>JAXQQM020070432.1:0-116886 GCA_034641835.2 Pinus albicaulis | reverse complement strand
CCAGTGTATTGATCTACTCAAGAAAAATTCAAGGGACACAATAGATTATTTTCAGCCTATCGACTTCTAGACTCAATCATCAAAAGGTCTAGAATGAATAAGTATACTGGGGTAATTTGCAAATCGAGTGCTGCATTCACAAGCTAACCGGAGATCGACTGAAGCAGCGTTTATCTACTTCCGCTTATGCATGGCAAAAGCATTTCGAAAGCTACTTGGCATGACTTCAGACTCCGTCTAAGACTCATGAAACAAACACATCAACAGGAAAACCATTGAGATTTTTCCCCAGTATGGTCGCCACTATGTTAGCGCTCAAATCTACCTTAGGCTGAAATAAGGTAAGACTCAAGGCAACATCAAACCACGCTCAGCCTCGTAGCTAGCCCTACGAGGACAGGAGAGGGCTCTCTCCGGGTCTATCTCGGCAAAAGGTCTTCAAAGGGGCTGAGATGACTTATAATGAATACTGATTTTAGGCTAGTAAAGAGATAGGAAAGTTTGATTTTGATTTTTTGGGTTTTTGTTGAAAAATGGGAAAAACAATTTTGGGTCCGGGGATAAGGCCAGATCTTTGCAGAATTCGAGTTGGGGCGAGGTAGGCAGTAGTCTTGATGCTTTTGATTATGTGTATGGATGGATCAGAACGACAAGGAGCTGAAGAGGGCAAGGGAGAACATGGATCCTCTCCAAACTGGCGAAAACATGTAAAACTAAACAAATTTAAAGGCAGAGCACTGGAAACAATGGATTCAACCTCATTTACTCATTCATTTAGTTTCAGAAGCATAAGAAGGGAATGGCATACATTAAACATGAAATAAATTACAATAAATTGAGAGAAAACACCATCAAGAACTGAAAGCCACAAGAATCCCAATAGGTGCTGCAAAACCTCTGATCTTTCCTTAGCCAAAATATGAAAAATATGTACAATAGTGTGCCAAACTTTTCCCAAGAGTCCAACCTGTAGAATGTCTCAGAAATTACATCATATAGACTATCCTAACCCCTTCCCACACCTCTAGGGGTCGAATTCCTCCTTCTAGGAGCAGTTTCAACTAATTCTAAACAAGGAGCTAGAATCTAGGCAGCCAAACAACTTGCCTCTAAAAGGAAGGAAACTGATTCTTACATTTGATTTTTACTTTTTTAGGAGTGAATCATCTAGAATAGGTAAAAGTGAGCCCAAGTTACATGCCAACCATAAAATTACATCAAGATAACTCAAAAATTACATCCACAATCAAAACTGGTCCAACTGGCCGAAATCCTGAGCTGGAAAATGAAAAATCAGCCAAAAATATATATGCGCCACAGACAATATAGGCATGAGCATATATATCAACCACACAAGTTTTCAAACCCCCACGCAATCATTATCATTTGCTTCAAAACCCTTAAGAAACGAATTTGGAAATAAACATAGGGTTTACGCATTTCTCCTCATCAAATACTTGTTTCCCCACATTGAAAACACCATAATCATATCTAAAATTCACTGAGCAATCATGAAAACCTACTTGCAAGCCTGATTGAGGCGCTTTGGCATGAAACTGGACGCAAGGGAAAAAAAATTTGGTTCTGAGACTATATGCGTAGCGCGCTTACCCAGTGCGTAGCGCGCTGCATGTGCGTAGCGCGCTTGTAAATTTACACAGGCTGGTGAGGCCCAACGCGTAGCGCGCCCCTTGTGCATAGCGCGCCTTCTCTATGCGTAGCGTGCACCTCCACCTCCGGTCCACAGCTTTGTAAAACACGTTTTCGACCCTCAACTTCACCAATTCGAACTCTGCCTTGAGAATTTATGCAAATGAGTTGTCTCCAATGCTTTATATGGGTTGTAAAATATCTCATAAAATCAACTTTGATTTAAATCTGCTCCATAACCCACTTTAATAATGTTTGGCACTTTGTCATTTGATCACTTAATACAATGCTGTCCTTTGGCTTTTTATTATTTTTCTGAATCTTGGACTGATGATACTTGGTTGTCTTTTGCAGGGATTTGGCATTTGGCTTTGGCAAAGATCAGAGGTTGCCTTCAAATTTCTTATGATGAAACAAATTTACAATTATTACAAAAAATAAAATTTGACAATTTCTAGCTCCAAAACAGAGTTTTGGACTAGAAATGTTTTCAAATGATTTTTGAGAATAAAAATATGAAATGAGAATCTTTTGAAACCAACCTCATGGCCTGCGGGCTTTTATCACATGTATGCAAAGACTAAAAACCCTAGACTCTAGGACTAAAGACTCTTTTTGAAAAAACTAATCATTTATGACCATGAATGAAGTGACCTGAACTTCAGTGATTTTTTAGGAATTTTAATTAGCCCTGCAGGTACAATCATGAGGAAACACAAGAAGACCAGACCCTCTCGTCAGCCAATGGCATGCCCCTAGCGAAATGCAACAAAGTGGAACGAGAGAGACACCTAAGAATGATATGCAAAAAGTGAACTGATCTCTGACGGAGGGCTGTAAGGACCGACTCTAACACAAGAGACAAAAGAAAGATAATTTATGACAGTGCAAAATATTCGTGGGTTGCTAATTAGTTATACAAAACAGGTCTAGATTTTATCATTAGGAGATGTGTTCGGGAAGATGAAATGCCTGAGATTCTCAAGGCATGTCATGATGAACCTTGTGGTAGACACTTTGCTAATAAAAGAACAGCTTATAAGATCCTTCACTTAGGATATTATTGGCCATCCCTTTTTAAAGATGCTAAAGAGTATGTCAGAAGGTGTGACAGTTGCCAAAGGGTAGGGAAACCTTCTCCTTCAGGTGAGATGCCATTACAGCCTCAGGTACATATTGAACCTTTTGAAAAATGGGCTTTATATTTTGTAGGACCTATTAGTCCTTCATCAAGACAAAAGAAATATATATTAGTTTGCACCGATTATGTTACCAAATGGGTAGAGGCTAAGCCATTACTTTCTGCTACTGAAGAATCTGTAGTTAATTTTCTTTTTGATGATATTTTTACTCGTTTTGGTGTCCCAAGGGAAATTGTTACAGATCAAGGAGCTCAATTTACATCAAAGCTAGTGGAACAAATGATGGAGAGGTAAAAAATTAGGCACAGAAAATCTACTCCTTATCATCCACAAGCAAATGGTCAAGTGGAATCTACTAATAAGTTCATTGAAGGGATCCTAACGAAGACTGTTCATTTGCATAGAAGAGATTGGGCAGATAGGCTTCCCGAAGCCTTGTGGGCCTATAGAACTACATGGAGGAGCACAACAGGCCATACTCCTTATGAACTTGTTTATGGAAAGCAAGTTTTGTTTCCCATAGAGTTCTAGATTCAAACTTTCAAAATGGCAGTTCAGCTAGGACTTGATCTAACAAAGGCACAAAAGCACAGATTGGAGCAGATTAATGAATTGGATGAGATCAGACAAGATGCAGTTCAGAAAACAAGTATAGTCCAACAGCAAAGGACTAGATGGCATGACAAGTACATCAAGGAAAATAAGTTCAAAGAGGTGACTTGGCTCTCTTGTTTGATTCAAAGTTCAAGGATTTTCAAGGTAAATTCCAAACACATTGGTTTGGGCCATATGAAATTATAAGAATTTTTGACAATGGAGCAATAAAAATCAGGAAAATAGATGAAGAGAAGGTCACTTTTCTTGTAAATGGTCATAGATTGAAGCTATATCACAAGCCACTTTCAAGAGAAGAATTTGTCAGAAGATTTCAGGAAAATAGTAATGTGAAGTTAATGAAGAAGAATTTTTCTTCTTCATCAACTTAGTTGAATTTTCAGAATCCAAAAAAAATAAAAAAATAAAAAATAAATAAAAATAAAAAAATAAAATAAAAAAAGTATAAACATGAAAACTAATCACTGATAAGCATGTTTATACAGAAAAGATAGAGTGAAAATCAGAATTTTTTTGACACTCTAACTTTTCAAATTTGTTCTTTTCTGCAAGCAGCTATTACAAAATCATAAGTGTAAACCCATATTTCACTTATGATTCATTTCATTTCATTCATCCATACTTCATTTCATTCCATTCATCCATACTCCACTTCACTCCATACTTCATTCATTTCATTCCATGGTCCACCTCATTTTTCATCTCAGAGTTTTAAGAGTGATTTCTTTCTGTAATTGAATAATACAGATCATAAGTTGCAAGTCATTTTCCATACTTCACTCCACTTCATAATTGAGATTCATTTCATTCCATTATTCACTTCACCCATACTCCATTACACCATACTTCATTATCCATTTTTAACTCATTTCATACAAACATTCCATTCATGCTTCAAACCTTTCCATTCCATGTTTTAAGACTTCTACAGGTATATTCTGCAGCCAGTCAGACATTCTACAGCCAGTCAGATATTCTGCAGCCAGCCAGACATTCTGCAGCCAGAGATCCTGAAGGCACTATCCAATAATCACTTGATTGAGCAACAAATTGATCTTGCATATCCAAGACAACAAGAAAAATCAAAGGAGTTATAAGGACTGAAGACCAATGAATTTTAAAGGAGGACAAGGCATATCAAAACCAAAAGAAAAAAAATCAAAGGAAAGGCAAAGGTAAAAATTATGAAATTATTATAGTAACAGATCATGAAAGTTTAGCATAAGTTAAGTCATGTATGATTCAAAAAGGTTGTTTTAATTAATCGTGTTGATCATGCCTATAAAACCTGTCATAAAAACTTTGGACAAAATCCCTTCTATCTTGCCATATCCGATCATCATTTAAAACTTAACGGTTAAGTATTGAAGTGATTTGATCAGTCACGTCACTAGGCCAAAGTATTTAATGATGATTTTGAATTTCTCACAAAATATCTCCGCGATCTTTTCTTCCGTGATAACTCTCAATTCATTAATCCGTGTGAATAACCCGCACCGCATTATACTCATTTCATAACTACTCCGTATCATTTCTTTCCGCAGCCACTTCTTATGCCATTCCGGTCTGTATCTGTGGAGTAAAAACATCTTTTTAACAGCCATTTTCACTGTGAGCAGAGTTCCGCAGCCAATTCTTAGCCATCCCGGTCTGTAAAACAGAGGAAATATCTGTGGAGTAAAAACATCTCTTTAATATCCATTTTCACCGTGAGCAGTGGAGCAGTAATTTGAAGGTTGAAAAGATAAGTTATGGGTCTCATAGTAAGAACTGAACCATTTGGAACCAAGTACTTGGAGGGCTATCCACAAATCAGAGAAATGCTACAGCAGGCTGGGTGGTTGCAATTTTTAGAAAAATTCAGTGGTTTTCACAAAGAAGTGACTAAAACATTTGCACGGTCCTTCAATGGAGCGGAGGTCGAAATAGGATATGTTAAATTCACCATTACAGAGGCTTTCATTGGAGAAGCAACGGAATTACCCAGGCAAGGAGAAAAGTGGTTCAAAAATAGGGAATTTCATAACGAGGCATGGAGGCAAACACTCAAAACACTAGGTATGGATGTTTCCATTCTTAAGAAAGGTATTCCTAACTCTGCACTAAAGAATAAATGGAGGAACATTTTTCTCATCCTGCAAAAATTTATAACTTGTGAAGGAAGATTTGGTACCCTCTTTGTTTATCATATTCGGTTAATGATGCATTTCTTAGGAGAGGAAATCAATTTTCCCTTTTTCCTACTTCATAGTCTGAAAAGAATGGCCTCAAATGTACAAAAGAGGGTCCAATTTCTGGAAACAACCTTGTATCACCATGGGTTAGTCAAAATCTTAATTGAACATCATTTGGGAAAAATGGGAGATAATTGGGATGAGTTTCTAGTAAGGAATCATTTTGAGGAACCCAAGGAATCTCCACTTGAAGGCAAACCCATAAGAAGAAGCAGGAGAAAGGAAATTTCTAAGGCTGTTGAAACTAAAACTGGTAAATCAATACAAGAGGACAGCGAAGAGATGATTTCTGAGAAATTGGCTCAAATTAAAAAGCAGCTTAAGAAGGAAACAATAATAAGAAAATATGCCAAAGAAAGAGGAGAAGGGCCATCTCAACCGAGACGGAGCCACAGGCTTAGAGGTATACTAAAGAAAACAGAGGTTAGACAAACTGGAATCATAAACATTGAGGATGAAGAAACACCTGAGGATTTTGATGAAGGAGGCCCTAAAATAGACCCAGCACAACAATAAATTTACAATTATGTTGAGACACTAGAGAAGAAAGCTTCAGAAAATAGAGACAGAACTCCTAGTCCACCAAAATTTGAAATTGATATGCTAAGAAGATATAAATATGAATTAGAAGTACTCAATAGGCATATCAAGAATGAGAATGAAATTTTAAGGGAGCAGGTTAAGCTCAAAGGTGATATGAATACCACTCTGTCTCTACAAATGAAAAAGTTGCACAAGGCCAGTGAAATATTGAAGAAGAAAAACAAAAGATTAAGCAGGGCACTTACAAATTTGAGATTCAAGTTAGTCATAAGGAAGCCCAGAAGACCACTGACTGTCAGGCAAAGTAGAAGAAGAGGCTTAGATTTCCTAACAGAGGTCTCAGAGTACATGGAATAGTTGCATGAGGACATGCAAAAGTCTTGCAGTGGGGGTATGTTGAGCCCCGAAGATGTTCTTCTTTTCCACCACATTTCACCTCATTTTCTTTGTCCCTCATCAATTACAGGCTTAAATGATCAATAGGATTAATTAGGATTACTTTAAGAATGAATATAATGACTAACTTGCTATGTTTTCATGATTTTTTTATTGTAGCAATTTTTGACTAAACTGGCTACAGAACACAGTCATTCTGTAGCCAGTCGCCTATTCCGCAGCCGTTCTCATGTTTACGCAGGTTCTAGGTGTCACCACAAGGAAAAATGCATATGGTCGTATTCCACGTCACTCCCCCATCATTTCTTTCTCCACACGAAGTCTGAGCTCGAGTCTACAGGCGGTTATGCACGTGGGAAACCAAAACTAGGTGACAGACTTCTAATAGGACAAGGACTATACAGATGTCCTTATTCATAGAACGAGACCACCACCAAAGTCCTAGTTTGATTTTAGTTTGAAAATAAAATTACTCCTGTTTTATCTCAAAGACAGTTATGTAATTTTTTTATAAGTATGGCTCGGGAGACCGAGAAATAGCTTAGCTAGATTTATGTTTTATTGCTAGATCTGAGAAGACCGTAAATACTCTGTTTTGAAGAATTTCTCCTTTAATGAAAGAAGCATCACTTTATTGCAAGAGTTGAGTCAATATTGAGTAGATTTGCATGCTAATCCGGTGGTAGAGGGCCCCTGCTACCTGAGAAGCTTTGTTCATATGGTTTAGATAAGTAACCTAGCCTTGTTTCATTCTTAGTTTAATTCATTTTTTGAACTTTGTGTTTTTTTATACTTACTTGCAGTGGATGCCACAGTTAGTCTTATCCTTACAAACTCTGCCAAAATATCACTCACATTGGATGGGATATAACTGTAGTATTTAGGAGTTAGTTGCATTTATTTTAACTTTATGATTTTGTGCTCGATTACATCAGTTGTTACAGCTAGTCGTGATCTTATAAACTCTTCCAAAATATCACTAATTCTAGATGAGACATAGCTGTGGTGTTTTAGAGCTTTGTTGTGTTTTTTTGAATTGTATGCTTTCACGCTCATTTACATAACATGTTGCAGCCAGTCCTGTTCCATAAATTATTCCAAAATACCACTAATTCCGAATGAGACAGAGCTGATACATTTTAGTGATTAGTTGCATCTTTAGTCTAGTTGTAGTACTCCGGAGGTAGATGTCACTTTAGTTTAATTATGTCACTGTGTTTCAAGTTTGATAATGGCACTCTAGTATAACTCTGTTCACTGTACTTTAAGTTAGATTAGTGACATTCTAGTTCAGTTCCCAATCACTGTATTTCAATGTTAGGATAAAAGCATTCTATTTTAGTTGTGATCACTGTGTTTTAAGCTTGATCAATTGCATTCTAGTTCAGTGTTATCCATTGTTCTTTTAGTTGTATTAACTGTCAAAATTAGACTTCACGGCCTTCATTGTTTACAAACTAATCTTGTTCTGACTTTCTATTAATGCATCATCATATGAACAGGAATAAGTTAGTGATATCAGTTTAAGGCCTTGATTGTTCTGCAATCCTTTGCAATTTCACAATTAAACCTTTCTTTCCAAAAAATATTTTAGAAAATCTCTAACTTTTGAATAAGGTTTAGTGGTGACAAGTTGAGCTGCAGAATGAATTGATCTTAGCATGACAAGTTAATTCAGAGTAGAAATCTTATTGTGTTACAAATAGTCTTTTTCCAATTGTGTTCCAATAAACTTTTAGCCATGGATGAGATTCTTTGTAATATTGTAAAGATGGTTGTTTACTTAGGAGAACCTAATTTGTGCTAACTTGTCATTTTCTCAAGCTATTCCAACATATTTCTAATGAATGAATTGGATGATTTTATGCTATGAGTTATTGAGTTCATGTTGTGATTTATTTTCTTGCTATGAGTCATTATCAAACTTTGCATTCTCTGTTCTCTAGTATAGGCTTTGCTCTATTTTTAGTGTGACCAACAACTGTTCTTTTTCAAAATTTAGTTCTTTTCCTTCTTAACATAAAACCATAAAACCAAAAACATCATAAAAACACTAAACACGACGTAGTGAGAAACAGATACCTAGGCACATATAGTGCACCACACTTCAGCATTTTACTGACCCTGGTTGATAATTTATGACCTCAATTTAGGAGCACTAAGTTGAGCACAACAACAGGGACGCGTGTCACCCATTCTATGGATTCGGAGCCAACCTCTTGAATACCGCTCAACCCGCAAAAGCAGTACAATATGGGCAATCCGTCCTCGCAAATCCGCTCATGGTTTTGGAACAGTGACCAACCCACGGTTAAGTCTGGTTACACTATTCCTTTTGGTCCCTTAACTCAGGTTCACAACTCGGTCCACCGAAATTTTGATGCCAAATACTCTGTTTTAGTTCTTTCGCGTTATAACTGATTTTCTCTCGCTCCTTGTTCCTTTCTCCATGAACTACATTCAGCTCCTTACTAACATTGTAGACCCTTCCATGTGAAGCTTAAAACCATGATTTTGTTCAATCAATAACATTCCACTGTCTACCAGTTTGGATACACTATCGACTGTATTAACCATTCCTCGAACAACATATAGAGCACCATTAATCCCCTCAAAGGGTTTCTCACGGATTGCATATATATGTTCACACCTGAATGGGACTCAAATATCCTTCCTATTGAATTCAATTTTCTTCTTGACTGATACTGCTCTCTGTAGATGCACTCTTTCTTTGTTCTTCTCTGCTACATGTCTTGTCTCTGTTCCTAGTTACTGTTGCAGATGCCAATTCCTTTGCCACTTCCTTTGCCATCAATTACAATACTTCCAACACTCTCAACTTAAGCATTCATATAAATTGTGATCTTCATTTCCTCCTTATGCAAGGGATTCTGCCATCTGAAACAGGTCATCGTGGAATTTTCGCTCTAACGTTTTTTCTACGAAGGCTCAGAAGCTGAAATTTTTATGAGGCAAAGCCGAAATACTGAGGAAGTTGTAGTAAAAATTTCAGATCAAGTTACACAATATTTTTGGATATATGATCTATGGAAGTAAGGGTTTTTGCAGGCTCCTAAAATTCATCTCAAAGAAGTGACCTTGGTAAAATCATCATAACTCTCTCTCTGAGTATCGGATTAGAATTCCATAAAAATTGACAGCTAGTGCACAATCTTTAGTTTTCGCTCTATCAATTTCAGAGGCAAATGAAGAAACAGTGACACATGGCATGCCGTACAAGTTCGCTCTGCTGAAACAGTCCATAATTAGGGCAGTGTGAGAAATTGGGTATAACTCTCTCTTGCAGAATCAAAATTGGGTCAGACCTGTGGCATTGGAAAGAAGACTCAGAGGACTACTACAGGACCAAAAATCAAATATTGAGGATCTGAAATAATAGAGATACACCAGATTTAATATCGAGCTCCTTGAAGGCAAGAAAAAACTAGATCATGTGTTGTCAAGGATTGCAAAGGACCATAATTTCTACGGCAGAAAAGAGAAAAAAGGTGCAGCAGAGGGTAGCATGACAAGAGAAGCAACCAAGGTGCATAACAGCAGCAAGAAGTTCATCATATGAATTCTTCAAGTGGGCAGCACTGCATACAATCATTTTAAAGGTATCATTGTACTTAGTAATTGTAAATACATTATTGTACAAATTGTACTAGTGTCTATCTGCCAAGGGTTGAAGAGGCAGTGTTGGGAGGTCTAGGATCATCATTAGGTGGTTGTGTCAAAGTTGGGTTTATGGTCTAGTATATCTTCTTCTTCTACATCATTCTATATCATTGTAAAGTGGACCATTTTCCCTGGTACGAGAGTCCATTCTTCTTTTATTCTTCTATAGGGTGGTAGGGTGGTGCTAGGGTAAGTTGTAGCTCATTGGGTGTTTGGGCATCCGTTTAGTGACTACTGACGAATCTCGAGCGTTGGAGCGTCCATCCAGTGGGAGCTGGAGAAGAATGATTTTCTAGATTCTAGGAAGTTGGAGCTTTATTTTCAATTGGAGTTGAAAAGAATTATTAGAAAAGCATTAGGTGGTTTTTGTCTCGGAGTGGGTTTCCACCTGAAAAACTGTGTGCATTTGTGTTCCTCTTGTTTTCTGCTATCATTGTACAAGCACTGATAATAATTGAAGATTAACTAATGCTCTAATTGAAAGAAATACTAATTTACCCTCCCTCTCAATATTTCCAACAATTGGTATCAGAGCTTGGTTCCTTCAATAGAAGTTTAACAGCTGGAAGGAGGTCATGGAGTATACCAAGAATGGTGTACCTCTATTCAATGAACATAATTATGCACTTTGGAAAGGAAGAATGGAGGTCTATCTCTTGGTGCAAGGTTACGAAGCATGGGACACTGTTCAAAATGGATTTACATCAACTGCGGATGAACAAGGTAAGAAGAATTTGGTAAATGATCCAAAAGCAAAGAATATTATTATTAGTGGACTTATTGAATCTGCTTATCATAAGGTGTTGGGTTGTAAAACTACCAAAAATGTATGGGACAAGCTTGAGAATATATATGTAGGTGACTCAAATGTCAAAGAAGCAAAGCTTCAAATCTATAGAGAAAAATTTGAGCAACTCAGAATGAAAGAAGATTGCAACATTGTTGCATACTTTCAATACATTGATGAAATAACCAATACTCTGGAAGGATTGGGAGATCCAGTTGACAAGAAGACTATTATACGGAAGATTCTTAGAAAATTACCAGGGAGATTCAACCCAAAGGTATCGGTCTTAGAATACAGTACAAATCTGGACAAACTCAGCAAAGAGGAATTACATGGAGTTCTCATAGCATATGAAATGAGACTTGATGAAGAAGAGGGTACTTCGCATCTAGAAACTGCGTTCGTTGCATCTAAGAAAACCAATAAGGATAAACAACCTTTAATTGAAAAGACATGCACCTGCAAGTGTGAAGAAAAGGGAGATGATGAAGAAGGTCTTTCAGATGAAGAATATGCTTACTTCACGAGAAAACTACAAATTGGTAAGGGACAATTCAAAGGTAAACTTCCATTGATATGTTTCAGCTGTAATGAGGTTGGGAATTTTGCAGCAAAATGTCCAAAAAAAGTAATGGCAACTCAAAAAGAAAGAAAGGCTTTAAGAAATTCAACAAGCAAGGATCCAAAAGGAACTTTCTCTCTAAAGAAGATAGCTCATCATCCGATGAAGACAATGATAGTGAAGAAGAAGCCAATGAGAGAGTATTTTTTATGGCCAAGCACAATAAGAAAGAGGTATCAAACAATGAAGAATAAGGATGGACCATAGACGAATTTTATGAGGAAGAAATCAAGCTTATAAAAGATCTTAAGGCGGAGAAGATCCATTCCAAAACTCTTGAAGAACAAGTTCAAAGTCTCAAAATTGAAGTTGAAGAACACAAATGCATTGAAGAGTCACTTCAAAATAAGTTGGAAGAAAGCAATCAAGAAAGGGAAGAATTAGAAGCCGAAGTAGTCTCGTTGCGTGAGGAAGTGAAGAAAGGAAAAACTATCCAAAACTATGCCAACAACTCAAGGGCATTGGAAGAACTCATCAACAATCAACGATCTTACAACGGCAAAACTGGCATCGGTTACAAAGAAGAAGAAGAAGGACCTTCTACAACAAAATACAATGAACCTATGAGATCTGACATGCATGTAGACTTCATTGGACAAGATTCGCAAGAACATCCTTGGAAGACAATTCCTCGATGAAAATTTCCATCCAGGTACCAACATATTTTTTATGGCTACTATTATTCATGTGGAAAATTTGGTCATAAAGCTGTAGAATGTTGCACGTACCCTAGGAACGAATACAATTCCAAGAGATCTGTCAAATATGAACCTCCCAGGGCTTAGCAAAACATCAATAGATTTGAACATTTAAGAAATAATATTGAATGTTACAAATGTCGAAATTTTGGACACATAGCCAAAGACTGCAGACTTGAAAATCCTCCAAAGAATCTTCGAAGCCACAGAATGAACGAACATGGAAGAAGAAGAAGAATGATAATTGTGCTCTCGCTCTAAAGGCTCAAAAGAACAAAGATGTGTGGTATGTTGATAGCGGTTGCTCAACGCATATGACTGGAGATAGAAATAAATTTGTATCTCTGAAAGAGAAGAAGGATGGAACCGTGTCCTTTGGAAATGATGGATCTTCAAATTTTATAGGATCAAGTACTGTCACTCTCGGAAGAAAAGATGTTCTAGCCAAGAATGTTCTATTGGTTGAAAACATGAATCACAATCTTCTCAGTGTTGGACAAATGTGTGATCAAGGACACACAATACTATTCAACTCCACGAAATGTGAAATTAGGAAAGGTGTGTATGATGAAATTGTTGCTACAGCAAGTCGAGCTCCAAATGACATATATGTTTTGGATGAAGCAACTAAAGCATGTCTAATAGCTAAAGAGGATGATACAATAATTGGTAGCAATGATGATCGACTAAGTGAGAATTTTTCTACAAATGTGCAAAGTGATTTAGATATGTCTTTACTTGGTTGAAAATTGAGCATTGACGACTCATCTAAGGATGTGGATCAAAGGTTGTACAGATCTATGATTAGTAGTCTTCTATATGTAACAGCCTCCCGACCAAATGTTATGCAAGCAGTTGGACAAGTAGCAAGATTCCAAGCAGCACCAAAAGAATCACATATTAAATATTCGCCAACATTGGAATATCTTTGCCAGAAGCTTGGGATTCTCCCAAGTTCTCATTAGATTTTCCTTTTTCAGAATATAAAGGGGGAGTGGAAGTGTGTACAGGTCTGCAGGACGGTTGTGTGTCAGCGTGAGTGGAAGTGTGTACAGGTCCGCAGGATGGTTGTGTTTCAGGGGGAGTTACCCTTTGCCATTGATGTCAAAGGGGGAGAGAATGTTGTAGGAAGAGGTGTCATGATCGTAGGGGGAGTACTTGTGTTGCCATCAATGCCAAAGGGGGAGATTGTTGATCAGCGGTTGTCATTGATGTCAACCTAAGTAGCACTAGGGGCTAACCCAATATTGCATGGGAATTTTGACCTACCAAATTAATATATTCTGGGTCAATAATTCTTTTGATGGTTTCTACTTGTCGAGATGTTTCCGTTGATATATGGCACGCCATGTAATTCTTCACGGTTTGTGAGATATTCATGTTTGAAGTTTGTACCCCAGTTAGTGGGCTAAAACCCCATGGGGTTGGGGCATGGGTCATTGAAAAGTCATAATTAATATTTTTTAAGCTCCTAAAATCCCTTCCACGTTCACTTGTTGAAGCCCCTCTCAACTTAAGCATTCATATAAATTGTGATATTCATTTCCTCCTTCTGCAAGGGATTCGGCCATCTGAAACAGGTCATTGTGAAATTTTTTCTCTAACGTTTTTTCTACGAAGGCTCAGAAGCTGAAAGTTTTATGAGGAGAAGCCGAAATCTTGAGGAAGTTGCAGTAAAAATTTCAGATCAAGTTACACAACATTTTTGGAGATATGATCTGTGGAAGTAAGGGTTTTTGTAGGCTCCTGAAATTCATCTCAAAGAAGTGACCTTGGTAAAATCGTCATAACTCTCTCTCTGAGTATCGGATTGGAATTACGTAAAAAGTGATAGATATTTCACAGTCTATAGTTTTCTCTCTATCAATTTCAGAGGCAAAAGAAGAAACAGTGACACGTGTCATGTCGTACAAGTGCGCTCTGCTGAAACAGTCCATAATTAGGGCAGTGTGAGAAATTGGGTATAATTCTCTCTTGAAGAATCCAAATTGGGTCAGACCTATGGCATTGGAAAGAAGACTCATAGGAATACTACAGAATCGAAAATCAGATATTGAGGATTTGAAATAACATAGATACACCAGATTTAATATCGAGCTCCTAGAAGGAAAGAAAAAGCTAGATCATGTGTTGTCAAGGATTGCAAAGGACCAGACTTTCTATGGTAGAAAAGAAAAACAAGGTGCAGCAGAGGGTAGCATGACAAGAGCAGAAACCAAGGTGCATAACAGTAGCAAGAAGTTCATCATATGAAGTCTTCAAGTGGGCAGCACTGCATACAATCATTTTAAAGGTATCATTGTACTTAGTCATTGTAAATACATTATTGTACAAATTGTACTAGTGTCTATCTGCCAAGGGTTGAAGAGGCAGTGTTAGGAGGTCTGGGATCATCATTAGGTGGTTGTGTCAAAGTTGGGGTTATGGTCTAGTATATCTTCTTCTTCTACATCATTCTATATCATTGTAAAGTGGACCATTTTCCCTGGTACAAGAGTCCATTCTTCTTTTATTCTTCTATAGGGTGGTAGGGTGGTGCTAGGGTGAGTTGTAGCTCATTGGGTGTTGGGGCATCCATTCAATGACTACTGAAGAATCTTTGGCATTGGAGCGTCCATCCAGTGGGAGATGGAGAAGAATGCTTTTCTAGATTCTAGGAATTTGGAGCTTTATTTTCAATTGGAGTTGAAAAGAATTATTAGAAAAGCATTAGGTGGTTTTTGTCCCGGAGTGGGTTTCCACCTTAAAAATTGTGTGCATTTGTGTTCCTCTTGTTTTCTGCTATCATTGTACAAACACTGATAATAATTGAAGATTAACTAATGCTCTAATTGAAAGAAATACAGATTCACCCCCCCTCTCAGTATTTCCAACAAGTACATCTGATACATTTAGTTGGAAAAATTATTCCTTATGGTACAAATATCACTTATAACTTTGTAAGAATTCCTAGCTAAAACTAAATATTCTTTTGGAATTGCACACCTCTCCCTTAGGAGGACACTTAGGATTTTAGAAACTTACCACAGGGTGAAGAAATATTTTATTTGGGATGGCCTTAAATCTGATATTCAAAAGTTTGTGGTGGAATGTTTCGTTTGCTAGAAAAATAAATTTGAGACAATTAAGACCTCGGGTCTGCTACAAATTTTATCCATTCCAAGTCAATGTTGGGATGAGGTTTCAATGTATTTTATCACAGGTTTACCTAAGTCTGAAGTAAAGAGTGTCATCATGGTGGTAGTTGATAGAGTTACGAAGTATGCACACTTTTGTGCATTATCTCATCCATTTAAAGCCAAGTATATTTGCTATTGTATTTATGGAAACAATTCAAAAGCTACATGAAAACCCAAATTTTATTATAAGCGACAGAGATTCCAATTTCACCAGAAATTTTTGGACGAAATTATTTTCTTGTTTGGGTACTCAACGAGCTCATAGCTCATCTAATCATCCTAATTCCGATGGGAAAACTGAGATAGTGAACAAATTTTTGGAAGGATATCTTCATTGTTTTGTATCTGATAAACAAACACAATGTGTCAAGTGGTTACCTCTGGCTAAATGGTGGTATAACACTTCCTTCCATACTGCAGAAAAAATGACCCCATTTATGGAACTTTATGGATATCAGCCATCATCCATCACATCATCTTTAAGAGAAAATTCTAAGGTTCAAGCAATGGAAGATCACATCGAGCATCAACAACAAGTTCTCCAAATCTTAAAGGATAACCTAAATTTTGCACAAAATCGAATGACACAACAAGCATATCAACATCGTAGCGAGATAGGTTTTGATGTAGGAGACCGGGTATTTTTACAGTTACAACCATAAAAACAAATGTCCCTCAAGCAAGCTAAGAAATATAATAAATTATCGCCAAAGTACTATGGTCCTTACAAGGTGTTGTGAAATATTGGTACTATGGCATACAAATTGGCCCCTTCCTGCTTCTTCTCGAGTGGACCCAGTTTTCCATGTTTCATGCTTAAAGACAGTTATAGGTGACAAACTTCTAGCTCAAACAATATTGTCAGAACTTGATGAGGAAGGAAAAATCATACTGGAACCTGAAATAGTCACAGAAAGAAGAACTCAACAGCTACGAAATTGATCAATTTCAAAGTTTCTCATCAAGTGGAAGAACTTACCCACAGAATATTCCACATGGGAGGATGAGAATTTTATATAGAAGCATCCAAAGCTACTCAAGCATTGAGGACAACACTTTTTTGAAGAAGAGGGGCATGTTATGTCCCTATATTACTAGTGTATTCCCTTATTAATGTTAGTGTAGCCCCCTTATTGTTATTTTTGTACCCTTGTAGTCCCCATATTGTTATTATTGTTCCCCATAAAAACCCATTATTGTTATTGTTGTGCCATTACATTATTATTGTTAGGTCGGCTAGGATTATATTGCGACCCGTGGAATCCTATATATAGAAAGGATGTTTTGTCATTTGTATCATCCAATAATTTTTCATTTATGTAATGTAAAGGAGGTTCCCCCTCAAAGAGGCTAATTTCTAAGGCATTGATCTATCTTTTCTTCTATTTTGTGAGCCGGTTTCATAACAGTCTTGGGAATTGGTTGGGGAAAGAGGAAATTTAATGGAGCTCGGTAAAATATGAATGAAACCCAACAAGTAATGTAAGACACATTTGAATCTCGGTGCATGAATGAAGGGTAGTTGAAGGTAAGAAAATAACAACCAACTCGGTTGGTTGGGTCCATTGGGGTAAATGGACAGTGGCAGGACAATCATGAGAAAGGTAAAGTAAATAGATTTGAGGCATCAAATGCCCTGGCTATGTTGGGAACTGTTGTTCTCAATGTTGTGCATGTTGTGCACAGATACAAGAAGTTCTCTTAACCTTGACCTTATCAGCATTGGTAATTATGTTGTGATCATGATTATGTTAATGTTTAGATATGTGTGTGTGTGTGTGTGTGTGTGTGTGTGTGAATGCCATTGTGTGATAGGTTCGTTAGGAATCATTCTTGTGGAGGAATGATTGCTTTATGAAAGTGAATGGAATGAAAATTTTCCTGGTTTTATAAGGAATCAAGTTGGAAGAGCAACCCTGAAGGGTCTATGAGGGTAATATTTTATGGATATGATTTTGATATTATGTGCTTATAAATATGCCTATGCTTATGTTATGGATAGGAGATGTTGAATATTACATCAACGGAATGAAATAAGTGTGATCTGCAACATGATGGGACAAGCATGGATGGTGAAAAGAGCCACAAACCCAAGATTGGGTTGTAATTGCACATCGTAAGGCGTGGAAAGACACTAGAGGAAAGGTTGCCTGACAGAGACGGTGTGGTCTTTGAATGTGTAGTACTATTTTTTTTGTATGTTGTACATACTGTGTTTTGTGCATGCGGTATTGTGTCAGGTGTATTATGTAGTTGTTGTATCATGACATGTGTATTCATTTTGTTGTACTGTGTGTACGTATATATGTTGTGTTGTACACCAAGTATAGGGGTATGTGTTGTGCTATACACTAGGTGTAAGTGTATGTGTTGTGTTGTACATTGTGTGTATGTGTACACATTGTGAAGAAATTGTTTCTCAGGATCCCTAGAGGCTGTGGGTTGAGATAGTAGCCCTGGAGCCCCGGACATCTTGGGAAGAGACCAATCTCGAGTTGTTGATATTGAGGGTATAGTTGGTTTTTTCTCTGGAAACCCTTGTTGTTGATATTAAGGGTAGAGGCAATTTAGTCTATGGACACCCTTGTTGCTGATATTGAGGGTAGAGGTGGTTTATTCTCTGGATACCCTTGTTGTTGATATTGAGTGTAGAGGTGGTTTATTCTCTGGACACCCTTGTTGCTAATATTGAGGGTAGAGGTAGTTTAGTCTCTAGATTCCCTTGTTTTTGATATTGAGGGAGGAGGCGATATAGTCTCTAGATTCCCTTTTCTCTTTGGAAGAGAAGAGAAGAGAAGGAATCGGGTGCTTTCCAGGTTCGGTAACCAATCCAATGTGTGCATGTGGTCAAAGAGAAGTGTAGGAACTGGGTGCTTGTGGGTTTGGAAACCAATTCAGTGTGTATATAGAAAGGACAAAGAAAAAAGGTAGAAGCAAAGAACGGCTTGAAGATAAGTATGAATATTGTATTTCAGTCTTAATTATGCACATAATCTATGATTATGATTTATGCATTAGAGGAAATTTCAGCCCAAAAGTGGCCATGAAATTTTCATGTCATAATATGTAAACCAATAAAAATACTTCAAATTTAAAAAGACTCATACATGTAAATATTTAGGAGGGAAAAGAAGAAAAACTATTTTTTTAAGTTGTATTTTTGGCTCATCTATCTATAGATTTACTCAAATTTCAAGTGTACAAACTCGTTGGATGCAGAATTAAATTCCACATCCAACAATTACCCATTATTCATACTTTTGAGAAGAAACACATTGATAAAAATTGCAGATCACGTTTTTTATTATTTCAACTACTATTTTATTATTTTTTGTTAGGAGGACACTTTGAGGTTGAATTTTCCTCTAATGATGGTTGATTTTTAAGCTAACCAGATGTGATATGTTTATACATGATGATTTGATCAAAGATCTAATTTGACTTGTTGTGACAGGAAGTAAATAGGATTGAAAGTGTACCTTATTGGGGAGCTATCAATGAGGTATGATTTGAATTTATTTCAATTCCTTTTGAGTGTAATGGAAGCTATGTGCTTAGTATAGGAAAGCATGGAAATGTCTAGTTTGGGTGGTTAAAAATAGCTTCCACAGTGTTAGTAGAAGCAGTAAAAGGAATTGGAAGATGCAACCATGTGTTGGTAAAGCATTTAGGAGCAGGGACATTGTGGGACATTGGTGCCCAATAGTTTCCATTGATTCCCATGAACATGATATTATCGATATGATGGTTTTGAGGAAGGGACATGCCTTGGTTTTTGGACCTTCCAATGTGATGAAACCTTTCCAAGGGATGGATATCCTGAGGGATTGTGTAGCAGAGAAAGGGATGTCGAGGAACTTGGAAGGTGAGTGATTGCATGAAATGGGGTGACCGGATTTCCTAAGGGACTGGGAAGCAGAGAAGGGAAGATGGGAGAATAAATTTGTTTGGGTCATTAGCATTTCCAGATGGAATCAAAAACATATTGGGAGTGTGCCCTGGAATAATGAGCCAGTAGTTGTTCCTTGAGAGAAAAAGTAGCGCAAGTTGTAGCGTTGGACATTGGATGCGGAATTTGATTTTAGAAGTGGATTCTGGACTTCTTGGGAAGGAGGTGAATCCTGGTATTACTTTGAGGGTGGAGGTATGAGCCTCTAGATTCCCTTGTCACAGATGCAGGCATCATATCCTTTTATTTGTTGGTTAAAGAAAGTGTGCATATGTATATATGTGTATCTCATGGTAAATACTATATCGAGTTGTGTTTATAAAGCTCCATAGACAATGTGGTTATTTGATGGTTGAATAGAATGTTTATAATTATATGTATGTGTATATCATTGTAAATACCGCATCGAGTTGGGTTTATAAAGATCCATAAGCAATAAATTGTTTTGTTTCAGCAGTTGTTGTTGTAAATACTGCATCAAGCTATGCTATAAAGCTCCATAGGCAATATGTTTTGATTTCAACGGTTTTCTAGTCACAAGTGTCATAGAACACTCAAGATAGTGTCCCCCCAAGGGGGAGGGGTTTGTAACAATACTTGCTTGATTTTCCATGTAAATAAAAATAATACCAAGGTCATTAGACACATATTCTAAGTTAAATGTTGGGAAAACATTATAATGGGAATCAATCGTGGTTCAATTATGGCTATGGAAATTGGAAATGACATTGGAAAAGGAAAAGAGAAAATAAATGGTATTTAATTACGAAAATAAAGGAAAATAGGAGAAAAGGAAGGTAAAGAGACACAATTTTGCATGTAAAGGAAATTAGAGGAAAAATGAAGGAAAAAGAGACATCAATGATAAAATGGTACTTAAGAAACAATTGACATATTTTTCCCATATTTGGAGAAGGTGTAGCAAAGGAAAGAGAACAAGCACTTGGACAAGCAAGCAAAGGACAAGCAAAGGAAAAATCATGGGAATGCAAGGAGAAGGTTGGATTAACAACTTCAACAGGAAGATCTTGTAGGAAACAGGTTGCATGTGTGATTTTCTTGTTGGGATGTGAATGCATGGTACACACATTTGTTAATTTGTTTGATTTGTTGTCATTGGCATGGGTTTTGCTCAGTTTGACAGTGGTTTCAACCTTGCCTTTCTATTTCCTGGATTGTCGTGGTGTGATTGGGTTCATTCTTGGTTGAGATTTGGATTGTCAAAATGTTTTGGATCCAGGTGAGGTGGTATTAGGAAAATCCCAATGGTTGGGGGTGGAAATGGTTTTCTACACTAAGCCCTCGAAAGGTAGGTGGGGATAGGAAAATTCCTCAAGGTATGGTGAATAAATTCCAAGGCATCTAAGCTTGGTTTGGTTTTATGATATCCAAATTGATTTAGGTGAGATCACGATAGCTTGAGGGTGGAAGTGGTTTAAATTTTGGAGTCCCTGGTTGATTATGTGTTGGTTTATCCCATGAGATCCCACATTCATGCTTGAAATGTGGCACGAGGGTGATTCGCTAAAATAAATATTTGGTTTAGTCCCAATGTATGGTCAAGTGGTAAATGGAATTCCTTGACTTAGTTGGCTTCTGCATAAGTCAATAAGAGCTATTTTCTGAATGTAATCTATGAGCACTTTTACGGGTTATTATGTTGATTTGATGGTTGTTCTTTCATGGTTAATATTCTCATTATATGATGCTTATAAACATGGTTCTATGATGTGCTTTAACTATGGATTGTGTTCAATGATTTGATAAGTTTTTGAATGGTTTATGAATGCATGGGTTAACAAGTGTTGTTGCAGCTAATAGAGAGGGCATTAGAATTTCTTGGTGATTCTCAAAAGAAGTTTAGAGATTTAAGATATGTGATGCATTCATGACCTGTAATTTACACGTTTACCATATGTTTGACGAAAATTCTAGTGTGTTCTAGGCAGTCTAGGTCAAGTTTCAGATTCAATTTTGAATGTTTGGCATTGTTATTATGTCAAATATGACTTTAAAAAGTTACATGTCGTTTTTGGCAATGGTCTGGAGGCTATCCTGCAAAAGTAGCTCAGATCTTAGGGCCACAAACTTTGAACTAGGGAAATTAGGTCATAATTGCATGGAAGTAGGCTTATGCATGCGGTTGGAGGTATATAACTGGAATCTTGCCTTGTTGTGCATGTGGTTGGGGTGTTAGGTTAGTGAAAAAGGGCACCAACTCATGGATTGACCACCTAAGGTGGTTTGCAACCTTCTGAGTGGCATGTGGTCTCTGGGTGGCATCAGTAAAGTTGGTGGCTTGTCAGCTCCACTTCCATAACTAGAGCTTGGAGGTCGGGTCATGTCATAGTAGCACTCAACTTCAAATTTACCCGAAGGACTTGTAAAAGCAGGTAAATGTGGGGAGGGGCATGTTATATACAAGCCATCTCCACAAGCACAATTTTACCTATACACAATATTATAGGCCCAATTTCTCAGGCCTCAGTTTGTGACAAATTAAAATTGATGGGTCATTGCTATCACATAGTTTCTTTTTCCAATGCACATATCACCATTACATAATGATTTAATTGCATAATGGGCCAAAATCAAGTATATTGGGTGTTAAGCCTAACCTATATCTCCCTTTCAGTTCCCATTCGACAACATTTTTCACACACATACGTGCATATATTTTCATAGATTGCAAATATTTTGATTTGCTTTTTGACAGGTGGTTTTAAACTCCGTTTAGTATTATGTTCATTTAGTGAGGTCTCTACACCTTAGCATATAAATCGAGTCAATGAACATATCAGTGCTATGAGGTTAGCATCATTTTCTTGCATAAGCTCATGGTCACTCTAGTCTCACCATAATCACGTTTGAAAGTTAAACAAAAGATTAAGTCATTGGTCATAGATTATCATTCTGTACAAAGTAAATAACCACGCTAATAATACAAGTATGTTATGCCTACGCATACAACAAACATATAGATACAAACACACACACACACACATATTTGCAACCATGTTTGAAGAATACTAATATAATCAATCTAGCAACAATAAATCATTCATCAAAGTCTCAACACTTTCAAGTTGAGGAAATCAACCATCCTTCATGCAAACAACTTTAAGAAAACATCTATATATAGACTTCCTACATGAAAAGTGTTAGGGAAGAATCATATCCATATGGAAACAACAATCAACACCTCATTCATTTAACCACAATAAGAGCATTACACATTCTCTGAAGTAATACAAAATCACATAATAGCATGTCATGATTTTTCTAACCAACAATACGAGCCAATTAATAGTATCAACATAATTTTTCATGAAATATATCACACATGAAGAAGATTTATCTTGAGTTAAAACTGAAGATGGGCAACTGAGTTGGGAACCACAAATCTCCGCCCAAATATAGATGTACTACAACCATATATCTCTTGTAGCCGTCACCCCCGAGCCAGATTCCTGAGACTAAGATGGGTTGTGCTAGGGATAATTACCAATTGTCGGTTGAAACAGGAAATATAGAGGTCCTCTCACCTCCACCCACCAATTAAATGGTAGTCAACTAGATACACAGGGAATCTAGAGGCCTACTACCTCCATCCTACAATTATTCCACAACTAATGACACCAAGGAATCCAGAGGCTCCACCTCCACCCTGTTGTTGTTTGAAAACCAATAAATCTGGGGAGTCCAACGACTCCATCTCCACCCTGAAACATGATACACAACGGTTGCATCCACAAAGGGGAATCCATAACTCACTGCAAAGGAATATTCTCTATATTCCCCGTTATTTTGCTAAAACAAAATGTACGGATTTTCCTCTTATTGTTGTAGCGGTTTGAAACTCTTCAAGTTGTTGCAAGTGCATCTTCACAATGCTTCCTACCCATATATTTTTCTTCTCTCGTTGTATAATGCATTTTCTTTTCTCCTCTATACTATTGTTTTTCTTCCCACAGTGAGTGTGTTGCCTCCTTGTTGTTCCTTTTGCGTTGTAAGTTCATTTCTTTGTTTTTTTTTCCACTATGGGCCACACGGCCGTTGACCTCCTCTGCTCTCGTGCTTGTGCTATCCTATGTTTTTTTTTTTCATTAAATTGTTATCCTTCCCCATATTGCCTCCTACTCCAAGCAATATCGGTCTTTGTACCACTATTGTGACCCATAAATTTTAAAACATCAGAACTATTAAACCGCAAATACCGACTTTCAATCAATTCAAATTTTCCACGCAGCAAATAAACTGAATATCCCAAGCAAAATCTATAATCCTTGGAATTTGTGTCCCTACTCAACCCATTTCTCTCTTCTTTTCTTTTCTTTTTTTTACATAAAATATTTACACCACACTCATAATTAAAAATACAATTGGGGCCATCACAAATAGGGCGACCCTTTCTCTTTTTTTCCACA
This sequence comes from Pinus albicaulis, assembly GCA_034641835.2. Lineage (NCBI taxonomy): Eukaryota > Viridiplantae > Streptophyta > Pinopsida > Pinales > Pinaceae > Pinus > Pinus albicaulis. Next base: position 92,963 of record JAXQQM020070432.1, on the reverse strand, counting down.
TAGTTTACAACTCCTCTGAAAATCTATCGTTTGACTTAACAATCATTTATTACTCGGTTCTCTCACATTCCTTGTCACCCAATCTGTTGCATTTCAAGGTTTTGTTGGACTTTTCTTGCTAAAATTTGAGTAGGAATCTCTATTATTAAGACTAGGTTTATATATTTATTGTTTATTTTCATTATATGTGCCTTTGAAGTATATTTTATATGGGTCCAGATTTTAGAATGGTCGTAGATTCATTTTATCACCGATATTTTTATTTGTTAATATTGCCCTTCATTTAAACTACAATTTTGTTTGGATCGCAAAGTATGGGAGTATATTGTAGAAGGTTAGACTTAAACCGTTCATAGCTGCTCGAATTCCTTAACCCTATGCAATTTAAAGTGTTTTTTTTTTTTGGACAATTTGGGTGAAAATTAGTATATTGTGTGGAATTCAAGATGAAAACAGTCCACAACTTTGTATTGGATGGATGTCTATATCCTCAAATCTCACTGAAAAATAGGGCAGAGTTCTCAGACTTTTTACATGTTATGAAATTTGAGGGTTAAAACATTTTGATGTTAAAGAAGTTCATATTCTTAACTCAAAATGAAATTTTCCAATGAGTTTGTATTCTTATAATTTTAATGGAAAGTTACTTGTGATTTTCAATGAATCTATATTCTTATAATTTGAGTGGAAAGTAAATCACACTTGAGATTTATTTTTAATATTGGATGTCTAGAGGAAATTAGGCGACGCCGAGTGCAGACGTGTGTGATTGCTTATTTGCTAAGTCATAACCAAGAAATTACCAAAATCAAAGCAAAATTATGATATTATCAAATAAAGCAGCAAATTCTATGATATTCAAGTGTAAGAAGCGTTTTAAGATAGAAGTCTTAGTTAACAATGTCACTGGGATTATGTTAGCTTGCCTAAAACTCATTCGTTTAATGGAGATATTTTCTAATATTTCACAACAAAAAGACTAACTACCGCCAAACCTTGATTAGAAATTTATCAAAAAGACAAAAGTTTTAACAAGTTTAAATATATTTTATAATTATAATATGTAATACAAATTATATAACTATGAATCGTAATTTTTTTAAATATTTTTTATTGTATTTTTTATTATATAAATAAATTTAATGTTTTTATTATTATTTATAAATTACAAAAATAAATCTTATAATTATAATATTTTTTTTAAAATTTAATTCTAAAACTAAATAAATAAAAATTATATTTAAAATATTAAAAAAATAAAATATTTAACCTATTATAAAATGTTTTAGTTATTATTAAATAAACACACTTAACCAACCGAACTATTTTATTCAAATAATTTTAATACCCAAGTAAAATGAAACCATTTTTAATTTTAAAAAATTAACATGAACAATGTTCAAAATAATAATATAAATAATGTTCAAAAACCTTCAAGCAGGTTTATTTATTTAATTTTTAAAAACACTGAGATTTAATAAAAAACAAAAAAAATAGAAATTACAACCTTAAAATACTAACATGAATAATGTTTAAAAATTTAATTTTAATGGAGTTGTCTATAATGTGATTTTTTGGAGTTTTTGGGAGGGAAAATTTTGAGCTAAAATCATGATTTCTGTTATTTAAAATAGTTTTTTTCGCTGTATATATGGATTCAACACCTTGAAAGACCCCTAGAGCACTTCAATGTTGCAGGGGTTACCCATCAAACTTGTGTTTTCAATGAATTCCTGCTAGATTTTAGAGAAATTAGACAGAAAAAAACCACTTGAAAAACTTCCAAAAAAATCTCAGTAAAAACAACTCGAATTTTAATATTATATCAACTAAAATAAAACCATTTTTAATTTTTTAAAAATTAACATGAACAATATTCAAAACCTTTAAAATAATAATATAAATAATATTCCAAAACCTTGGAGTTATTTAACTTTTAAAAATACTTTCATTTAACCAAAAAAAAATAGCATGAACAACCTTAAAAAACCAAACCTTAAGTAGGTGTAGTTATTTAATTTTTAAAAAATATTTTGGAATATTAACTTGTGCTGGTTTGTATATACACTTTATGAAACTATTCTTATCTCGTTAAAGATTAAAGAAGAAGAAAAACAAATATGATAACCTTATTAAATAAAAATAGTTATTGATAATATGTTTGAGATAATGCCTCATTTAATATGCATACCACATTAGGGGATTATTTGTGGGTCAGAGGATGTTGAGAGATTCTCTCAACTTCTCCCTCCAAGAGTGGAATTAGTTGGATCTCAGCAGCACTATAAAAATTGTAATATATTCATTTGATGATATACAGAAATTAATTAGTGTGTGTGTTATTTTTGTGCAATGTCTGCTCTCTCCAATTTCTAACTTGGTATCAGAGCATGTTCTGGCTTGATTCCCTCACGGGAAGGCCAGGAAGATGTGAGAGCATGAATTGTAATCCTATGTAAATAGATAGAATTAGTGCGTATGAATGTTGAAGATTATTTTTTGTTAGAGATTGTTGTTGTTCTTGTTAAGTGGCGATTTGGACAAAGACTAAGAAACGTAGGCAATCTGGACAACGTATTTCTTACACAGGCTTTTGGTTGTGCTTCTCTAGTAATCAGGTAATCGATCGCTCTATTTCCCACTTTCTTTCCCCTCGATTTTGATTGGGGAGACCTTATGGATATTGGAGCTTGTGAGATAGCTGCATTACTTGACTTGAAAAAGATTGCTTCCCAACCTTTGTACGCCAAAACAGTTGCAATGGCCGACCCTGATAGAAATTAAGCACATATAGTTGCAAGTTGGATCTATCTACCACCGCAGATCTTCGCCGTTGAACTAAGCTTGAAAACTTCAGCAAATGAGTATTGCAGATTCCATATGAGAAGATCGATTCCTTGTAAGAAATAATAGCTGAACATGTTCGTCAATCTGATGTGTGTTGAGGAACTGCGTTAACATTGCAGGGCAGCCTATGGTGAAAACCCTCGTTATTTTGCTGGGACATGCTTCTTGTTTTCCGCTGCCACTGCCACCGTTGACAGCATTCCAGGCCGAGGACAATTCATTTTTACCATATGAAATGCCCAAAGATCCATACGACGAGCCATTGCTCGCTTCTGGCTGCTTTTGTAAATGATATGCTCATTCTAAGTGTTTTGGTGGAGCAAGGTGAGAAGCAGCAAAAAGCGGTGGAAGAATTGTTGGCTAACTTTTTTTCGTTAGAGGACGCTTTGCGAGCAAGCAGCTACTCTGGAAATGCTTCGCTGATATCACACTGGGTGGGTTAAATGCCATCGAAAAGGTTACCAATACAATGCTAGTTGATCCAGAGAAGACTCCACTGTTAAGCTGTTGTTATGTGCATTTATTAGATATATATATTATTATGTGAAATTTGTTGTGTGAAAAGAATTTTTATATTGCAAAACCAATTATTGAATAGATTTACACAATTTAAATTAGTCGTTCTCGTTCTTCGGTGCCGAGAGAACAATTGGCTAATTTGATTGTGTGAATTTGTTATATGCTTATGGATCTTGTTGTACTTCGGGCTTCAAGAGCATCAGTTACAGGTTATACATTTAGATCCTTGTGTGTAAAGGTCACTTTGTAGGATTAATCACTGATCATATTCTGTATCCAGAATATTTTCCTATAAACTGTTGAAATTTATTCTTCGGGGTTATTTCACAGATGGAAATATTTCCATAGGATAGTTCAGTATCGAGACTCTTCTTCGGGGGTGTCAATAATCTTTGATCATACAAATTCAGCATTGCTGGTCAGAAACAAATGTATTTTAAATGGGTTGAATGGTAGCTCGAAAATGGTGGAGAAAAGAGCGTTGTCTATGAGATCTCAGAGTGGGTACAAATGTTAATGAAGACCAGGGCAGACAAATGTTTGTATTAAATTAGTGTGTTCTTCATTTCTATAATGTAGGCATTAAGGGGGGGTGTTTGAGATAATGCCTCATTTAATATGCATACTACAAATTAGGGATTGGTTTGGTGTGTTGGAGGATGTTGAGAGATTCACTCAACTTCTCCCTCCAAGAGTGGAATTAGTTGGATCTCAACAGCACTATAAAAATTGTAATATATTCATTCGATGACATACAAGAATTAATTGTGTTATTTTTGTGCAATGTCCGTTCTCTCCAATTTTCAATATAATAAAACATTGAAAAAATCTAGATTTTAAGACTTTTGTGTAGCAAATTTTTATGGATAAATCGCATTTATTGTTAATAGATTTCACTTTTAGAACCAGTTCAGCGTGATTCATTTTCAAGAAAGTAAGTCAACTCTTACAATAAGGTATAAATAGGAGAATTAGAAAATGAAAGATGAGGAAGCGTATCAAAAAATAAAATAAAATGTTAAGACATTAATAAAATTGATTTAATTTTATTTATAAATAATTTTATTTTTTTAATTAATTTAATTATAATTTATTTTTAATTAAATTAATTAATTTTTAATTTTTAATTTATTTAGATTAATATATTTTTCATTTATTTTATTTAAAATTTTTATTGATTTAAAATATTTTATTAATAAAATTTTATGATTGTCATTCTTTTAGTATGATTGAAAAATAATTCTATTATTTTCAATTAATTTGATTATTATTATTCTTAATTAATTTAATTTATTTCATTAGTAAAATTATTAATAAGTAAAAATATATGTAACTTAATGATTTGAATTTCATTCCTTAATAAGATTTTAAAAATTGTTAATTTAAATTTTTGAAAGTTTTAATTTTTGAAAAATTCCTTATAATAAATTTTAAAAATATCTTAGGTTTAACCCATGAATAAAGAAGAGAAAAAAAAATATGACAAGCTTATTAAATAGAAATAGTTATGGATAATAAAACATTGAGAAATGCGTTATAATAAATCTTAAAAATGATGATGGTTAACGGACCAATCTTTGGTCTATCGGACCTAAAGAAAAGAGTTATTTAATTTGATTTAAGATTTTATTCCTATGCTCAAAAAGCTTGGAGAGAAGCCTCCCAAGCTCACTATATTTTTGACATCTTAAAAGGCTAGGAAGGTCAGTATTGCAACAAAGATTATGAAATTGAGCTCTAATGTGGTTGTACGCGGGGCACTCTAAGAGGAAGTGATTTTCATCCTCGATGTTCATATTCTCACAGAGATGGAAGATCCTTTCCATCCATGGTGTTTTAGGAACTGTCTAACGACCTGTTTCACTATGGACCTCATGAGAGTTCGTTCTAATCTTGGCTATATTAATTTTCTTCTTTGAGCTAGTTAAAATAGAGAGATACTTTTGATCTTCTAAGGTGGGGTTGATGACCTCCTTATAATACCTTAATTTTCTTTTAGCTGCTAGATCTTTCTCACACCACATTTTTTCTTTGAACTTAGAAGTAACAATTTTTTAATGTTATTGATGTTTTGCAATGCAACATTCTCGTCGATCTCCCAATGGTTTAACCAGGCCCTGGTGTCTTTATACCAACCTTGTTTAAGCCTTAGGTGGTTTTGGCTAGAATTTAAAGCTAGCTTAGGAAGTCTATGGTCTCCTATGCTATTGAGCTTGTGCTTGTACAACAAAAGCCTAGTCATAGCTAGGCTCTTGATAGGGGAAAGACCCACTTCTATAAGGAGAATAGGATAGGGTGTATTACTTTTAATTTTAAGGTTATAAGTTATAAAATGCTTCTGGATTTGATCAATCTTTCTCTAGGATTCTCTAGAGATGCTACAACCCCAAACCTCACATCCATATAAGATAACAGGAGTGACTAAAGTTTTAAAGAGGAACTTCTTTCTATCCCACATTACGAGGTTTGTTGTTTTACAATTATGTTCAAGACCAAAATAAGCTGTCCACCCCCCATTAATCCTTTTCTGAATGCTATAGTTCCAGTTGAGCTTGTGATGAATATCAATTCCTAGGTACTTGTAAGAAGACACTTCCTCCAAGTTACTATTGTCATACATAAAATTAGTGTAAGTGTCCTTCTTGGATTTGATAATCATAACTTTTGTTTTGTCAGTGTTAACAAACATACCCATGGTAGAGCAAAAATCCTTAAGAAGTCTAAGTTGCTTATCAAGATCAGATGGGCACCTTGCGAGAAGAACAATATCGTCAGCATAGAGAAGAAGGATGATAACTATCCCAGCTAAGATTGTGCCAGCACATCCTTCTTCCTCTAAACAACCTTCTAGCTTGTCGATGTAAATGCCAAATAGGGTAGGGGAGAGGGGGCAACCTTATTTAACTCTGATATTATACTTAATATCTTTCGACTACCCCTCATTGCTCTTTAACTTGGCAATTACATTCTCGTATAACCTTATAGCGGCTGCTCTTAGCTCGAAAGGAACATTTAGCTCTTCTAATCTATTCTATAGGTTATTTCTAGGAACCATATTGAAAGCATTTCTAAAGTCCACAAAGCAATAGAAGAGATTGGATTTATCATTGCGACATTCCTCCACAATGATCCTAAGCGTAACGAGGTGGTCCATTGTTGAGTGTTGCCTTCTAAAACCCGCTTGGCCTTTAGCCCGCTTACCTTCACTTTCAAGCCAAATGCTCAACTTTTTTTCCAAAATAATACCATATAACTTGGCTAAGAGAGGGCTAATCATAATTGTTCGATAATTAGAGGGGTTATTTGTATCCCCACATTTAAAAATAGTGATAATGAGGCTCTGAGTCCAAGGTTTAGGGAACCCTTGCTTGACCGCTTGGTTGAAAAGCTTGTAGATGTGGGGGATGAGGACGGGACCTCCAATTTTTAAGATTTCCGCATGTTAACCTTCAATGTCTTTAGCTTTCCCATCTGTTGGGCGTTTAACCCCAAAATCAATGTCTTCTAATGAGAAAACTTCTTTCATTATGAGCAAGGTTTCAAAATCCCTGGCATTTAGAGATTCATAAAGCTTTTTAAGATAGAAATTCTAGTCGTGTAAAGCAATTTTATTATTATCTTTAGTTTTCCTAATTAAAATCTTGACTTAACTTAATGATAAAAATCATAACGTGTTTTGACTTTTAAACTTCGTTCTTCTAGTATTTTTATTTAATTAATTTTAAGCAAATTTATGCTAGAATTATTTCCTATGGTTTATAATAATTTCAACGGGATTCCAATCTACTCACAAAACAAAAAAAACAAATTATATAAATATATTAAAATACTTAATTTCTTTTTAATCTTTTATATTATATTAAAAAATAAAATGTAATATAAGAAAATCTTCGTACCGGCCAATAGTCAACTTTCTCGAAGCCGCCTCCTTACGAATAAGATTTACAAAATTGTCCCTTTAAAATCGCATCCAAAACATTCCAGCCATAATTTCTATCCGAACCTTCCAAATATAAAAATATTTATTTTTTCCTGAACCTTGATTTATGGAGTACAGTGTTCACGTTCCAAAAACATTATTACAATACGTAATGGTTGAAAATAGAATTTTTTTTATTTTTTTTCAATTTTTATTTATTTTTATGGAAATCGGACATCTATATTTTAAAAAACATTATTACAAGAAGTGTTATATAGTAGCTAGTATTTTTTGTATAGTTTAAATATAGTTAATTTAGAGTATGAATTTTTTGCAGGATGATGTGAGATGATCAATTAAAATCTTCATAAAAACTAGAAATGAAAGTGAAATGCTAAAATGTTGTTTTTTTGGTGAAAACCTTACCTTACTGGTTCTAATGAAGTTTTATAAATTCATTTTTTGGTAGTGTCTAGTTCCAATTGATTTACAGAAACTTAGTTTCAACTCAATGAGATGTCAATTCCAAGAAACTTGTTTTGCACAATCAATTGTCTTACAAAATTCATGGGAATTGTACATGATTGATATAGAGTTAATGCAATTGTGTTTGTGGCAGTGGAAGCATGAGAATAATGGAACAAAAAATTTAATATCATCTCTTAACTGGCTTCCCCTTTTAAACAAAACTTCTTTCTTTTGAGAAAAATGGAGTTAGGATGATCTATAATTTGTGATATAGTATTAAATTGTAAAAATAAGTTAATTAATATTTATTAATAATCCATAATAACAATTGTTTTACTATTAATTTAATAAATAAATTATGACTAGCACTATTATATAAACTAAATCACTAGTAACTATAGATGGATATCAAATCAGTTAGTTTCTAATCAAAATACTTACCTATAGTGAAAAAATAAATTAATGATTAAAATAAATAAAATCTATCATTAGCCATTTTCAAATATTTTCGAAATATTATAATTTTGTCTATGATATGTGATTTAATATTAAAATGGATAATTTGACACACTCTGAATAAAACCAAGAATAAAGTTGCAGTAGATTAAATAGCTTTAACAAAATTAACACATTAACTTTTTGTATGGGCTTCTCCAACTTGAAGCAGAATATGGAACTTCAAAGTGAGATCTTTGGCAGGAGTTTCAAATCCTTTGACCTACTAGAACAACAAACATTAATCACACATTAACTCTTTGCACAGACTTCTCCAGACTTGAAGCAGACTATTGAACTTCAAAGTGGGATCCTTGACGGGAGTTTCAAATCCTTTGACCTGCCATAACAACAAAAATTGATCACAGACACGAAATGATTAAAAAAAATAAAAAAACTTATTCTTGAATTCAATTTCTTGTTATGAGATGAATTTTTTGAATTGTTGATATGCATAAATTATAAACACTATGCATAAATAAAACAAATTCAACAAATTTAGGAAAAAAATGCCTGCCAGATTCTAAAAATTAGTATCTATACATCAATAAAACTTTCTTAGTAAAATTAGGAAAGAAATGCTCACAAGATTCTAAAAACTAATAACTAATCATCATAATAGTTATTAATTATAAAAGTTATGTGTAAACAAGAAAAAAATTATGTTTAATATAGAAAAAACAAAAATAAGAAAGAATTTTTAATTGTTTTTTCCTCTTTAAAATTTGCTTAAAAAAACCATAAAAAATAAAAAAAGTAATATAACTAAAAATATTTATTGGAAAACCCTGATCGGGGTGCAAAGTGTCTGGTCATTTCACTCCACGCGGTGAATGACAGCCGCAAGTGATTTATTGCGCGGGGGTGGCGGTCCTTGCCATAACACCCCATCAATGCGCATTACTACCAAGCTTGCAAAGGATGATGATCATATGTCAGACGTCTTTCGGTCTTTACGCCGGTAGTGGGGGATTAACTTGGGAAACACTCTTACTTTTCCACTTCATAAAATTGGCATTGCAGAGCAAGGTTTGTTTCGTTCTCTGGTTCGGTCTCTGGTTCATTCTGTGTGTGGACATCTTCGGCACTGGAGTATTATCTGGTATGTAATGTTAACGTCGACCTTCTTTTCCGCTACTCTGAAGACCAAAGACGATGGTTATGATGTTAGTAATGGTCATTGCATGGAGAATGTCTATTCGTATAGTTGTAAAAGCGAAGATGATGGTGTCTGTATTGAACTAGAACCATGTTTTCGAAGTCCTCCAGCGTATTTTCTTTGTATTTCTTGCTATAATTTTTATATGTTGTTGTCTATTTCTGGGTATTGTCTTTGGGTAGACAAAATCAACTAGGAAATGGAGTTTAGCTTAGGGTCATGGTGTTGTAAAATTTGCAGAATTTTCCGCAAGTCTACTAGTTCATTAGGTCTAAGGCCTCATATAAACCCCTGCATGCAAAATCACGTCTCTGTTTTCGTTATGACAAGGCTTCCCACCTGCATTTTTCTGCCAAAGTCTTTTAATTTGAAAGCTCTGTGTTACGAATATTCCTCAATGTATCCTTCCGAAGGTTGGATTTTTTTTTGTCTCTATTTAAGTTGGTATAATTGGGGTATGGCCTTTCAATGGTATTCCTATCTCTTTCTCTGTTGGGTGAAGAGATTTGTTTTTCAATGGTTGTGCAGTCGGGTTAAGGATAATATTATTGTTTTGCCTCGACCCTTCCTTATGCTTCTTATATTTATTGGTTCATTATTGTACAATGTTGAGCAAATCCTCCTTGACAGTAATGGAAATCAACTGCCCGACCTCACCATAGATAGTCTGGGGAAGGGGCAACAAGATGTAACAAACAGAGCTTTCTGGGACCATTATACTGATTTTTCTTTATTCATAGGATTCAGATTCAGGTTATTGAGAGCCCAGTTTTTTATAGGCATCATGGTGAAAGGCAAAAATGGTTGAGGAAAGGGAAATCATCAGATCAACCAAACCATTGGGACTAGCAAAAGAGGACGGAAGACAAACAAAAAAACTCTGGAAAATCTTGTTGATGTTTATGAAGCTGGGAATCTGATTCATATACGTAAACCAATCCATGGTTGGGAAAGACAAACTGATAGTGATGATGAAGATTTGAAGGAACAGGAGGCTAAGATGGATTTCATTTTAGATCCGAGCAGCACAAGAGGCAGGGTATTGCTATTCTAGCAGTCTGTGAAAACTTATTGGAAAATGAAATGTGTACTGGCCAAGGAAATGGCTAATATGGAAGTGAAGGAAGAAAACTCTTCAATGTTGTTTGAATTACGTCAATCAAACAGGATATTCACAATATGATGAAGGCTCAGATTCAGGTTAACCAAAGAATTGGAAACATAGAGTGACAACTTAACAGCCTGCAGAAAAAGGATTTGTTGGGTTCTACTGCAAAGGACCTAGCCCATGTGGACTCTTCTGATGGAACTTCTCTTAGACTATAGATATTTTGCATGTTTTTGGCGAATAGTATATATACTTTTTCTTTTAAATGTAAACGTTATGGACATAGCAAGCTGTAAATGCAGTAATTAGAAGAAAAAGACAATTTCAATTTTGGATGGCTTTTAATGCTCGGCGGTGGCCAACAAACCTAGTTTCCTTCGGGTAGGTTGAGGCTCCACAAACGATAGTATGTATAACAACTTGCTCGCTTTAAAAATGAAAATGGAAAGGTACTAGTAAATTTACAAAGAAAAAAATATTTATTGGAAAAAGTTTTTTTAATTAAAATTTCCTCTTTAAAATTTGTCATCTTAAATTGAAAATAGGGAGAAAAAACTATAATTCATGAAAATGGAAATAATAGAAAAAAGAAAAAAAATTAAAAATAAAAAAGTTAAAGTAAAAGGAAATAAAACTAAGAAAAAAATGGTAACTAATAGAAATGGAAGTTACTAAAAATTCCATAATAAGACCTCAACCAATTCCCTTACAAATAAATCAATTTAAATACTAATAATAAATAACAAAAAATAAACTTCCAAGGTTAAACTATGGATAAGTTGCACAATTTTTTGGTCAAGACAAACTAATAGACACTCAAATACCATGCCTGTAGCAGGTATAATAAGTAATGGTTTAAAGAGCCAAAGCCTCTATCTTTCTCATCTCTATTCCCCTATGGGCCTATTTTGCTTGCTTAAGAAATCAGTGTGCCAAAGCTTATGAAGGATCGATAGACTTTCTAGTAATGTTAATTAATTACACCATAAGGCGTCACTATTTGAAAACAACTTCCCTAGCTGCCACTCTGTCTGTGTTTGGGCCATTAGATGAAATGTTAGACGATTTAAATGTTTTAGACCATTAGATCCAATGCCTCCTTCAACCTAACTAACTAACTAAATCACTGGACATTACTAATGTCTTCCACCTTGCTATGAAATACGATACATCCTGTAATTTGAATCATTTCATGGTCTCGCCCTCCAATGGCCAGAAAGACGCAAACGCAGATCAACCTCACGTTGAAGACTTCGTCGATGTGTTGCTTCGCATGGCTGAGACCGACACCAATATCATGCAGCCCTTGTGCTTGTATATCTCTTATGATTTTACTCTTTTATTCTATTTATGATCCTCATTCTCAAACTTTAGTCAACCATCATTTTGAATTAATTGAATTTGTAGCTATATTTTGCATTAATTTGTATTTTTATTTGTGCAGAACATGTTTGGGGGAGGCAAGGAGACGAATTCCAATACGATAGAATGGACAATGAGTGAGTTGCTTAGAAACCCCCATGTAATGAAGAGATTACAAGAAGAAATCTAATCGGCCGTTGGCCAATACAGTAAAGTAAAAGAATCGGATCTGTCAACCATGAAATACCTCCACTGTGTGGTGAAAGAGTCTCTCTGATTATATCCAGCGGCACCACTTGTTGTTCCTCACGAATCCATAGAGATTGTGATAGTAGGAACATTATACATACCAAAACAAACAATGGTAATGGTAAAATTGTGGGCTATTGGAAGGGATCCCAATTTGTGGGGACCAAATACTTCCAAAGTCAAGCCGAAGATATTTATGGAAGAAGAACATATCAATTTAACAGAGCAATCAGACTTCAACATGATACCATTTTGGGCAGGAAGGAGAGGATGCCCAGGTGCTTCCTTGGCTATTCCTACTATTGAACTTGCATTGGCTCAGTTGGTGCACACTTTTGACTAGAGAGTTGAAGGCGATCCGTCGTAGCTGGATATGAGAGAAGCTTGCCGAATGATGCTCACAAGAGAAGATTTTTTCTATGCTTACCCAACGTTGAGGTTCATGAGCATCTCACCATAAATCGTAAATCGTAGGAGGAGAAAAAAAACAACAATTTCTCTTTATCTTCAATTATGATTTTCACACCATGCACCACATGATTTTACTCTGAGTCTCTCTCTAATAATGATAATTAGTATGTCTTGATTATTATGAATAAATGTAATTTTCTCCATCGCTCAAGTCGAGCTGCCAATTTCTGTATTTGTTCGTATAAGTTACAAAAATACTTTGAAGAAATATACAATTGGACAATTTTTTTACCATTTTTGTTACTGTCTGGCATAATCAAGGTCAATGTTATATTGTAATGTTTATTACGTGTTTGGGCCATTGGATGAAATGTTAGATTACCAGTTATTTTTTTCTATATTTTCATTTTTTGTAATTTATTTTTTTTCTTATTCAAATTGATGATAATTTGGTCCATATTTCTCACAGACCTCTGGCTGAAAAGGCAATGCCAAAAAAACCATTGCTAACATATTACCATAATTTTCCCTATATCCCTGAAAGCATCACATTCTGAAATGTTTTTCATATTCTGATGCCCTAGAGTTACAAAATATATATAGATTCTTCCCAAACCTCTTTAAATTATTGTGTTTATTAACCCTCCTAAAACTAATGCGAAAATGGCGTGTTACAAAGGATTCATCCAGTGCAGAAAATTGAGGGCTTTTCATGCTGAGCACTTGCCCTTGCAACGCCTTCTACCTTCCCAAAAAAATATGTCGATGACTGTTGTTTTACAATAAAAAGATGGCCGCGACCTAATAGCAACCAAGAATTTGCAAGCAAAATACATTTAATGATCAAAATACAGCTGATAAACCTCTCCTAAATACGAGGTTATGACTGAAAAGGATTAGTATACATTAATGGTCAATACATATAAAGCAATACTTTCATTTGTTTATCAAAAATCATTTTATCTCCATGATTGCAGTCAAAACATAAGCTCTTTGGGTTAAGGCATGTTTTTAATTTGGGATTCATGGCATTCAACCTTATACAAGAGTAAATTTAGATTTAGATCTAGCTTTTTTAGAAGAAGATTAAAGATCTAGGTTTAGATTTTATAGACTAAGGTTAAATGTTTTTTATTGGAAAATTAAACATGGTGTGATAACATTTAATTTATTGAGAAAACAAAGAAAACAAAAACATTATTAAAAGTATTTTTAATTAAATATATATAATGCAAAATTGTTTCAAAAAATATCATAATAATTACATCATACATTTTCTTAAAAGACAAAATTATAATAAATTAGAAAAACAAAATTATATATTGGATGGAGGGAAATATTATGATAAAACTTGTAAAAAAACCCCTTAGGGTTGTCTCAACTTACTCTATTGTTAATCACATAGTGTCAATTTTTTAAAACTATAATCTACAGTAAGGGCTTTTCATGTTGATTATAATAAATTAGAAAAATAAAATTATAATAAATAATAATGATTATATATATATATATATCTTTTGAAATATATGACATAGAAAAAATAGAGAAATATGATATTACAATCCATATTTAGAAAAAAAACCACACAACTCAAACAAAAATATTGGTTTCAAAACTTCAAAAATCCGGGGAATGAAGTTGAACAATTAGATTACTAGTTTTTTGTTTCTATATTTTTCATCTTTTGTAATTTATTTTTTGTCTTATTCAAATTGATGATAAGTTGGCCCATATTTCTCACAATCCTTTGGCTGAAAAGGCCACTGCCAAAAAAACCATTGCTAAATTATTACCATAACAGTCTCTATATCCTTGAAAGCATCACATTCTAAAATGTTTTTCATATTTTAGTGCCCTAGAGTTACAAAAAATATACAGATTCTTCCCAAACTTCTTTAAATTATTGTGTTTATTAACCCTCCTAAAACTAATGGGACAATGGAGTGTTACAAAGGATTCATCCGGTGCAGAAAATTGAGGGCTTTCCGTGCTGAGCACTTTCCCTTGCAACGCCTTCTACCTTCCCGAAATAATATGTCGATGACTATTGTTGTGCAATAAAAATATGGTTGCGACCTAATAAAAAAAGAGAATTTCAAAGAAAAATGCATTTAATGATCAAAATACCACGGATAAACCTATCCTAAATAAGCAATAGAGAATTTGCAAGAAAAAATCATTTAATGATAAAAATACCACTGATAAACCTCTCCTGAATACAAGGTTTTGACTAAAAAGGATTAGTATACATTAATGATCAATACATATAAATAAATACTTTCATTAGTTTATCAAAAATCATTTTATCTCCATGATTGCAGTCAAAACATAAGTTGTTTGTGTTAAGGCAGGTTTTGAATTAACAACATATTCTCAAGAGAAAAAATCTCCATGCATCTTTAACTTCAACATAGGCCTCATGATTTTTAAGGCTCAAGGAAGCATTATTGGAGTAAGATTTCATTGTTGCATGGTCCTTGCCTTTTGTTGATTTTTTTGTCTTTCAATAGTTGTCAATAGTTGTCAAGGAAGCATTAATGAAGCATTAATTACTGCTATATATTGGCCTTATGATGTTTCCTTTGCAACATTTGATGGAATTTCTAGTTATTAATTATTATAAATTCAAGCCTTTTGAGGAAGTAATTAAGATAGTTTAAGGATGTATGTATATAGGATTTTCTAGACCTATGGGTAAATGTCTTTGATGTTTTTGGTGCTCATATAATAGTTGCAGAGGCTTCATACTCTTCCCATCAATATATTGTGGTCCTTATGGGGCCTTAAGAACAAACAAATTTTTGAAAACTTGTCCCCAATTCTATCTCGAGCTACTGTCAAGGTGGTTGCTTGCTTCCAGGAATTCCCTCCTGAAGTCAAAAGCCATAGAACCAGAAAATTAATCTATCCACACCTGAAAGAGGCTTTCCCAATATATTTTTTTGATGGAGATTGTCAGTTGGGTAATTGTGGGGGAGGTTTCATTCTTATGTTATATCATAATCATTTTCTGAAAGTTCTTTTGGGTGTTGGAGAAGGCTCGAATACAAAAGCAGAGTTTTTGGTTGTGTGGGCTCTTCTTCTTGTTTCCAAGTATCTAAATATCTCTAATTTGGTGGTTGGTGGGGATTCCAAATGTGTTATTAATTGGATAAACAGAAAGGAAGATTTACAGGTTATAATTTTCAGTTATTGGAAGGCTAAGGTTGAGGGCTTTCTCAAGTAATTTCAATCCCTCTCATTCTCTCATGTGTACAAGGAATTTAACCATTAGGCAGATGCCATGTCTAAAAAAGGTTTTATTGTTACTTGCAGGTCCTCTTCAGCTTCAAGAATGGAAAGAGGGTCAATGCCTGTGTTCGGGCGCTATCTATATTTTATGAGCTTCTCAAGAAGCCACCCTTTGTTTTTTTGGGGGTCCTTTTAGGTTAGTTACCATTATTGTTTTGAAGTTTATGTATCCTATGTTCATCTGTTGTTTTTCTATTTTTCTCCTCAACCATGTTAGTATGAGGTAAAAGATTGCTCCTTTGAAGGCATGACTCTATATTTCATGTATCTAGTCAGTCTAAGTTTCTCTGCTTTCAGTTTTCCCAAAGGTGGTTTTGAATCCTATTTTTTTTGGTGTCTAATTTAAATCTAGACTTTGTAATTATCTTTGATTTCAATTTGGAATAGAAAGATATTGTTTGAAGAAGAAAAAAAGGATAATTTTTTTATCAAATATCATTTGGTATCTTGATTGTTTATTAAATTTTTAAATTTTTAATGAAAAAAACTCACTTTATGTCAATAATAATAATAATACTATTGAAAATCCATAAAGTCATGCAAATCTTAATCCTTCTCTCTCTCTCTCTCTCTCTCTCTCTCTCCCTCCTTATTAACCATTGTAAAAATTTCTATGATTACAAGATAAAAACCTTTAAAGTGGATGTAGACTTTAATCTTTATCGTTCTTGTTTTCAAAACTTCTATTACATAAATTTAAATGTATAAGGACTATTTTAGACCATAGCTTTTATTTTCCAGGAAATAAAAATCAATAGGTTGTTTATTTAAAATAAATAACTCATTACATAGTTCGAAGTTCCAAAATTTCCTTATCTACCCAATCATGAGATATATCAGCATTTTGCAGAAAGTATCATAAAAAAACAAATTATTACAAGCCTTTCAACATCATCTATCCAAGTCTTTAAAAAAAGCATACATTAGCCGAAACACTAAAAACATATTGTGAGCAACGATGGAACATTGTGAGGTGTACCTCGATAGAAAACTGATTTCACCATCATCACTAAAAATATGTCGGTCAAATAAAATAACCCAAACAACTCATCCATCACCTGATAATTGTATAAATAATCCATTGCATAGTCATACGAAGGGTGACTATACCAGTCTATCTCAACTCACCCTGACAGATAATCTCATAGTGTATGCATCCAGGAGGAGACATTAGGTTCCTATTTGAAAGGGAATCAATAATAGTGTTGTATTCTGGATATACATGTGCATACGAGATCCTATAAAAAGTATCTTTCATCACCCTTATCTGCCTCATCCAATTTTTTATTAGAGGTGGAGCTAAAGTAGCTCGACCTCTAATCCAATCAATAATCACCATGGAATCACCATATATGTTGATAGTGGTAAGATCAAGCCTTCTCACATAGTATAATAGTCCCCATAGCACAACCATCTTGGCCTTTATATTTTAATGCACACCAGAACTCCAGCAAAAAATATATTTCACAGCATTTGATACATCAATGTGGGCACCAGAACCATAACATCCCTGTTTAGCTACCCTATCAAAAAATTCAACAAGATATTGAGAAAAATGTGGTGTCATGATATTTATCTGAGGCTTTTCACTATGAATCTTTGATCCAGATTGATCATTATATTGTTTTTCATCCATCTCGATGCATTGAGAGTGGAAAAAGTGGAGGAATCAACTCATGGGGCCGGTTTTATCGGCGAGACCTAGTTTGGAAAAATGGTTTTTTTAGTCAATTTAATTGTCTTAAATTGCTATCCTAAATTATCGACTGGATTTGGTCATCTTGTGAAGTGAAAATGCACTATATATGCTAGAATCCTTTCTTACTTAGTTTATTTGTTAGGTCCTTATATTACTAGTGTAGTCCCTTATTATTGTTAGTGTAGCCCCCTTATTGTTATTGTTGTACCCATGTAGCCCCCATATTGTTATTATTGTGCCCCATAAAATCCACTATTTTTATTGTTGTGCCCTTACATTATTATTGTTAGGTCGGCTAGGATTATATTGTGACCCAATGACCTCCTATATATAGAAAGGAGATTTTTTCATTTGTATCATCCAATAATTGTTCATTTATGTAATGTAAAGGAGGTTTCCCCCTCGAAGTGGCTGATTTCTAAGGCATTGATCTCTCTTTTATTCTATTTTTGGAGTTGGTTTCATAACATTTGGTATCAAAGCTTTGGATTCTAGGGTTCGCTGCTTCAAACATGTCATCATGGAATTTTCACTATAACTATTTTTCTACAAAGGTTCAGAAGCGAAAAAAAACCCATTTGCAAAAAAATCCTGAGGAACTTCGTGTAAAAATTTCAGATCTTGGTTTGCAATATTTTTGAAGATATGATCTATGGAAATTAGAGTTTTGCAGGGTCCCAAATTTTATCTCAAAGACAGTTACCTTAGGAAAATCATCATAACTCTCTCTCTGAGCATCAGATTGTAATTACGTAAAAAGTGGCTGCAATGACATGGAATTTAGTTTCCCGTGTATCAATTTCAGAGCCTAAGGAGGAAACAATGACACGTGGTATGTAATAAAAGCTCGCTCTACTAAACCATTCCATAATTAGGTCATTGTGGGAGATTGGGCATAACTTTGTCTTCAATAATACAGATCAGTTCAGACCTGTGGCATTAGAAAGAAGATTCAGAGGGCTACTAAAGATCTGAATATAAAATCTCGAGGATCCAAAATTATAGAGATATATCAGTTTCAATATCGAGATCCTCAAGAGCAAGAAAAATGTGTATATTTTTTTTTCAAATTGCACAAGTCTTGTTTGAAAAATCAGTTTGAAGTGATTCCAAGGGCATATTAAAGCATAGATATAAGTATTGGGTTCTAAAATTCCCCCTAAAAATAATTCAACACCCATTAAGCCCACGTAAGGCTCTATTATAACTCATGAAGAGGAATAAGTTCAACATGATATATCAAACTTACAAGAGCAAGTGCAACAACTTTCACTCTCACAAAGAGAAACACAAAATGAAATGGAAGTTTTGAAGAAAGTCGTGGAAGTTAAGATGGATGGTTTGAAGAAAGACATGGAAGCTAAGATGGATGGCTTGAAGAATGGCATGGAAGATAAGATGGATGACATGGAAGAAAAAATGGAAGATAACATAGAAGACATGAAGGATGATCTAAAATAAGACATGGAAGGTTTGAAGGAAGGTTTGAAAAAGTTGATATAAGAAATGATTCCTAATGGCAAAAATATCGTAGAGGAAACTCATGATGAGAAAAAATAAATGTTAGTCATGATTTCATAAACTCTAATGTTGGATAGAAGACCCACCATATTCCAAAGATCGATATGAGGAAGTTTGATGGCAAGGATACTGTAACATGGATACTAGAGATGGAGCAATATTTGGATCTCAATAATTTTCAAAACACACAAAAGGTACACATTACAACTTTATATTTAGAACAAAATACATTTGTATGGTATCGATGGCTTTTCTCTTGTAAAAAAATTGTCACTTGGTCAATTTTCACGGAGGAAATGATAGCACATTGTGAGGATACAAAGACCAATACCTTCTTTAGCCAATTGATAAATCTCAAACAAAAGGGTTCATGGTGGAGGACATTGGGGACTTCCAAAAATTGAATATAAGGGTAATTGATATTCCAGAGGAACACAAGATTGATGTCTTGATAGGGACTTTAAAGGATAACATCCAACATGAGGTTCGCCTTTGGGAACATGATTCATTGGAGAAGACATTCAGGTTGGGAAGAAAAATTGAATGTAAAATTATGGCGACATGGAAGCCTACCACTCACGTCTATAAAGATGGAAGTGTTTCTACTCCTAGACTTCCACAACCTACAAATTTGACACCACAACAATTGGAAGAAACAAGAGCAAAGGGGCTTTGCTATAGTTGTGATAGAAAATACACTAAAGGTCATATAGTGTGTTGAGAAGAAATGATTTTACATAGATTTTGAAGAGGAGGAAGAAAATGAAAAATAAACTTCCAAATACTAGGATATACACTAGGAACCAACCCTATAGAGATAATAAATGAGTCTGACCATATCATGTAATGCAATGGCAGGAATTACCACTCCTCAAACTTTCAAGATAGAAGGAAATATCAAGAAGAAAAAGGTAATATTTTTGATTGATTCGGGTAGAATCATAATTTTATTCATTGTAAGGTAGCCAAGGAATTGAATTGATTCCTATACCCATCACCAGAGTGTCAAGTGATGGTTGTGTTAGCCACCTAATGAATTTTTGGCAAGCAAACAGGTGGCTAAATATTTTTCTGAGCCTTCAAGAGATACATTTCCTATGAAAATCTCTCATCCTTGAAGCCTCTATGTGCCTTTAACCTTTGAAAAGATCCTCATTGTTGTTCCCACTGGCTAAGCCTCACTGCCTGTGAAAAATTGTGCTCGGAAAATTCCCTATTTTCCCTTGCACCTCTGCAAATTTCCTCATTATTAACCTTGTTTCCCATTTTTAAAATTTCCCCTTTTGACTCCCAAAATCCTTCCTAAGTCTTCCAAAACACCCATTTCATCCTTAGAACCAAGTGAAAATCCTTCATTTTATTTTAAATCCCTCTTTTACCTCTATCGAAAGCCTCCTTTTAGCCTTAAAACGTTGTCCCTAAGGCTAAAAAACCCATTTTTCTCTATAACAGGCTAGCCCCCTTCGGCCCAGCCCCAAAACCACTTCCCCACATGACCCCAACGCTAAGACCAAGTGCTAGCCCGTAAGGCATTTGTCACATTTGAGGATTGGAGCAGAATGATTTTTTCCTTTGTAAACAAAATCTCTCATGCGATAGTGTAATGGTTCTATTGGTCTTGGGAACGATCTCCGCCGTCAATCTTAACAGATCTGACGGTCCACGCAAGTCTCATCGCACTGTCGCTCGATCGCTAATCACAAATCATAAACGCTGCCACCCGCTTCACTCCGTGATTGCGATCCTCCGATTGTAATCTCCATCGTTGATTCCCATTCAAATCCGACGGTCATCGCAACCTCGCTCCAATCGCAATCGCAATTTTCAAACTATGCCGCCCGCTGCACTCCCCGATTGAGATTCGCGATTGTAATCTCCTCCGTCGATTTCTCGATAATCCAACGGTCATCGCAAGTCCCATTGCAACTGCATCTCCTTTTCGTCTCCCCGCCGATTTCACGCCCATCGTCGATTCACTTTCAATACGGCGGCCCTCACATCCCCGCTCCGATCGCAATCGAAAATTTCAAATGGATCCACCTTCCGTTCCTCCCAATTGCGATCCTCTGATGCGATCCCAGCCATTGATCTCACATAATATCCAACGGTCATGAGCCGATCGCACCATCGCTCATCATAGTTTTGACCCTCCCATCGCTCCCCTCCGATTAGATCGCAACCGTCGATCTCCTCCTGAGATTCGACGGTCTTGATTGAATCGCCCTCCACCCATGACCAGGTCCCACCATATCAACCCATTTCATATGTTTTCCGCGCATTTATATGTATTACGTTCAAAGGCCAAAACCTTGGGTTTTACATTAAAACATTATATCATTCCGCCCGGCATTAAGATTTTAATGTTTTACATTAAAGTTTTTTCATTTCGCCCAACTTCCACATGCATTTTCCCACTGTTTCACTGCATGTTTCCCACTGCTTTCCATTGCATCCATAGCATTCACTCTTGTTGCACTGCCATCTTCAAAGCATTCCACCGCAGCCACCTTTCCCCATGCATGGATTTCTTAACATACTTGTGTGTTTTGCAGGTGTACAAGCGGTGAGAACTGCCATTGCTCAGGGTCACTATTATAGTGGCGCAGAGCGCAGATAAAGTTTTTTCAGGGCCCGTGATTACAGTGAAGAGCATGGGAGGGTACTAGAGCATAATTTTCATTAAAAGTACAAAGTTCAACTATGCAAAACCTTTCAGCACTATTGGGGTTCCCATGTTTTGGCCAGGTAGACAGAGACCAAAAGATGAGACAACATAGAACCACTTTGGGACCTTAGGATCTAGCCCTCCTAGGTCCAGAGAGGGATCTCTCTACGAAATTCAAAGGTTTATGTCTTTGAAGCTCGAATGCTAAGGTTTTAGGCTAGTTATGTGCACAAGGTTGTTTGTTTGATTGTTTATGTTTGGTTGTTGGGAATCAGGAAAGAAGGGTCCAATATAAGCCAAGGGTGAGTAGAGAGGAAACTAGATGAAGATAGATAACTCAGGAAACATCAAATCCATTGGGCAATGGATTCAAGAAAGGATTTACTTGCGTTCAAGGTGCAAGCTTTCAGTTGGGCTAGTCATCTAGAGCATTTGGATCTCAAAGAGGGTTGATGGAATGGAACATTAAGGACTGAAAATGAGTGAAGGGGAACCAACCAATTCTGTCCATAGATTAGGTCAGAGGTCATTTAACTCCAAACCTACTTGGACAAAACCAGAGGTAAGACAAGGGATCTTAGAAAGGCTTAATGAGATGGAAAGATCCTAGTGAGGCAGAGACAGGGTTCTAAACCTCCCAGTGTTCTCAACTCATCTAACTAAATCCTAACAAGAACATCTAAACAGATATTCCGTTAATCCATACATCAGAGAGCAGGCAATGACATCCACTACACTAGTTAGATAAATCGAAATCAAGATTCAGATACACATACAAGCAGAAAACATAAAGGCTGGGAGAGCAGCAGCATAAGGTACCTATCAAGGGTAAGTCTTATGCCAAACTTCTGATGCGAGCTTGAAGAAACATAATGAAATGAGAGCAAGTCAATCATAAATACAGAGAAAGGAAAACATCAGTAGCTTCTTTAGATTAGGATCCAAAGAAACATGCTTGTCATATTAAAAACAACACCAATCAGGTACATCATCGCCCACAGCTTGAACATTCAGTCTGAATACATCTAATCTCAGCCTATCTTACAATATTACACAGAGAACTTGTCTCAAGAGGAAAATGCTTGCGTTTCATTGATATCTCATCAACAACCAACAACACCTTCCTTCTGTGCTTTATAGCAGAGGATGAACAGAAGATCGACTGAGACTGGTAGGTGAACACTAAATGTAACATTAAACACAAAAATGGATGCAGGGCCGAGACCCATTCTGTTTAACTGATGTGTATTTAATTTCTGTCACCTCCCTTGTGAAAGAGTGATCTTCTCCGGATATGATTTTGATATCTTTTGGCTGTAGTACTCCTGGTGCTTTTGAACAAAAATAAAATAAACTACTAAGAAGTCTGTCATATAAATGCTCTGGCGGTTTTGAACTGCTGTTAGGGTGGAACCTCCTTCAGGGACATTGTGCATAATAAAAGCTGTATGGACACCCTGTACTTGATGAAGAAAAACATTCTGCTGATGAATAAACCTTATGTTAGCGCTTGAATCTACCTTAGGCTGAAATAAGGTAAAACTCAAGGCAACATCAAACCAAGCTTAGCCTCGTAGCTAGCCCTATGAGGACAGGATAGGGCTCTCTCCGGGTCTATCTCGATAAAATGAGAAATAGGGTGCGAGATGACTTAAAATGGGAACTGATTTTAGGCTAGTAAATAGATAGGAAAGTATTTTGATGAATGATTAGGTTTTCTGAGCTGTATGGGACTAAGGACAGCATTGAGCAGAGAGATTTAATCAAAGGTACAGAGTATTTCATAAGGCGAGATAGGTATGAGGTTTTAGTATCAAGTTTGAAATAATATGATGAAAAGATCAAGTATAGTCGGTAAGAAGTATTGAATCAATGAATCCTTTTCAGATAGAAGAAGCCACACAAAGTCTGAACACTTCCTCAAGGTAGAGAAATAACTGAATTCTACCTTTCTTAATCTCAAGCATTCAAACTGAAAACGATTTATGAATGGTCTATAAAACATAACGAGATTACATATGAAACAAAAGAAGAACATATGCTCAACTTCACACCACAAGAATCTTATAACTCAGAGCTGCACCATTCAATTATTTCTCTGTCAAAAACTGTACAGTGAAACACTGATTTTTCCTCCTGCTGAAGAAACAAGGTGTCCTTTTCTTCTGCTTCTAATCTTTCTTCAGTAAAAGTCTGTTCCTGGTCCTCAAGAAATTCTAAACAAGTAGATGAGCAGATCTCCTCTTGAGAAAACATTTCAACACATGAAACATATGAAGAAGAATCTGAAAGAGAATCCTAAACGGTCTGATCTTCTATAGTCTGAATATACTGTAGGTCATATTCATATGATATGACAACCGGATTCTTATTACATTCATCAATCATAAGAAAAGAAATTTCAGATGATTCCTGAAACGCAAAAATGACATTTCCATCATCTACCAACGATTCATCCAAAGGAACTTCTTCACTTACTTGAACGAAGATGTCATATTTTTTTGCATCAATTGACTGGATTATTTCCTCATGAAAGCTGTGTTCTAATGAACTAAAAACATTTGAATCCATAACTCTGTCTTCTTCTTTCTAGATGACTTCAACAACAAAATTCTCTTTCATGGGATTCAGCACAAGGTGTTCTTGGTCATCACAATCTGAATGTAGATCTGAAATAGCTGACTGGACATTATCACAATCTGCAATCTGCATGCTGTCTTCTTCTGTGGGCAGATCTGAAATGAGACTTTCTCTTTCATCATCTTCAACCATATGGAAAAATTCAACTTGTTGATCTTCATAAGTGTCCTCTAAGTTTTCCGTGTGCTGCTGAAATGGGTTTTCATAAAATGCTTCCATGATTTCTTCGTCCATCAATTCATTATTTCCATAATCATTCTCAATATCTTCAATGAAATTGTGAACATGGCTACAACAGTTCTGAACTAAATTCAAATATGGATATGATTCTTTATACCTTTCAAAGAATATCAAATGAAAATCCTTTAAACAGTAAATAGACGCAGATGGCAAACTTTCATACCAGGATCGGGCTTCATCTTCCAGAGTAGCCATAAATATTTTCATCAAACAGTCTTTAGGAAAATTGATCTTAAATTTATGCACATGAATGTGAAATTTCACCAGATGAAGAGCAACGTCATTACCTTTCACATTTCTGAACATAGGCAAATTCTGAAGCCAATCCACCTTGGGCATCTTATTTGGAAAACCTGGGATGTGATCTCGGCTCATGGGAGCATATCTTCTTGCAATCCGGTCCATCTTGACAATTTTGAAGCTACTGATCTGCCTACAGTGAAGTCACCATGAAGCATTGATTTCTGGATTGTTCAGTGAATGAAGTCACCAGGTGAATGATTTCAGCCTTGCGGTGTCTGACCATTGTTCACCATCAATGATCAGATCTGAACTTTGTCATCCTTTATCGGGGAAGACTTCCCCAGTATGGTCACCACTATGTTAGCGCTCGAATCTACCTTAGGCTGAAATAAGGTAAAACTCAAGGCAACATCAAACCAAGCTTAGCCTCGTAGCTAGCCCTACGAGGACAGGAGAGGGCTCTCTCCGGGTCTATCTCGGAAAAAGGTTTTCAAAGGGGCTGAGATGACTTATAATGGATACTGATTTTAGGCTAGTAAATAGATAGGGAAGTTTGATTTAAATTTTTTGGGTTTTTGTTGGAAAAATGGGAAAAACAATTTTGGGCTCGGGGATGAGGCCAGATCTTTGCAGAATTCGAATTGGGGCAAGGTAGGCAGTAGACTTGATGCTTTTTGATTATGTGTATGGATGGATCAGAATGACAAGGAGCTGAATAGGGAAAGGGAGAATAGGGATCCTCTCCAAACTGGCGAAAACATATAAAACTAAACAAATTCAAAGGCGGAGCACTGGAATCAATGGATTCTACCTCATTTACTCATTCATTTAGTTTCAGAAGCAAAAGAAGGGAATGGCATACATTAAACATTAAAGAAATTACAAATAATTGAGAGAAAACACCATCAAAACTGAAAGCCACAAGAATCCCAACAGGTGCTGCAAAACCTATGATCTTTCCTTAGCCAAAATGAAGAAAATATGTACAATAGTGTGCCAAACTTTTCCCAAGAGTCCAAGCCTGAAAGTGTCTCAGAAAATACAATAAATAGACAAGTATAACCCCTTCCCATGCCTCTAGGGGTCGAGCTCATTCTTCTAGGAGCATTTTGAACCAATTCTAAACAAGGAGCTAAAATCTAGGCAGCCAAACAACTTGCCTCTATAAGCTAGGAAACTGATCCATTCACTTGATTTTCACTTTTCAGAATGGAATCAGTCTGTAACAAGTAAATAAGTGCCAAAGTTACATCATGTACATCAAATTACATCAAGAAAAACCAAAAATTACATCAAGAGGTGAAACTAGTCCAAATTGGCCGAATTTCTGAGTTGGAAGGTGAAAAACATGCCAAAAACCTCTATGCGCAGCGCTCCAAAGCTCTATGCGTCGCGCTACTTTCAGCCTATTTTTGGGGCACTTCACGGAGTCAAAATTGAGCTCATGATAGCTCGTTGGAAATCCATGGATATTGGCTATCCAACCCAAGTGGAATTTTTCAATTTGGAGCTCATTTTCTCCTCCAAAAATTCATTCTCCCAGAAGTACTTCCAGCTGGTGCAAAAGGTGGCAGAAAGGTGATTTTCATGGTGTTTTTGGCCCTTTTGATCATCCAGAACTTGATGAAATGCTTCGGAAATTTCTGAGCATGCATAATTTACCATGAAAAATCCAAAAATGCAAAAATTTCCTCCAGAAGATGTCTCAAATGTAAGCGCGCGTCGGGTGGCGCAACGCGTTGGGCGGAAAAACCTGTTTTGTGACCAAAAATTTTCAAAATGACAAAAATTTCTCCAAATTTGCTGAAATTTGGAGTGAAGATCTCCCATCATGCCTCATTCTCAGCCAACGAAGCCTCGGCCAAGATCCGGAGTGGATCAGGCCTCTTTCGCCGTTTCAGTGCTCTGCTCAACCTTCTCTTCAGGATCTTCATTTTTGCTCTGCAAATGTGCATGCGGGCCCAATAATGATTCTTCATATGACTGAGCATGTCTTTGTCTCTATTGGCCTTCTCCAAGAGCTTCTCCAAATGAATTTTAACATGCATAAGGTTGGTCTCTCGCTCAATTGGTGTCATGTCACCAGGTCTCTTCTGGGCCAATTGTCGATCTTCAAGGATTCGCCGCAGCTCTACAAGTGCGTGCTGATCCTCCAGCTGTTTGTTCCGCTGCTCCAAGTACTTTATCACCCACTGTGCTCTCTGAAAATTCTCTGTCAAAGTACCAATCTTAGCTTTCTGCTCCTGGATGACCTCCCTCAGTTTCGAGCTAGGAGAGCTCGCATCAACATCGATGAGTATAAAATCAGTGTCTCGGCCTCCTGAAGGGCCCTCATCGTGCATAGGCCTCTTGCCTCTGTCCTAAACCTGTACCTGTGCTGATGTCGAAGGCAAGACCCCTTCCACACCATGTGGAGATAGTACTCGCGCTGCTGATGAAGTCAACGAGACCCCTTCCACCCCGGGTGGAGATAGTACTCGTCGTGTAGCTGCAAATAAGGCTCTGCGGCCTCGCTGATATGTCACATACACTGGAGCACTGATATGCTCAGTATCAGGAATATCAAACTGGTGTGAAGGCTCTCCCTCACCATGAACTACCTCGGGAGGCGGCTGTGGCGCTGCAAAGAAGTCACGGGAGATGAACTCCTCCCAAGCAATGCCCTGCTGTGCGAGCTGATGTACCACCATAATTTTGATTAGCGCGTAATGATATATGTTGTTATGCTGCTGTGCTGGGGTCTTCTTCTGTACAAGAAATTTCATCTGCTCTATGTTACGGTACATGAAGTATGTAATGCTCATCAACCGCACTCTCGTGAAGTGCATCAACAGCCGGATGTGATATGCATACAAGCGTGAAAAGCGCCCTTCACAACTGAAATAACGAATGATGAGTTTCATCAATGGTGCATACTCATCCTTCAGAAATCGGAATGGAAATACCCTGCTTAGCTGCCTCATATATCCAGGTCTGATATATGGCTCATAATAGGCTCTATCCAACTGCTACCGCTTATTCCACTCTTCCCTGATGTTTGGTATCCCAATCGCCTCTGAAATGGTCTCTGGTGACAAAGTAAAATCCACCCCAGCAAGGTTTACATGACCGTTATGAAAATGTAAGACAAATAGGTGAGCTAACTCATGATGATGCTGAGTTTGGGAAATCATCTCACAATAATGGAAACATGACTGACGCTAAAAACAATCCATTGCAAGCGGGCAAGCCTGCAATTGGGTCAAAGAAGTGGGCTCCTCCCTGACATGCCTGCCACTTTTGCCACTTTTGTGAGACCTCCTTGGCACATTAACCTCTGTAGATGAATCACTGTCCTGCTCATACCCCTGCTCATAAGGTGAATCTGTCTCTGACATGGTGCTAAAAGTATGACAAATATATGCTGATATGGTAATGATGAAAACAAGAGTTCAGTGTATGCTCTAATCCCAAATGTGTCACATATGTATAAAGATGCTATAGGAAAACCACAATGAGGAAAGTACTGTCAAGTGTGAGGACAGCCACTGCTTGAGGGACTTAGGAATATGGACAATTTACAAGTGATATAGGAAAACAGTGATAGTGAGGGGAGTATTTTTGGGAATGGGAATGGGTGAAATGAAAAAATGTAAGTGAAATATAAGGCATAATCCTTGAATGTTGTGGCAATTAAAATTTTGTCAATGGAGGGAAGGGATAACAAGTGATAAATTTAGATTTTTACCACATGGGAACAAAAGGGAATGAAGGATGTGAAACAATGGTATAACAATGGGACTGTGGTATAATAACAGTGATCACAGCAGTGAGGAACATGATATAATGATAGCAGTGATAAAAGCATACATAACAATGGCATAAGAGTATTTTGGCAAATGCAAGTTTTGACACCAATTTCAAATGACAATCATCACTCCTCAAACCCTATGGAGCAGATTTTGAAGTGGACATAGGGTTACGTTTTGCACCATTCAAACACTAATATCAGATTCTGGGTTCAATCCCCAGCGGAGTCGCCACTATGTTAGCGCTCGAATCTACTTTAGGCTGAAATAAGGTAAAACTCAAGGCAACATCAAACCAAGATTAGCCTCGTAGCTAGCCCTACGAGGACATGAGAGGGCTCTCTCCTGGTCTATCTCGGCAAAAGGTTTTCAAAGGGGCTGAGATGACTTATAATGGATACTGATTTTAGGCTAGTAAATAGATAGGAAAGTTTGATTTAATTTTTTTGGGTTTTTGTTGGAAAAATGGGAAAAACAATTTTGGGCTCGGGGATGAGGCCAGATCTTTGCAGAATTCGAATTGGGGCAAGGTAGGCAGTAGTATTGATGCTTTTTGATTATGTGTATGGATGGATCAGAATGACAAGGAGCTGAAGAGGGCAAGGGAGAACAGGGATCCTCTCCAAACTGGCGAAAACATATAAAACTAAACAAATTCAAAGGAAGAGCACTGGAATCAATGGATTCTACCTCATTTACTCATTCATTTAGTTTCAGAAGCAAAAGAAGGGAATGGCATACATTAAAAATTAAAGAAATTACAAATAACTGAGAGAACACACCATCAAAACTGAAATCCACGAGAATCCCAACAGGTGCTGCAAAACCTCTGATCTTTCCTTAGCCAAAATGCAGAAAATATGTACAATAGTGTGCCAAACTTTTCCCAAGAGTCCAACCCTGAAAGTGTCTCAGAAAATACAATAAATAGAAAATTCTAACCACTTCCAATGCCTCTAGGGGTCGAGCTCATGCTTCTAGGATCAGTTTGAACCAATTCTAAACAAGGAGCTAAAATCTATGCAGCCAAACAACTTGCCTCTATAAGCTAGGAAACTGATGCATTCACTTGATTTTAACTTTTTTGTGAATGAATCATCTAGAACAAGTAAATAAGTGCCAAATTTACATCATGTACATAAAATTACATCAAGAAAAACCAAAAATTACATCAAGAGGTGAAACTAGTCCAAATTGGCCGAATTTCTGAGCTAGAAGGTGAAAAACATGCCAAAAACCTCTATGCGCCGTGCTCCAAAGCTCTATGCGTCGCGCTACTTTCAGCCTATTTTTGGGGCACTTCCTGGAGTCAAAATTGAGCTCATGATAGCTCGTTGGAAAGCCCTGGATGTTTTATATCCAACCAAAGTGGAATTTTTCAATTTGGAGCTCATTTGCCCCTCCAAAACTTCATTCTCACAGAAGTACTTCCTGCTGGTGCAAAAGGTGGCAGAAAGGTGATTTTCATGGTGTTTTTGGCCCTTTTGATCATCCAGAACTTGATGAAATGCTTCGTCCATTTATGAACATGCATAATTTACCATGAAAAATCCAAAAATTCAAAACTTTTTTCCAAAAGATGTCTCCAACGTAAGCGCGCGTCGGGTGGCGCGACGCGTTGGGCGGAAAAACCTGTTTTGTGACCAAAAATTTTCAAAATGACAAAAATTTCCCCACATTTGCTGAAATTTGGAGTGAAGATCCCCCATCATGCCTCATGCTCAGCCAACGAAGCCTTGGCCAAGATCCGGAGTGGATCAGGCCTCTTTCGCCGTTTCAGTGCTCTGCTCAACCTTCTCTTCAGGATCTTCATTTTTGCTCTGCAAACGTGAATGCGGGCCCAATAATGATTCTTCATATGACGGAGCATGTATTTGTCTCTATTGGCCTTCTCCAAGAGCTTCTCCAAATGAATGTTAACATGCATAAGGTTGGTCTCTCGCTCAATTGGTGTCATGTCACCAGGTCTCTTCCGGGCCAATTGTCGATCTTCAAGGATTCACCGCAGCTCTACAAGTGTGTGCTGATCCTCCAGCTGTTTGTTCCACTGCTACAGGTACTTTATCACCCACTATTCTCTCTGCAAATTCTCTGTCAAAGTACCAATCTCATCTTTCTGCTCCTGGATGACCTCCCTCAGTTTCGAGCTAGGAGAGCTTGCATCACCATCGATGAGTATAAAATCAGTGTCTCGGCCTCCTGAAGGGCCCTCATCGTGCATAGGCCTCTTGCCTCTGTCCTGAACCTGTACCTATGCTGATGTCGAAGGAGATACCCCTTCCACACCATGTGGAGATAGTACTCGCGCTGCTGATGAAGTCAACAAGACCCCTTCCACCCCGGGTGGAGATAGTACTCGTCGTGTAGCTGCAAATAAGGCTCTTTGGCTTCGCTGATATGTCACATACACTGGAGCACTGATATGCTCAGTCTCAGGAATATCAAACTGGTGTGAAGGCTCTCTCTCATCATGAACTACCTCGGGAGGCGGCTGTGGCGCTGCAAAGAAGTCACGGGAGATGAACTCATCCCATGCGATGCCCTGCTGTGCGAGCTGATGTACCACCATAATTTTGATTAGCGCGTAATGATATATACTGTTATGCTGTTGTGCTGGGGTCTTCTTCTGTAAAATAAATGTCATCCGCTCTATGTTATGGTACATGAAGTATGGAATGCTCATCAACCACACTCTCGTGAAGTGCATCAACAACCGGATGTGATATGCATACAAGCGTCAAAAGCGCCCTTCACAACTGAAATAACGAATGATGAGTTTCATTAATGGTGCATACTCATCCTTCAGAAATCAGAATGGAAATACCCTGCTCAGCTGCCTCATATATCCAGGTCTGATATATGGCTCATAATAGGCTTTATCCAACTGCTGCCGCTTATTCCACTCTTCCCCGATGTTTGGTATCCCAGTCGCCTCTGAAATGGTCTCTGGTGACAAAGTAAAATCCACCTCAGCAAGGTTTACACGACCGTTATGCAAATGTAAGACAAATAGGCGAGCTAACTCATGATGATGCTGAGTTCGGGAAATCATCTCACAATAATGGAAACATGACTGACGCTGAAAACAATCCATTGCAAGCGGGCAAGCCTGCAGTTGGGTCAAAGAAGTGGGCTCCTCCATGACATGCTTGCCACTTTTGCCACTTTTGTGAGACCTCCTTGGCACATTCACCTCTGTAGATGAATCACTGTCCTGCTCATACCCCTGCTCATAAGGTGAATCTGTCTCTGACATGGCGCTAAAATCAAGATGTTTGACAAATATATGCTGATATAGGTATGGTGAAAACAAGAGTTCAGTGTATGCTCTAATTCCCAATGTGTCACATATGTATCAAGGTGCTATAGGAAAACCATAATGAGGAAAGTACTGTCAAGTGTGAGGACAACCACTGTTTAAGGGATTTAGGAATATGGACAGTTTACAAGTGATATAGGAAAATAGTGATAGTGAGGGGAGTATTTTTGGGATAGGAATAGGTGAAATGACAAAATGTAAGTGAAATCTAAGGCATAATCCTTGAATGTTGTGGCAATTAAAATTTTGTCAATGGAGGGAAGGGATAACAAGTGATAAATTTAGAGTTTTACCACATGGGAACAAAAGGGAATGAAGGATGTGAAACAGTGGTATAACAATGGGACTGTGGTATAATAACAATGATCACAGCAGTGAGGAAAATGATATAATGATAGCAGTGATAAAGCATACATAACAATGGCATAAGAGTGTTTTGGAAAATGCAAGTTTTGACACCAATTTCAAATGACAATCATCACTCCTCAAACCCTATGGAGCAGATTTCGAAGTGGACATAGGGTTACATTTTGCACCATTCAAACACTAATATCTTCACTTCTAAACCATAGCACCATAGCTAAAATCATCAAACAGGCTTTGAAAAACTTACTTGAAGGCGAATGAGCCGTTTTGATATGAGTTTGGGTGAAGGAGGGTAATTTTCTGCCCTTAGGGCTCTATGCGCCGCGCGCATGCCCAACGCGCCGCGTGCAGTGGATGCGCCGCGCCTGTGCAAAGATGAACTGCTGAATTTGGTCCAATGCGCCGCGCGCTCCTTTGTATGCGCCACGCTTGTCTTAACACACACAGTCGGCTTCAAAACTACAATTTCGTCCTTCCATTCTTCAATTCGACCTCTGCTCTGAAAATTTGTTATTGTAATTTGACAAAAACGATTTACATAGCCTTGGAACATATCTTGCAAGAGTTGGGTTTAATTTTTACTTCCTCGACAACCCACTTTGTAATGTTTTTCATTTGGCACTTTATCCTTTCATTGAACTTCTGTCTTTTGGCTTTTTCATTGATTTTCTAAGTTTGGACTGATGAAATTTGTTGATTTTTGCAGGGATGTTGGCGTTTAGACTTCGGAAAAGATCAGAGGCTGCATTGAAATTTTTTATGGTAGAAAAATACATGATTGTTACAAAAAATGAATTTGACAATTTCTTGTTCAAAACAGAGTTTTGAACAAGAAATGTCCTCAAATGTGTTTGATGATGAAAATTTGAATTAAGAACCTTTTCGAAACCATCCTCATGGCCTGCGGGCATTTATTAAATATATCAAAAGACTGAACCCTAGACTCTATAACTAAAAGACTCTTGTTGACCAAAATAATCATTTATGACCATGGATGACGCGAACTGAACTTCGATGAATTTTGAAGAGTTTAATTAGCCCAGCAGGTACAAGCATGAGGGAATACAAGAAGACCAAACCCTCTCGTCAGTCAATGGCATGCCCCTACCAAAATGCAACGAAGTGAAGTGAGCGAGACACCTAAAAATGATATGCAAAAAGCGAAATGATCTCTGACAGAGGGCTGTAAGGACCGACTCTAACATTGGCTCCAATGGGGATGGTGGCTCCAAGGAGATACTAAGAACGGCAGATCTCTGGAAGAGGTAGACAGTGCCTTCATCCATTGGGCGATGGAGTCATTATTTCAACAAATAACACAAAACCTTTAACACATTTATTGACTGGAAACTTGACTGAAACCTGACTGAAACCGACTCAACTTTAAAATTGAAATGACTGATAAAACTAACTTGAAAAAATTCAAACCAACTAACCTCCTTCTTCAGAATTATAGCCTTCGCTTCGGGCCCCAGACCGAAGAAAATATATTAGTACACACTTGTGATGAAACAAAAATAGAACGATATATACAATGACAATGAAATTAGTAGAAAATACTCAGAAATGGTATCGCTTGAGCAGCCGACCATTGATCGGCCCTCCAGGACAATCATCCTCGTTAATTTCCTTGAGAAGGAAGGCGTTTTGACCACGATACGCTGCAATATTAAAAGGACCCTGTTGAAAATGCAGCAAGATGATGGAGCTTAGTGAAATGAAGTCGCCTTCACTAAGTGGGCCCGCAGGCTATTTTTGGCGCAAAGTCTATTTTTAGACTGTCTTTTTTTTCAAGATATGGAGCATGGTCTGGGAGTTGCAGTATGCTATTCTTGGAGTATTGGTCATGTTGGTAAAAATAGATGGACCTCTATTTTTAGACATTTAGGTCGAAGTCTATTTTTAGACTGCCTATCCTAAAAATAGAAAAGTCAAATATTATTTACCCTTAATATTATTTGGACTCTAAACTTCAGTTTACTCTCTTGGAGCACTTCAGTTCGAGCTACAAAAGTGGCTCATGCATCTGACAGAGGAATTACGCTATTCCTAGGGGTTTGGTGAGCTCATGCATGGTTGACTTCAATTAGGACTTCAGTGGCAGAAGTTTGGTGGAGTTGATGGGACAGTTGGTGGAGTTGTGTTCGGTTTAACTTAGTTGAACTGTTTGAGATTAGTTTAACTAGCTAATCAACTAGTAATGAGTGGAGTGAATTAAATATTATTTAATTCACTAATTATTAACTCATTATTCAACTCAAGAACACATCAGTTCACTACAGTGCATGGACAATTCAGTGGAGACTAGTGAAAGAGGTAGATGAAAGGGTTGAGATAGCTATCAGTTGTGACATCAGTTGCGCATGAGATTTGCACCACACTTGGAGGAATTTCCCATGATGATTAAGCTGTCAAGCCAAGGAGATTCGAAACTTGGATCTCTCATTAGACCAGCCTTTATTGTGCAATAGAGGCAGGCAAATAGTGGATGAGTTTTGAACCCGTGACTTGTTCAAAACCAAGCTAGTTTGTGTGTAACTTTATGAGATAGTACTGAGTACTTGTGAGGAGTATTGTACTATGTACTGTTACATGTTCTCTCCATTATAATATACACAATAGCTGAGGGGTTTTCAGCTATAAGCTTTCCCCATACATACTGTGTAATGTGTGTGATGTTTTGATGATTGTTTGATCGCATACCGCTTGTTTTATTTCCGCATGTGTGACGATCTGAGTGGAAGAGATTATGTGTTGCATATGAATTCGAATTGATATGTGATCAGGATAATCTCGGTGGATAAATCTTCTTTATTCAACAAATTTCTACATGGTATCAGAGCTATCGGAGCAGAGATTGATCATCACAGTGATTACAAACTTATTTCGGTAGACAGAGTCTGCATGCGGGCCAGGTAGCCTCTGGATCCATCCTTTCCTTTGAAAGGTGATACATCCAATAAATGCTCCTGCAGTCGATCTCTGTGCTAGAAATAATTTTATCTCACAGATCAAGAGAGGTTGAGATTTGAGTTGGAATTCGAATCTTGCAGCAGTTTGTTTTCTTGGTGCCGGAGTTGAAAATGTCTTTCAATGGTTTGCGACTCGAATATGCTCTCGAAGGCAGTTCGAATTATGTTGCATGGAAGGATTGCATGGAGGTAGTATTAGAATATAATGGACTGAAGGATTTTGTAGATACGGATGTCCAAAAGCCCACTGATCCTGCTGAAGTTGAAGCTTGGAAAAAGAAGATGGCGAAATGTCGAAGGATTCTGTTGGAAGGCGTCAAGGATCATATTATATCCAGCCTGCATGGAAAAGCTTCTCCATATTTAATGTGGAAAGCATTGACAGATATATTCCAGAGTAAGAGCGACCAAAGGAAGCTGGCGCTCAAGGATAAGCTCAGAAACATCAAGATGGAGAAAGGCGACAGTATCGCCAAATACCTCACGAAGTTCACTCAATGTAGAGATGAGCTAGGAAGTGTGGGGGTGACTGTCGAAGATGAGGACATGGTGGACCTGGCTCTCCTTGGTCTTCCGAAGGCTTGGAATTCATATCAAGATAGTGTCAATGGTCGGGAGAAGTTGCTGGGATGGGAGCGCCTTTGGGCGGATCTCATGCAGGAGGAGATAAGGAGGACTACGAGGGATGGATCTTCATCCAAGGTATCTGATGAAGAAAATTGCGCTTTGGCTGCCAAAGTAAAGAAGGGGAAGAGCAAGAAGGCTTCTCAGTCTGGTGCGAAAGGCAAGAAGCAATACATGTCCAAGGTGAAGTGTTTTCACTATCACCAGCACGGACACTATGCCACAAATTGTCCACAGAAGAAGAAAAATAAGAAGGCTGCCGGATCTGCAGTGGGAGAGGCATTGGATTCTCAATTCGAACTGGATTTTTCACTGATCGCATGCTTGGTTTCAAGTGTGGTGAGATCAGTTTGGTTCTTGGACAGTGGTGCATCATTTCACATGACCGGAGATCGAGATCTGTTTTCAGATCTGGAGGAAAAATATCTTGGAGTGCACATCGAGATGGGCGATGATGGTAGATACAGTGCGACTGGTATCGGTACCATTTCCTTTAAGAGGGAGTCTGGTAAACCTTTCATATTGAAGGAAGTTTTGCATGTTCCAGGATTGATGAAGAACCTGATCTTTGTGGTGATGTTGGAAGACAAGGGGTATGATGTGGTCTTCAGCGAAGGAAAAGCCTTCCTGTTCAGTAAGACTACTGGTGAGACCCGGAAGATAGGGGTTCGAGTCAAGAACCTTTATCAGTTGCAAGTAGATGGATGCGCAGCAATGGAATGCAAGGCGGGAGAAGTGGTGAGCCGGGATTATGAGGGTGAACTGTGGCACAGGAGATTGGGCCACCTTCACCATGGAGCTTTGAAGATACTGCAACAGATTTCTACTGGGCTTCCTAAGGGCACTCTTGCGCAGTCAGATCAGTGCAAGGGGTGTACCTTGGAGAAGTATGTGAAAGCCACCTTTCACGAGAAGGATAGTTGCGCCACGACGATCCTTGAGAGAGTTCACACAGACGTGTGTGGTCTTTTCTCTGTAGCTTCAACAGAAAAGCACAAGTACTATGTGATCTTTGTTGATGATTTCTCTCGGAAGTGCTGGATCTTCTTCATGCAGAAGAAGAGCGAGACATTTTCAAAGTTTTGTGAATTCAAGGCGCTGGTAGAGAAGGAATCGGGGAAGCATGTGAAGGCTCTTAGGAGCGACAATGGTGGTGAATTCATCTCGGATGAATTCAAAGACTTTTGCAGCGCAGAAGGGATTCGGAGAGAGCTCATCGCACCCCATAACCCACAGCAGAACGGGGTGGCTGAGCGGAAGAACAGAACGATCGTGGGTGCTGCACGGGCGATGTTGCATGATGAGGGCCTACCCCTTCACTTGTGGGCTGAGGCATGCAATACAACAGTGTATGTGCAGAACCGTTGTCCTCACAAGGTTCTTGGCATGAGTACACCGGAGGAGGTGTTTTCTGGCAAGAGGCCTGATATTTATCATCTGAGAATTTTTGGCTCACCTGTCTACATGCATGTGACGAAGGATGCCAGAAAGAAGTTGGATCCGACCGCAGAGGTTGGAATATTTGTGGGGTACACTGATACACCTCACAAATATCGGGTGTATTTTTCAGACAGTCGCAAGACTGTTGTGCGACGGGATATCAAGTTTCAGGAGGAGAAAGCCATGCAGTGTTCGCTTGAGAGGGAGCTACACTTACATGCAGATGAGGAGCTATTAGTTCCTAAGGAGGAGCTTCCGGATGTGGATCAGCCACAAGAGGAAGTTCAGGAGGTGGAAGAAACCACCAATGCAGCGCCAACCATCAGAGGGCGCAAGCGCACTACAGAAGCTGAGCGACTGGCTCGAGATGCAGAGAAGGTTGTAGGACCACCTACAACACAGCGTAGACAGAGGCAGTCACCGGATCGGTACACTGGATACATGTCTCTTGTGAGTCAATGTGTCGTGACGGAGCCATCCTCTTTTGAGGAAGATGTGGAGGAACGCGCATGGGTAGATGCCATGATCAAAGAATATGATTCGATCGTCAGAAACAATGCATGGGAGATTGTCCCAAGACCGGAGGGGAAATCAGTGGTGGGTTCGCGATGGATCTACAAAGTGAAGCAGGCGGCTGACGGGAGTGTGGAGAAGTACAAGGCGATATTTTTTTCCCGTGGCTTCTCACAGATCGAGGGGATCGATTATTAGGAGACCTTTGCACCTGTCGCAAGGTACTCTTCCATACGGACGATCCTTTCTCTCTCAGCGCGGATGGGATGGAACATCCATCAGATGGATGTGAAGACTGCGTTCCTCAACGGAGTCATTGAGGAGGAGGTGTACATAGAGCAGCCTGAAGGTTTCGAGATCTTCAGCAGTGAGTCACATGTGTGCCGACTCAAGAGAGCACTGTACGGGTTGAAGCAAGCACCTCGTGCTTGGTACACATGGATTGACAGTTATTTCACCGGGCTTGGATTTTCCAAGAGTGAGGCGGATCCTAACCTGTACTAGATTGTGGTGGAGGGGAAGCTGCTGATCATTGTACTGTATGTAGATGATCTGATTTTGACGGGTGATGAGCTGTTGATACTTTCATGCAAGGAGGATCTTGCACGAGAGTTCGAGATGAAGGACTTGGGCCTCTCCTTCATTATTTCCTGGGATTGGAGATTTGGCAGCGCAGTGGAGGATTGTTTGTTTCTCAGGGCAAGTATGCCCGGGAGATTCTGGAGAGGTTCAACATGCAAGGCTGCAAGCCTGTTGACACTCCTCTTCCTGGTGGTTGGAGGAAGGAGGATGCTACTTCAGCGGAGGTAGTGGATGCCACTGTCTATCGACGGTTGGTGGGGTCGCTTATGTATCTGGTCAATACACGACCCGATATATGCTATGCAGTTAACCAGCTTTCGCAAGCTATGGTTAAGCCTACCAAGCTCTTTTGGAAGGCAGGCATGCATGTATTGCGCTATATCAGAGGCACATTGGGATATGGTCTATGGTACAGACAGGAGGATGGAGCGAAGCTTTCTGGCTTCACTGATGCAGATTGGGCAGGGAGTCCAACGGACCGGAAGAGCACTTCTGGAGGAGTTTTCAACATTGGGTCGACAACAGTTTCCTGGTACAGCAGGAAGCAGAGATCCGTGGCACTCAGTTCAGCAGAGGCCGAGTACATGGCAGCTAGCTTGGCTGCATGCGAGGCTATTTGGATGAGGAAGATCCTCGCAGGATTGTTCAGGTTGCATTTGGAGCCTACGGTGATCTACTGTGATAACCAGAGTTGCATTAAACTCTCGGCTAATCCAGTATTTCATGATAGGTCCAAACACATCGACATCAGGTACCATCATATCAGAGATTGTGTTCGGCGGAGAATCATGATGCTTTCATATGTTCCCACGGAGGATCAGGATGCCGACATCCTGACGAAGGCGCTCACCAGGAGCAAGTTCGAATTCCACAGAGGTAGGATAGGGGTTGCAAATAATCCATATCTTGCTGAGAGGGAGTGTTGAAAATGCAGCAAGATGATGGAGCTTAGTGAAATGAAGTCGCCTTCACTAAGTGGGCCCGCAGGCAAATTTTGGTGCAAAGTCTATTTTTAGACATATGGAGCATGGTCCAGGGGTTGCAGTATGTTATTCTTGGAGTATTGGTCATGTTGGTAAAAATAGATGGACCTCTATTTTTAGACATATAG
This sequence comes from Pinus albicaulis, assembly GCA_034641835.2. NCBI lineage: Eukaryota > Viridiplantae > Streptophyta > Pinopsida > Pinales > Pinaceae > Pinus > Pinus albicaulis. The sequence goes on along the minus strand of JAXQQM020070432.1, from coordinate 53,412 downwards.
GTCGAAGTCTATTTTTAGACTGCCTGTCCTAAAAATAGAAAAGTCAAATATTATTTACCCTTAATAATATTTGGACTCTAAACTTCAGTTTACTCTCTTGGAGCACTTCAGTTCGAGCTACAAAAGTGGCTCATGCATCTGACAGAGGAATTACGCTATTCCTAGGGGTTTGGTGAGCTCATGCATGGTTGACTTCAGTTAGGACTTCAGTGGCAGAAGTTTGGTGGAGTTGTGTTCGGTTTAACTTAGTTGAACTAGTTGTGATTAGTTTAACTAGCTAATCAACTAGTAATGATTGGAGTGAATTAAATATTATTTAATTCACTAATTATTAAATCAGTATTCAACTCAAGAACACATCAGTTCACTACAGTGCATGGACAGTTCAGTGGAGACCAGTGAAAGAGGTAGATGAAAGGGTTGAGATAGCTATTAGTTGTGACATCAGTTGTGCATGAGATTTGCACCACACTTGGAGGAATTTCCCATGATGATTGTGCTGTCAAGCCAAGGAGATTCGAACCTTGGATCTCTAATTAGACCAGCCTTGATTGCGCAATAGAGGCAGACAATTAGTGGATGAGTTTTGAACCTGTGACTTGTTCAAAACCAAGCTAGTTTGTGTGTAACTTTATGAGATAGTACTGAGTACTTGTGAGGAGGAATGTACTATGTACTGTTACTTGTTCTCTCCATTATAATATACACAATAGCTGAGGGGTTTTCAGCTATAAGCTTTCCCCATACATACTGTGTAATGTGTGTGATGTTTTGATGATTGTTTGATCCATACCGCTTGTTTTATTTCCGCATGTGTGATGATCTGAGTGGAAGAGATTATGTGTTGCATATGAATTCGAATTGATATGTGATCAGGATAATCTCAGTGGATAAATCTTCTTTATTTAGCAAATTTCTACAGACCCTTCCAAAGGTTTTCAAATTTGTCGTGCTTGCCTTTTTCATCATTCCGAGCATCCCACTTCAAGACCACCTCATCCAACTGAAAATTATCTGCTTTCGCCTTCCTGTCATAAATATTCTTAATGTGCTCCTGCAACTTGAATGTATTTTGAAAGATCTCCTCCCGTGTTTGCTGTAAATGAATCATCTGATTTATCCTTCGCTGCATAGGATCTTCCTCACTACCAGCTTCCTGAAGCAATTTGACTACCGGGACAGCAAGAGAAGTGGGAAACACTGTGTCTACTCCATACACCAACTCAAAGGGAGACATACCGATGGATTTTTTCTGACTTACCCTATCAGCCCAAAGCGAATTTACTAATTTCTTGTGCCAGCCTTTCTTATTGATTTCCAGCAATTTCTTAATGATATTTACCAAAGACTTATTTGAAGACTCCACCAAGCCATTTCCTTGCGGATGGTAAGCAGTCGAATGTCCCAAGCTGATGTTATACTTATTGCAAAATTCAACCATCCTTTTTGACTTGAAGGCCACTGCATTATCTGTGATTATCTTACTAGGACAACCAAAACGTGACAGAATGTTATTCTCAAGAAAAGAAATAATTACCGCATCCGTAGCTTGTCGGGTGGGAATTGCCTCGATCCACTTCATGAAGTAATCCATTGCTATCAATATCCATCTATGCTGTCCTGAAGATGCCGGATGGATTTCTCCAATGAAATCCAACCCCCACTGCTGAAATGGTGCACTAACTTCAATTGGTTTAAGAGGCAAAGGCTGTAATTTCTTCTTCCCTTCGAAAATTTGACATTCGTGACAACTTTTAACATCCTTATATACATCAGAAAATAAAGTAGGCCAATAGTATCCCGCTCTCAGAATCTTATTCGCTATGGTTTTCCAAAATAGATGGCCCCCGCAATCTCCTCTATGAAAGTCCTCCAAAACTCTTTTGGCTTCTTCCTCTACCAAACAATTCAATAACATTCCACCAGGGTCTTTCCAATATAATGCAGAATTCAATATACAAAACTTTGCGGCCCTCAACTTCAAGGTTCTACTCTTATTTCTAGGCATCTCGGGTGGTGGAGACAAATTCTGAAGTACATATAAAATGTCAGCATACCAAGGGGAAGAAACAAAGATATCAGATACCTGAAATGATGTACTTTCCTCATCCTCATCAGACATAGCAGCAATCAAATTTATGTCTAAAGCATGCAGATTTGTTTCAGCCATGAGCTTGGCTAATCCTTGTCCTTTGATCAGCTTGGTCGTTTTAATCTCCACATCATATTCTAACAACGTAGCGATCCACTTACCCCGTCTTCCTTCCGGATCTGCTTGTACCAATACATCTTTGACAGTTGCGTTAGGAACATAAGCTATAATGTGGGAATGTAGTATATACACACGAAAATATTTCAAGGCCTTGACAAGAGCAAGTGCTTGTTTCTCAATAATGTTGTATTTCAGAGCTCCGTCCCTTATAATTCGACTGAAAAAATCAATGGGCTTCTCAACTCCGTCTCTTTTCTGCATTAAAACAGCTGCCAAAGTGTGCTCAGAAGCAAATGAAAACAAAATGAAGCCCTGTGTGTAATCCGGGCTGATTAAAATGGGAGCTGAAGAAAGAGCTAACTTTACCAAATTGAATGATTTCACCGCCTCTTCTGTCCACTTCACTTGGCTGTCCTTTTTCAGCATGTTTGTGATCTCTCTAAGATGCTCAGCAACATTTGGAATGAAACGACGCAGAAAATTCATCTTACCATTAAATGACTGTATTTCTTTCTTGTTCCGGGGCTGTTCAATTTGCTGGATTGCTTCAACACGCGCAGGGTCAACACGAATGCCGTCTTTCGATATGATGTGGCCAAGAAGTTTGCCTTCATCCATGGCAAACAAGCTCTTTTTCAGATTCAGCAAAATGCCATATTTTCTACACTTCTGGAAAACAAATTTCAAGTGATACAAATGTTCTTCATCAGAATTTGAAAACACAGTCAAATCATCAAGGTAAACAACCAAAAATGCATCTTTCTCATTGGCGAAAGCCATGTCCATTGCACGCTGAAAAGTGGCACCTGCATTTTTCAAACCAAACGGAATCTTGGCATAATGAAACGTTCCCCATGGAGTGGTGAACGCAGTTTTGTCACGATCGTCCTCATGCACTAAAATTTGATTATATCCTGAATAGCCGTCGAGTAGTGACATCCTTGATGCTCCAACTACTCGCTGCAGTATATGGTCCATTTTTTGCAGCGGATAATTGTCCTTCAATGACACCTTATTCAAATTTCTGAAATCAATACACAAACGGATCTCACTTGTCTTTTTCCTCACGGGCACCAAATTGGAAATCCAATCAGAAAATCTGATAGGTACAATGATTCCTGACTTATACAACCTGTTTACCTCCTTCTCAATTGATGGTAGCAGCTTCGGATTGATTCTCCTCAACTTCTGACGGAAAGGCTTCTGATTTGGTTTAATAGGGATAGTATGCTGAATGATATTAGTGTCATACGTTTTTAACTCTCACATATTCAGCTCTTACCTCTGGTGACAATGACTTGGATAACTTTACCATCTTGGGGTTTTCAGCTGTCCCAATATTTACTTCTTCAACACCTTTTTCAGTCGGCCTCAATGTCGGTTTGCGGGCTACATCATCTCGATCAAAGAGTTCCTCTAAAGGAATCAATCCTTTAGGAATGATGTTATCCTTAATCTGCAGCACTTCCATTTGATTTATTTGCATATCATCATTACCATCATCATGTTCTGTATCTATGGAGGTATCTTTAAACTTACCCTTGTTTTGCAGAAAATCACTAATCTCCTCATCGTCTTGAAAAACTTGCCAACATCTCTGATTATCCGGAACGATAGGGCGGTGCTTCACATGGATCTCGAACTTATTGCTAGAATTCATTGGGATTTTTAAATTTCTTTCTGCCTTAGCAAGTCCATCAGCAACACCATTTTGGATGCGAGGCACACACGTCAAGGTATAGTCTGAAAATAACTTCAAAATGTCTAAAACTGCATTACGGTAAGCCCTCATGCGAGGATGCTTGGCTTGAAACTCACCCTTTACCCGTTTTATCACCAATTCAGAATCACCATAGACTGCAATTCTTTTCGCTTTCAGCTTTCTTAGAATCTTTAGGCCAGCAATCAGAGCCTCATACTCAGCCTCATTGTTAGAACAATCAAATGCTAGTTTGTAGGAACATACTCGCACATTGCTCGGGACCTTATTCGGAGCGGAAAATGGACTGCGTATCCAAACACCAATTCCAGCACCATCACTACCCACTGCGCCATCGAAATCCATGGTCCAAAGACCATCTTCATCATCCTCTAAGTGCTGAAACTACGCCAGCTCTGTTTTTTCTGTTTGCTGCCCATCGTCTTTAGTTGATTGCTCAACAGTAGCTTGCTTTTCTCGTCTTTCTGTCTGCAGAACTTCTCTGAAATTCTCGGTAATCTCTGATATATCTTATGCTTGAACTAACTAACTATCTATATCATTAAAACTATTAGCAAACAAAACAAAAGACTCTAAGTCTGTATGTACATAATTTACAGGATGATTGATTGGTTTCTCCTTGCTTGTTATCATGTATTTCATCTTCTGCTCTCGATATAACTTTCTCATTTGGCCAAAGACATGAATTGTTGCATAGGATAAATCTAACTGTAGTGTACCTTTCAACTTTTCTCCCCAAGATCTAGAAAGGAGCATCCCAAAACGGGGAGGAATGTCTGCCACAACCACGTCCATCAAGACATTCTTCGCAGGAATCTGATCTAAAATTACAACCAAATCTTTGATGAGTCTGATACATCTCACTCGGCTGGAATCAAATGAATACAAATCATGGTATTTCCTTGTAATGTCTAAACCCAACTTTTCCATGATTGCTTTTGGCATAAGATTGTACGAAGCACCGGAATCGAACATGGAATTATGTAATACAAATTCATGCAACCTCAAAATGATATAGAAGGGAGGAACATCATTGTCAGGGGACTCACCATCTAAAGCAGGCCCAAATATTAATTCAGGCTGATCATCTTCAATATTCACCGTGTCAAACATTGGATCAAAATTCAGAATTTTAGAGACTTGACCTCTATAACTGCTGTTCTTCATAATTTCTGTCAAGGGAATAGATACCTTCAATTTAGAAATTTCATTCTCCAAACTAAAAGCTGAAACCTTTTCAACCTCTTTGACTGGAACTTCTTTCCTTTCAGCCTTATCCTTCATTATGCTTGGCTGATTTGACTTTTCTGTTGATGATGATTTGTTAGCTGCGGGATCAATCGTCTCTTTTCCTTTCTTCTGTGGTATAGGTGAATCCATCTTCGGTGCTGAAGCCTCTTTTCTCTTCTGAATTGGGTTTATGGGCACATCTCTGTTTCTTAATGAGTAATGCTTCTGCTGAGCGGACAAAGCATTCATATACCCTCTTTGGTATTCATCTGATTCTTCCTCCAGAGCTGCATCATTTGCTAAAATAAAATCCTCATCTTTCTGTGCAGCTGAACTTTCCGCATACTCTTCATCTTCAGTGATATAAATGGGTAGATCATCGGGAGTAAAGAAGTGGTTTTTCTCCCCTACTACATCATCGTCATCGTCTGAATCTTGACTCACAAAATTCTGCAGAAGAGGTGTTTTAACTTGCTGCTGGGCTGCCGGCTCTTGTGCTCTTGGTTCACGCTGTTTAATTCTGAACTGTGGTTGCTGCTGGCCATGGTAGTTGGGATTTCGAATCTGCGGTTCGGGCTTATCAAGCGTCATTATTTTGAACATTTTTTCCATTTCGCGAAGCAAGTGTTGTTCTGATGTAGATGTGGAAGCTTCTTACTTTATGGTCACTCTCTTCTCTGCTTTCAACCTGGCTCTCTTATCATTTAGATTCGCCTCAACACTAACATCAATCTTCTGCATATCTTCCAAGGTAGGCGGATCTCTGTCTCGTAATGAATAAGCCATCTCCGGATCAAAACCATCCGGGAATTTAAGGAGAGCTGACTTTCTAGATGGTCTTAAGTCATCTGGGATTGCATTATAAACTGTATTGAATCTGATAATATAGTCCTGAACGGACTCACCACGATTGCGCTTGATGCTGTTATACTCGGCATTAATTTGAAGTGGATCTTTTTTTATTTCCCAACGATCTAGAAACTGTTGGTGAAGTTTTGCCATTGTAGTAATGCTTCTTGCTGGAAAATCTCTAAACCATTTTCTTACCTCCCCTCCGAAAGTTTGCACAAAAAGTCTCATGGTTACATTCTCTTCATCGATCTCATGAAGATCGAAAAAGTCTGTCATCTTATCTACATGATGTTGTGCCGGAAGACTCTGCGGAGTGCCATCAAATATTGGAATCTTGCTCTGATAATCTGCAGGCATATCATTCAACTGCTGCGGTAACGCGAGAGGAGAAAATCGAGCAGCCATGGCTCTCGGCGGATTTATAATCTGTCTTGGAGAAACAGGTGGAATGGTAGCAGTAGATGAACGAGGTGTATGCGGTGGAGATGGAGGGGGAACTACCGCTGATTTCTGATCAGAGATCTCAGGCTGTACGGGAATGGTAGGGATAAAGGGAGGTTTAGTGGGAATCTGTGAACCGGATGCAATTTCAGATGGCCCAAGAGTTTCAGATGCAGATTCAATGAATTCAGGGATGTTGGTTGCCACAATGGAGTTTTGAAGATTCCGAATATAATTATCAATAGATCTATTTGCTCGTTCAAATTCTAGATACTTGATAAACTCAGGATTGATGACGGTGGAACCAGTAGCGCTTTTAGACTTGGTTTCAAACAATGATAACTCGAACTGATCGTCAAACTCAATATCTTCAATGTATTAAAAAACAGTGGGGTATGAGTGAGATTTGACCAAAGGAATGATGGGAGCTTCTCGACGGAAAATTCTTGGGATTAGGTTGGGGTTTTCATATACTGGAGGCGGATTTGGATCAGGATTTGATCTAGTATGCCTTTTTGAAGCCAGTGTATTGATCTATTCAAAAATTCAAAGGACACAACAAATTATTTTCAGCCTATCGACTTCTAGACTCAATCATCCAAAAGTCTAGAACGAACAAGTGTACTGGGGTAATTTGCAAATCAAGTGCTGCATTCACAAGCTAACCAGAGATCGACTGAAGCAGCGTTTATCTACTTCCGCTAATGCATAGCAAAAGCGTTTCGAAAGATACCTGGCATGACTTCAAACTCCGTCTATAACTCATGAAATGAACACACCAACAAGCAAACCATTGAGATTTTTCCCCAGTATGGTCGCCACTATGTTAGCGCTCGAATCTACCTTAGGCTGAAATAAGGTAAAACCCAAGGCAACATCAAACCAAGCTTAGCCTCGTAGCTAGCCCTACGAGGACAGGAGAGGGCTCTCTCCGGGTCTATCTCGATAAAATGAGCAATAGGGTGCGAGATGACTTAAAATGGGAATTGATTTTAGGCTAGTAAATAGATAGGAAAGTATTTTGATGAATGATTAGGTTTTCTGAGCTGTATGGGACTAAGGACAGCATTAAGCAGAGAGATTTAATCAAAGGTACAAAGTATTTCATAAGGCGAGATAGGTATGAGGTTTTAGCAATCAAGTTTGAAATAATATGGGATGAAAAGACTGTTTAAGAAGCTGAAAAGGGCATTAACCAATGAATCCTTTTCAGATAGAAGAAGCCACACAAAGTCTGAACAATTCCTCAAGGCAGAGCAATAACTGAATTTTACCTTTCTTACTCTCAAGCATTCAAACTGAAAATGATTTATGAATGGTCTATAAAACATAACGGGATTACATATGAAACAAAAGAAGAACATATGCTCAACTTCACACCACAAGAATCTTATAACTCAGAGCTGCACCATTCAATTATTTCTTTGTCAAAAACTGTACAGTGAAACACTGATTTTTCCTCCTGCTGAAGAAACAAGGTGTCCTTTTCTTCTGCTTCTGATCTTTCTTCAGTAAAATTCTGTTCCTGGTCCTCAAGAAATTATGAACAAGTAGATGAGCAGATCTCCTCTTGAGAAAACATTTCAACACATGAAACATATGAAGAAGAATCTGAAAGGGAATCCTGAATGGTCTGATCTTCTATAGTCTGAATATACTGTAGGTCATATTCATATGATATGACAACCAGATTCTCATTACATTCATCAATCATAAGAAAATAAATTTCAGATGATTCCTGAAACGCAAAAATGACATTTCCATCATCTACCAACGATTCATCCAAAGGAGCTTCTTCACTTACTTGAACGAAGATGTCATCTTGTTTTGCATCAATTGACTGGATTATTTCCTCATGAAGGCTGTGTTCTAATGAAATGAAAACATTTGAATCCATAACTCTGTCTTCTTCTTTCCAGATGACTTCAACAGCAAAATTCTCTTTCATGGGATTCAGCACAAGGTGTTCTTGGTCATCACAATCTGAATGTAGATCTAAAATAGCTGACTGGACATTATCACAATCTGCAATCTGCATGCTGTCTTCTTCTGTGGGCAGATCTGAAATGAGACTTTCTCTTTCATCATCTTCAACCATATGGCAAACTTCAACCTGCTGATCTTCATAAGTGTCCTCTAAGTTTTCTATGTGCTGCTGAAATGGGTTTTCATACAATTCTTCCATGATTTCTTCGTCCATCAATTCATTATTTCCATAATCATTCTCAAGATCTTCAATGAAATTGTGAACATGGCTACAACAGTTCTAAACTAAATTCAAAGATGGATATGATTCTTTATATCTTTCAAAGAATATCAAATGAAAATCCTTTAAACAGTAAATAGACGCAGATGGAAAACTTTCATACTAGGATCGGGCTTCATCTTCCAGAGTAGCCATAAATATTTTCATCAAACAATATTCAGAAAAATTGATCTTAAATTTATGCACATGAATGTGAAATTTCACCAGATGAAGAGCAGCGTCATTACCTTTCACATTTTTGAACATAGGAAAATTCTGAAGCCAATCCACCTTGGGCATCTTATTTGGAAAACTTGGGATGTGATCTCGGCTCATGGGAGCATATCTTCTTGCAATCCGGTCCATCTTGAAAATTTTGAAGCTACTGATCTGCCTACAGTGAAGTCACCATGAAGCATTGATTTCTGGATTGTTCAGTGAATGAAGTCGCCGGGTGAATGATTTCAGCCTTGCGGTGTCTAACCCTGGTTCACCATCAATGATCAGATCTGAACTTTGTCATCCTTTACCGGGGAAGACTTCCCCAGTATGGTCGCCACTATGTTAGCGCTAGAATCTACCTTAGGCTGAAATAAGGTAAAACTCAAGGCAACATCAAACCAAGCTTAGCCTCGTAGCTAGCCCTACGAGGACAGGAGAGGGCTCTCTCTGGGTCTATCTCGGCAAAAGGTTTTCAAAGGGGCTGAGATGACTTATAATGGATACTGATTTTAGGCTAGTAAATAGATAGGAAAGTTTGATTTAAATTTTTTGGGTTTTTGTTGGAAAAATGGGAAAAACAATTTTGGGCTCGGGGATGAGGCCAGATCTTTGCAGAATTCGAATTGGGGCAAGGTAGGCAGTAGTCTTGATGCTTTTTGATTATGTGTATGGATAGATCAGAATGACAAGGAGCTGAATAGGGAAAGGGAGAACATGGATCCTCTCCAAACTAGCGAAAACATATAAAACTAAACAAATTCAAAGGCAGAGCACTGGAATCAATGGATTCTACCTCATTTACTCATTCATTTAGTTTCAGAAGCAAAAGAAGGGAATGGCATACTTTAAAAATTAAAGAACTTACAAATAACTAAGAGAGCACACCATAAAAATTGAAAGCCACAAGAATCCCAACAGGTGCTGCAAAACCTCTGATCTTTCCTTAGCCAAAATGCAGAAAATATGTACAATAGTGTGCCAAACTTTTCCCAAGAGTCCAACCCTGAAAGTGTCTCAAAAAATACAATAAATAGACAATTCTAACCCCTTCCCATGCCTCTAGGGGTCGATCTCATGCTTCTAGGAGCAGTTTGAACCAATTCTAAACAAGGAGCTAAAATCTAGGCAGCCAAACAACTTGCCTCTATAAGCTAGGAAACTGATCCATTCACTTGATTTTCACTTTTTTGTGAATGAATCATCTAGAACAAGTAAATAAGTGCCAAAGTTACATCATGTACATCAAATTACATCAAGAAAAACCAAAAATTACATCAAGAGGTGAAAATAGTCCAAATTGGCCGAATTTCTGAGCTCGAAGGTGAAAAACATGCCAAAAACCTCTATGCGCCACGCTCCAAAGCTCTATGCGTCGCACTACTTTCAGCCTGTTTTTGGGGCACTTCCCAGAGTCCAAATTGAGCTCATGATAACTTTTTGGAAAGCCCTGGATTTTTTCTATCCAACCCAAGTGTAATTTTTTAATTTGGAGCTCATTTTCCCCTCCAAAACTTCATTCGCCCAGAAGTACTTCCTGCTGGTGCAAAAGGTGGCAGAAAGGTGATTTTCATGGTGTTTTTGGCCCTTTTGATCATCCAGAACTTGATGAAATGATTTGGCCATTTATGAACATGCATAATTTACCATGAAAAATCCAAAAATGCAAAAATTTCCTCCAGAAGATGTCTCAAACGTAAGCGCGCGTCGGGTGGCGCGACGCATTGGGCGGAAAAACCTGTTTTGTGACCAAAAATTTTCAAAATGAAAAAAATTTCTCCAAATCTGCTGAAATTTGGAGTGAAGATCCCCCATCATGCCTCATGCTCAGCCAACGAAGCCTCGGCCAAGATCCGGAGTGGATCAGGCCTCTTTCGCCGTTTCAGTGCTCTGCTCAACCTTCTCTTCAGGATCTTCATTTTTGCTCTGCAAACGTGCATGCGGGCCCAATAATGACCTTTCATATGACGGAGCATGTCTTTGTCTCTATTGGCCTTTTCCAAAAACTTCTCCAGATGAATGTTAACATGCATGAGTTCGGTCTCTCGCTCAATTGGTGTCATGTCACCAGGTCTCTTCCGGGCCAATTGTCGATCCTCACGGATTCGCCGCAGCTCTACAAGTGTGTGCTGATCCTCCAGCTGTTTGTTCCACGGCTGCTCGGTGCCTATCACCCACTTTTCTCTCTGCAAATTCTGCGTAATTTTAGTCTCGGTTACGCTCCTGGATGACCTCCCTCAGTTTCGAGCTAGGAGAGCTCGCATCAACATCGATGAGTATAAAATCAGTGTCTCGGCCTCCTGAAGGGCCCTCATCATGCATAGGCCTCTTGCCTCTGTCCTAAACCTGTACCTGTGCTGATGTCAAAGGCGAGACCCCTTCCACACCATGTGGAGATAGTACTCGCGCTGCTGATGAAGTCAACGAGACCCCTTCCACCCTGGGTGGAGATAGTACTCGTCGTGTAGCTGCAAATAAGGCTCTTTGGCCTCGCTGATATGTCACATACACTGGAGCACTGATATGCTCAGTATCAGGAATATAAAACTGGTTTGAAGGCTCTCTCTCATCATGAACTACCTCGGGAGGCGGCTGTGGCGCTGCAAAGAAGTCACGGGAGATGAACTCATCCCATGCGATGCCCTGCTGTGCGAGCTAATGTACCACCATAATTTTGATTAGCGCGTAATGATATATACTGTTATGCTGTTGTGCTGGGGTCTTCTTCTATATAAGAAATGTCATCCGCTCTATGTTACGGTACATAAAGTATGGAATGCTCATCAACCGCACTCTCGTGAAGTGCATCAACAGCCGGATGCGATATGCATACAAGCGTCAAAAGCGCCCTTCACAACTGAAATAACGAATGATGAGTTTCATCAATGGTGCATACTCATCCTTCAGAAATCAGAATGGAAATACCCTGCTCAGCTGCCTCATATATCCAGGTCTGATATATGGCTCATAATAGGCTTTATCCAACTACTGCCGCTTATTCCACTCTTCCCCGATGTTTGGTATCCCAGTCGCCTCTGAAATGGTCTCTGGTGACAAAGTAAAATCCACCCCAGCAAGGTTTACACGACCGTTATGCAAATGTAAGACAAATAGGCAAGCTAATTCATGATGATGCTGAGTTCGGGAAATCATCTCACAATAATGGAAACATGACTGACGCTGAAAACAATCCATTGCAAGCGGGCAAGCCTGCAGTTGGGTCAAAGAAGTGGGCTCCTCCCTGACATGCCTGCCACTTTTGCCACTTTTGTGAGACCTCCTTGGCACATTCACCTCTGTAGATGAATCACTGTCCTGCTCATACCCCTGCTCATAAGGTGAATCTGTCTCTGATATGGCGCTGAAATCAAGATGTTTGAAAAATATATGCTGATATAGGTATGGTGAAAATAAGAGTTCAATGTATGCTCTAATTCCCAATGTGTCACATATGTATCAAGGTGCTATAGGAAAACCACAATGAGGAAAGTACTGTCAAGTGTGAGGACAGCCACTGTTTAAGGGATTTAGGAATATGGACAGTTTACAAGTGATATAGGAAAACAGTGATAGTGAGGGGAGTATTTTTGGGATAGGAATAGGTGAAATGACAAAATGTAAGTGAAATCTAAGGCATAATCCTTGAATGTTGTGGCAATTAAAATTTTTTCAATGGAGGGAAGGGATAACAAGCAATAAATTTAGAGTTTTACCACATGGGAACAAAAGGGAATGAAGGATGTGAAACAGTGGTATAACAATGGGACTGTGGTATAATAACAGTGATCACAGCAGTGAGGAAAATGATATAATGATAGCAGTGATAAAGCATACATAACAATGGCATAAGAGTGTTTTGGCAAATGCAAGTTTTGACACAAATTTCAAATGACAATCATCACTCCTCAAACCCTATGGAGGAGATTTTGAAGTGGACATAGGGTTACGTTTTGCACCATTCAAACACTAATATCTTCGCTTCTAAACCATAGCACCATAGCTAAAATCATCAAACAGGCTTTGACAAACTTACTTGAAGGCGAATGAGCCGTTTTGATATGAGTTTGGGTGAAGGCGGGTAATTTTCCGGCCTTAGGGCTCTATGCGCCGCGCGCATGCCCAACACGCCGCGTGCAGTGGGTGCACCGCGCCTGTGCAAAGATGAACTGCTGAATTTGGTCCAATGCGCCGCGCGCTCCTTTGTATGTGCCACGCTTTTCTTAGCACACACAGTCGGCTTCAAAACTACAATTTCGTCCTTCCATTCTTCAATTCGACCTCTGCTCTAAAAATTTGTGAATGTAATTTGACAAAAACGATTTACATAGCCTTTGAACATATCTTGCAAGAGTTGGGTTTAATTTTTACTTCCTCCACAACCCACTTTGTAATGTTTTTCATTTGGCACTTTATCCTTTCATTGAGCTTCTGTCTTTTGGATTTTTCATTGATTTTCTAAGTTTGGACTGATGAAATTTGTTGATTTTTGTAGGGATGTTTGCGTTTAGACTTCAGCAAAGATCAGAGGCTGCATTGAAATTTTTTATGGTAGAAAAATACATTATTGTTACAAAAAATGAATTTGACAATTTCTTGTTCAAAACAGAGTTTTGAACAAGAAATGTCCTCAAATGTGTTTGATGATGAAAATTTGAATTAAGAACCTTTTCGAAACCATCCTCATGGCCTACGTGCATTTATTAAATATATCAAAAGACTGAACCCTAGACTCTAGAACTAAAAGACTCTTGTTGACCAAAATAATCATTTATGACCATGGATGACTCGAACTGAACTTCGATGAATTTTGCAGAGTTTAATTAGCCCAGCAGGTACAAGCATGAGGGAATACAAGAAGACCAAACCCTCTCGTCAGTCAATGGCATGCCCCTAGCGAAATGCAACGAAGTGAAGTGAGAGAGACACCTAAAAATGATATGCAAAAAGAGAAATGATCTCTGATGGAGGGCTGTAAGGACCGACTCTAACACCTTGATGTTACCCTTTGCTTGTGCTCAGGACCTTTTGACCGATCCTCGAGGTCTTCAGCCTGATACTTCGCCTTCTAAACCACTGATTTAAGGCTCAAGATCTTCATTAGCGCGCCTTAATCTCTTATGATTTGTACTGAAATCCTTTGTCACTCTATTGATGCTTCTAACAGGTTAGCTCAAGCTTTAATGACACAGGAAGGTTTTTTACAGAGCATTAGATCCTGCTTTTTCGATGAAAGTCCTGCCTTTACCTTTCCCGAGTCTCTGTTCATAAATCCGGCTGCTGTAAATGATCCTTTTCGATTTCTCTGCCATTGTGATGAAGATGGTGCGCCATGGTGGCCATTAACCACCGATAACCCTGCAAAAATACACCAACTGTGAAGAAAACCGTGGAAGGGGTGGTGAATGATGTGGAGGAGGAGAATGGTCATGTAATCAGTGACCTGGGCGGAAAAAATGCAGAAGAAATGGTGAAAGACGCTCTAGTGGGTTGTTGGCGGAGCGTAGAGTAACATTCGAATGAAAAACCTTAAAGAACACGAAGATAAACCAATTATTCGTAATGGAAAGGGAGGATGTACGAAGGGCACATGTGGAGGTGACGTGGCGGGACCGAGGTCAGTGGAAAAGTCAGCGGCGGGTGGAACAGATCTGGACCGTTGATCGTGACGGAGATCAACGACGGCAGACGGGACATGACATGGGTTAAGCGGCGTGCAACTCTGGTGAATGATGGTCGTCGGATGAGGCATGCAAGATCTGACGGCTTGTATTCATTTCGCTGCGTGACTCTGGTCGAAAGATAATGCGCGAGAAGAAAGTGGGTTTTTCGTCGTACAGGGGACACGCGGCAGATGGCTAGTGGAATCGCTGGGCAACGAGGGAAAACCGCCACCCGCCCAAAGGCGGTGCGAAATAAATAGGCGGTTTTGAATAGTGCGCGGGGAAGGGAGTGGGGACCACTGATCAGGCAAACTCCGCACCGTCGGATCATTTTTTAAATGGACGGTGGAGATGAAAGCGGGGGACTTTATAATAAAAATCTTATTATAAAGTTTCATGGTTTATGGGAAACGCCTTTGGGGACAGTGCTTAGGTCACGGCACTGGTTTACATGGGAAAAAAGGGCGCGGGGCTAGCGGAGAAAGGGCTAGGCCTATCATATAGTCGGAAAGTGGGTTTTAAAGCCATTTTAAATGAAATTAAAGGCCAGAAGGGGTAACGGTAGGGAGATGGAGGGGGATTTGGGGACAACAAAGGGTGTAGGGACTTTAGAGGGGATTTTAGGGGATTGATAGGGGGAAATAAGAAAGGGAAAGAGGGGTTTTTTCAAAGGGGGAGGAGGTAAAAAGTGATGTCTTGCAGGAGTATGAGGGGCAATGCAGGCCTTTTAGAAATGGGGCAGCAGATAGGATTTATACAAGTCAAAGCACTCAGAGACTTCAAGGAGAATGGGTTTTCAGGGGGAAGGCATTCCTTGAAGGCTCCACAACAATCTAGCCCCCATATTGCTTGTCAAGAATTTCATAGGGGGGCTAACAAGCACCATCAAAGCTCAGATTTCACTGACAGAGACAGTCACAAAGCGGCAAAGAGTATCAGTACAGAGTTAAGGAGTTCTAATGCACACTATTGAAGATGTTAAGCCTTAATTCAGTGTTTTAAAGGCAAAGTACTAGATTGAAGACCTCATGAATCACACAGAAGGCATAATGCGTAGAAAACAATATCATCAAGGTTTCACATCAACAGAAGTCTCCTCCCGAGAAAGGACACAGTAACATACTGTTTTAGTCTATATTGTGTCCATCAGAAGGTTTCCACCCTGACAACAGTCCTAATGCTACCAGAGCATTTGTTACATGGTATGGCAGACTTTGAAGTCATTTATATACCTTTTGTTTATTCACCAAGAGTACTACGAGTACTGCAACGAAATCACATCAAGAGCATACCTAGAGTAAACTGCAACCTGTCAAAGACTACTCTTTCATCCATAGAGTACTGAAGATTAATGCTCAGATATTAAAATAGAATGTGTTTTGACCCACTTCTTCTAATCTGTTTTTAATGCTTCATTTGGTATTTCATCTACCTCCCCTGCCTCTCTTTCAGCTATAAAACTCATGAAGAAACTCATTGTAAGGGTTTTTGATCGGATATCTGTGAACTGTAAGTCGTTTCTCTTGAGATTTAGTTCTCTGTGTAAAGTTGTAAGATAGGCTGAGGAAGATGTTTTCAAACTGAATATCAAGTTGTTGGCAATGTTGTACATGACTTGTGTTGCTCTTTAATATGACAAGCACATTTCTTTGGATCCCGATTTAAAGCAGCGGTGATGTTTTTCTTACTTTGTCTCTGTTTTCCTTTGTAATTCATCACTTTTCGTTTCTTAGTTATGCATCAGAAATATGGTTTAGGATATACCCTCGCATGGTACCCTAAGATTCTTCTCTCCCTACCTTTGATGTTTTCCGCCATATGTGCTATCTGAGCGTTGATTTAAGTTAATTTAACCAGTGTAGTGGTTATAATTTACTGCTAGCTGATGTATGAATTAATGAATCTGTTCTTAGATGTTCTTGTTAGGATTTAATTGAATAAATTGGGATACTGGGAGTTTAGAACACAGTCTCTGCCTCATTAGGATCCTTTTTGATTAATTGAGACTTTCTAAGATCCCTTAAGCTGGATGCCAAAGCATTGAGAGTTCAAAGTCTCTCTCTGATCTCAGGTCTTCACCTTCATGTTTGAATCTTTACTGTTCCCTTTGTCTGAATATTTTACCTTTAGGAGTTGGGTCACAGGTGTCTAATGGCATGTCCTATCCCTGGACCTGATTTCTAATTGGTCACCTTGGAGGTTTCCTTGCCTTTCACTTTCTTTCTCACCATTTCATATCACACTATCATCTTTAAGATCCAATGCTTTAGATGACTAGCCCAACTGAAAGCCTGCATATTGAATAGCAAGTAAACCCTTTCCTGACTCCATTGACCAATGGTCTTGCGTGTTCCATGAAATCATTTCTCCTTCACCTAGAATCCTCTTTATTCAAACTGGTCTCACAGTGAACCCTTCTTTCCTGTTTCCCAACAACTAAACAAACAAATTAAACAAATAAACAAACTCGTGCCTATAACTAGCCTAAAACCTAAAAACAAAGCTTCAAGGACATAAACATTTTATGGTTATAGAGAGATCCCTCTCTGGACCCAGGAGGGCTAGATCCTGAGGTCTGAAAGTGGTTCTGATGTTGTCTCATCTTTTAGTATTTCCAGATTTGCCAAAACATGGGAACCCCAACTGGTTGCAAATGGAGGAACTATAAATTTCTCTGGAAAATTCCAGAATATCAAGCTAACCATGGTGGAATATGTATTGAATAGTCCAATGCTTTACATTCCAATGGGAGGTGTTGATGTTGTACTAGGAGTACAATGGTTACAATCTTTGGGGATGGTAACTTTTAATTTTCAAGAACTTTTCTCAAATTTTTTTTGGGAAGGAAAGGAAGTTGAATTACGGGGTATCACAGGGAAGCTGGGAAAGATAATGTTATGAAACTAGATCCAAAAATAGAAGAAAAGAGAGATAAACACCATATAAATAAGCCACTTCGAAGGGGAAACCTCCTTTACATTACATAAATGAAAAATTCTTGGATGATAGAAATGATACGACCTCCATCTATATATAGGAGTCCATGGGGTCACAATATAATCCTAGCCAACCTAACAATAATAATCTAAGGGCACAATAAAAACAATATGGGGGCTACAGGGGTACAATAATAAAAATAAGTGAGCTACACTAATAACAATAAGGGAATAAACTGGTAATATAGGGATCTAACATTCCCCTCTCCTTCAAAGAAGTGTTGTCCTCAACACTTGTGCATCTCTAGGTGATTCCGTATAAAATTCTCATCCTCCCATGTAGAATCTTTAAAGGGTAAGTTCTTTCACTTAATGAGATACTCTGAAATTAATCGATTTCGTAGCTATCGAGTTCTTGTTTCCGTGACTGCTTCAGGTTCCAATATGATTTTTCCTTCCTCATCAAGTTTTGGAAATATTGTTTGAACTATATTTTTTTCACCTATAACCTTCTTTAAGCATGAAACATGGAAAACTGGATGCACTCACTAAGAAGTAGGAAGCTCCAATTTGTATGTCATCGTACCAATCTTTTGAAACACCTTGTAAGGACCATAGTACTTTGGCGATAATTTTTTATCCTTATTATATTTCTTGAGGGACATTTTTTTGTATGGTTGTAGTCATAAAAATACCCAGTCTCCTACATCAAAACTTATCTCGCTGCGATGTTGATCTGCCTATTGTTTCATTCAATTTTATGCCAAACTTAGGTTATTCTTTAAGGGTTGGAGAACTTATTGCTGATGCTCTATGTGATCTTCCACTGCTTAAACCTTAGAATTTTATCTTAAATATGATGTGATGGACAGTGGATGATATCCAAAAAGTGCCATAAATGGAGTCAGTTTTACTGCAGTATGGAAGGAAGTGTTATACCACCATTCAGTGATAGGTAACCACTTGACCCATTGTGTTTGTTTATCAGATACAAAGCAAGGAAGATATCCTTCCAAACATTTATTCGCTATCTCATTTCGACCATCGGATTGAGGATGATAAGATGAGCTATGATCTAGTTGAGTACCCAAAAAATAAAATAATGTTGTCCAAAAATTTACAGTAAAAATGGGATTTTTTTCGCTCACAATAATCTTTGGGTTTCCATGTAGCTTTTGAATTGTGTCCATAAATGTAGTAGAACCTGTACTTGTTTTAAATGGATGAGATAATGCACAAAAGTGTGCATACTTGGTAATTCTATCAACTACCACCATGATGACACTCTTTCCTTAGGACTTAGGTAAACTTGTGATAAAATCCATTGAAATCTCCTCCCAACATTGACTTGGAATGGATAAAGGATGTAGAAGATACGAGGTCTTAATTGTCTCAAATTTATTTTGCTGGCAAACCAAAAATTCTGCCACAAAATTTTGAATATAAGATTTAATGCAATCCCAAAAAAATTCTTTCTTTACCCTGTGGTAAGTTTTTAAAAATCCTGAGTGTCCTCCTAAAGAAGTGTGCAATTCCAAAAGAATCTTTTGTTTTAGTTGGGAATTCTTACAAAGATATAAGAGATCTTTGTACCATAAGGAATCATTTTTCCAACTAAATGTATTAGATGTACCAGGATTGTGCTGCAACTTTTGAATGAGTGTGTTAGTATGAATTCTTTGTCGAAGCGTACGAAAAAGAACCACTTTAGCTACGCATAACTAATAGCCCTAACAACAATAAAGGCTGCAAAACATCTTCAGATCTGCAATTAGTAGTTAAAGTGCTGCAACAAACAGATCTATAAATGGAAAGATATTAAGCAGTGAAGTAAAGAGTTTGCTCCATGCATCCAACAGACAAGACAAGAACACGATTTTTGAATGAATTTTTATATTACGGGGCACCTGGGAGGAAACAAGAAGGTGTATCCAGATCTCCTCAATGGGATGGGTTCTTTGTAGTCCTCAGCACTTCAGATCTAAGCTTTCTCTCTCTTGTAGATGTAGAAAACCCAATGTAGAAGGTAGAGCTCAATGGGAGCAACAATGGCAGAAAATGAGACGGAGTGTATAGATCCAGAGTGATCTAGTATGCAACAAAAGGTGAAGAATGAAGGGGAAAACCCTCCTATTTATAACAAAATATTGGGTCATTCTAGATCTTGGTGCATGATTAAAATAATGTTAACCAAATCTAGATCCACCTCTATGGAATATTTTATTATTATTTGTTGGAGGGGAAGGGACTTTGACTTGGGTCAAAATCCCTTGATTAGTGAAGAATAAATAAATAAATGATTTATTTATCCTTTTAAGGAAGTGGTTGAGATATAATCAAATAAATAATGATTTATTTAATTAATAGTGGTTGATTTGGTCATATTTAACAAGGAATATTATTTAAATAATTATTCCTAGAAAATAATAAGATAACTATGGGTGCATCTCATTAATTTCTTTGTTTTTGGGTTAAACATGACTGGGAATAATAATTAAATTGTGGTTTAATTAATTATTCCTTTTGGGGTTTCCTTAATTAACATAGTGAAAGCAGTTTTACTTGAGGTAAAACTGGTCTTACATGGTGTACTTGGGTCCATCTAATAATAAAAGGTGAGATGACCAAAAAATGGTGTAACAGATTGCCCCCCAGCGTGCGAGTGTCAGGAGCAAATCGTATGACCGAAGTACGTTGTAAGAATACAATCACCAGACAACAAACGGGGATGTCAGAGAGAGAAGTGTGAGGTAGATAGTGTGCTGAAGGACTAGACCCTGAGGAGACGAGACTCGCAGGTGCAACAAGTCTCTGTTATGAGAGGGTACCTGTGCTGAAGGCGGCGGGGGAGGCATACCTATGCACGCCGTGACAAAGTACAAAAGAATAGTGTGTCCAGTGAACAAGGGACCGAACCATAGAATACAGCTGGCATAATCAAGAGCCAGATAAAAATACAATGAATAGTCTCACATACATACTGTGCCTGGGATAACAGCCAGGACTAGTACAATATCATCTGAGTACATGAGATAAATACAACCCAAATGCCCCCTGTAAATGGGGAAGGGCTCACAAAATCTGACTGATACATGCAAATCATGGAGGCGCTGCAGGTGGCTAAGGCCAACATCATCAAAATCTGGAGCGGCATCAGAGGCTGCAATGAAGAGGTCATCCGGGCATGTGGGGGGCTACCTGCAGGGCCACCCCCTCATGAGGGCTGAGACATCTCACACACGCCCGGGAATCATCAAGAGCTACTGCTGGGTCACTGGACTGTCCAGTATACCCATCTCGATCATGCTGAAAGGAGCTGGAGAAGTAATCAAGTCAAAGGGAAGTGAGAGATCCCCCTGCCTGATCCGAGGCACCAAACAAGAGTGGAAGCTGGAACCAAGGTACACCGCCCTCTAGACCTTGCTTCTGGAATAAATGCGTTGATGTCGACAGAAGGAGGTCCGCCGTAGGTGAGGCAATGAGAGATCCTCAACTAAGGCACGAGAGAAGAACAATAGAGCGACAGACAGACTGACACCAATGATGATAGTGGAAATGGGAAGGATGGAGTGGCGAATGGACGACTTCCCTTGTTAGAGCATAAAGGGCATGAATGACATGGCAGCGACTGACACAATATCGAAAGGGATAGGGGACCGTGGGGCTGAAGGTCATGATATGCGACACAAGAGAGGAACCAAGCAAAAAGGAATGGAGGGCTATAGTAGGGCATAAAAGGCCGCGGGATAGACTCCATGAATGCAATGATGACTCAACTCGGATGCTCTAAACAAGGGCGACATGATAGTGCTGCCACACAGTAAAGGCCCCAATGGGGGACCAAGGAAGCATGAGTACAAGGTGGGCACTCATGACGAAAATCAACACGAACATGGACAAGTAAGGGGGTGATATGGTGCCCCAAGTACAAGTGTCGTAAGTGAGGAAATTCGATTTTAAGGAGCAGTGAAGTGACCCTTCATGGAAAAAATGTGTCCGGGTGAAGTATCAAATCACCAAAAACTAACTAAAACCCATGTGAGAGCTCGGTGAGATCTGTCCAGCGGTGCTGACGGTTCGTCGAACGGGGCTACGGTGTGGTTGCAGCAGTCAAAAGGAGAAACATGGGTTCTCTTGAATGAGGCAGTTCTCCCTCCAAAATCATTCATTTGCTATTGTTGCTATGGTGAATGTGGAGAGAAGGCCCTAAATCTTGCGGCGAACGTAGCGGACAAACCGACCGTTGGAAGCGAGATCTGTCAGTTGGAGGTACGAGGCCTAACCTTGCTCTTGCATGTTGTTGGGTGACATTTGCAGTTTAGGGCCCAAAACCCCCAAAAACAGCCCCTCCTTCATCTCTATGGCCGGGTCGCACTTTTTGGGGCAGAAAGTACGACCCAGGACGCAGGTTTGGGGGCAAAAAGTGCGACCTGGTCCAGAAAATGGCAGAAAACTGCGACCTGGGAGACGAGGAGGGCTTGGTGCTGTTTGATGGATGGGAGTTGGGTTGTGGTGTGTGGTTATGGTTTTCCCGATCTGTACCCTGACAAAAAGAATGTGGTTGTGCAGGTATGGCACAGTTGCGGGTCAAGTGGAGAGAGAGGGATCTGGGAACACTTCGGACAGAGATCCAGGCGGATCAGGGCGTTCGTCGTGTATTGGCCAGATATAGGGGCATATGGTGCCCTCTCGGATGTGTGTAGGGGCGAGTGGTGCCCCCCAGAATGTATGGGGGGGCATATGGTGCCCCCAGTTTTTGGATTTTGTTTGTAACATGCTATGGGCGTGTCGGATGTATATGTATGGGGGGGCGTATGGTGCCCCCAGTGATGTATGTAGGGGCAGGTGGTGCCCCCATTTTTTGAGTTTGTGTGACATGTTGTGGGCATGCCAAAATGTATTTATAAAAAGGGGAATCTAACCACATTTTAATGATGTGGTGTGCCATTTGTTCTGGTTATGGTTATGCAGTTTGAGAAAGGAAATGGAGTGTTACCAATCTCTTTTGGTACTGCATATAGGGATCAAATGGACTTTAAGTTTCCGAATGGGCATACCTGGTGTCACTATCCCAAAAGGAGGATTTGGAGATAATGAACTGATGCTCTCGTAGAAAAGCTATAGGTTGGTCAATAATAATGTCTAAGAGACTGGGTTGCTGATGTAAGATGAGGGAACGATAAGGGGTATCGTCCCAAGAGTGATCTGAAGTGATATGGGACTCTAGAGGTTCTTCTAAATGTGGAAGAATACGGGGTCTAGAGTCAACACGACCAGATACACTAGGAGAGTGGTGGAGAATGGCTTCTCTTGATCTCTCAAATGTGGGTGCCCCCTTACCCAAACATTGGGTTTCGATGTAATGACCACAAGGTGGATGTGGTGTGAACGCATGGGTTCGATGTAAGGGGGAATAGATGAAGTCAGGGGTGGGAATTTCTTCCATAATGTCGTCATCGTGATAGAAGATGGGGTGACTAGTGGAAGAAGAACTACCTGACGTGGTGAAGTGGCCTGAATCATCATCATGAGAAGAGAGGTTCACATGCGCATCGTCACAATGGGTGACCGAAGAGTAAGTAGATAACGGATCTACCGATGTTGAGCCCAAGATGACCGTTGAAGGAAGGTCAAGCGAAACAACAGGGGAGGATTCAGATGGAACGTTCCCCAATGGTCTCATGGATGATGACAGGTACAAAATGGTGACTAAGGGCTCCGTTGGCTTAACGGCGGGAGGCGGAATGTGAATGTCCTCTGGTCCGATCGAAGCGGCCTTGAACTGGCGGTACAAGTCCAAGGAGGAACGGTACTCGTCAAGGCGGGGACAGAGGTGGGTGTAATGGCCGTGAAAATCGCACAAGGCACAAGGGTGGTTTGTGCGCAAGTGTTTGAGTTTTGGGAGGGAGTCGGGGATAGTGACACGGACTTCTGGGAGATCAGAGTCGGGGAATGTCTCGTTGACCAGAAGCTTGAGGTGGGGAAATTCAGGACACATGTGAGTGGCATGACCGACGACATCACACAAAGCGCATCGAATGGCGGGCTTTGGTGGTCGTGGGGGGGTAACGGATGTTGGGGGGGCCGGATCGTGATGGATTGCCCCCCTTCGAGCTTTGCCTGTCTTCCCGGGAGCCGTCACAACAGGAGAAGGGTCCTGTGGAGGTGCTGGGGGCACAGTGGCTATGGAGGAAGCGAGGGGGACCGGTTGAACCGGTGTCAAAGCCATGTAAGGTTTGGGGTGACCAGGGGGGGTGGCGGCTGGGGGGTCAAGGTACCAAACCGGAATACCCAAGGTCAAGTTAGGGAGAGAGAGGGTGGCCATGACGGGGACAGAATATACTCCGGGAGGGGGAGCCAAGAAGGGGATCTGTCCAGCAGGGTAGTGACCGGGAGGTACGGCTCCAAGATGGTTAAGGCCGGGGGGGACCGAGCCTGGAGGATAAAGAGGTTCGGGGATACCAGCTGTAGGGGGAGGGCCGGAAGGAGGAGGTCCGGCTGGCGGAGATGAATGGCTAGGAGCGGGTTGTGGAGGGCGGGGGGGAGGGTGCGGACTAGCCGAGGCAGGCCGTTTATGGGCAGCCTGAGACGATTGCATCATGCAAATATTCGACAAGCTGGGATCCGTAATAGGAGGGGGGGGAAGGTGAGGAAAAGTACCAAGCAGGGTGGAATCTTTATAAACGCCGGGGGAGACACTGGTCAAGGAATCAATGGTTTGCTTGTTGGCTATAGAAGAGATGGTCATCTCGGAGGAGGACTGAGACGACGACTCATGATACGATAGCTGGTCAATGGTGACTATCTTCCCGTTATGTGGAAAAGACATCTTGCGGAAGACCGCGGATGGGACAGCAGACATGGCATAGGTGTAGCTTCGCCCCAATAGAATGTTGTGGTCTAGAGGGGCGTCAATGACTTCGACATCAACGCAAACAGTCTTACCGGCGAGGGTGATGGGACAGTTACGAAACAGGCCAATAGGCTGGGAGGCATGACCGTCCCACGCTCGAAGGGTGATCGTGGAAGGGGCTAGCTCAGGGGATCCGAGTTGCTTCCAAACTGAAGCGGACATCACACAGGTGGATGCCCCCTCATCAATTATACACCGGGATACAGTGGCGTTCCGGATTTTGACTGGGATTTGGAAAGCAACGGAAGGAGGAAGAGGAGGGTGGTCCGATTGAGTGGCGTCGAAAACAATCATTTTGTCATCAGCAGGATCAACAGCGCCCACGGCAGATAGTAGAGCCTTCCGTTGGGAAGGGCACGACTGGAGGAGTTCCAGTGTGGAAATGGCAGCAGGGGATTGTGCCAAATCATCTTCTATACTGTACGATTGGGCGGCTCGACCGGAAGCAGCATTTCGGCGTAATGGACCCTTTGGAATCTTTGGGTGAACCTCAACTTTGGGTTGAGGGATGTGTAGGGGGCCACTGGGTGTCGAAAGAGGCTCTGTAGAACCTGAAGATGGAGGCTCGGGAGCAGACTGAGCAGGAGGCTTGGGGTACTGGCGAGACCGAGTTTGAAGGTGAAGGTCGACGGAAGGGGACGGATCGGAGCGCATCATAAGGATCTGGTAGTCCGAGGAACCAGAAATGGACGAGGGTGTGGCTGCATGGCTGTCGGGGGGTTGGGTAGCCACGAATCCCTGTTGAGGGAAAGGATCAGTGAACACAGCTGGCTGGGTAGTGGTCACATTAGGAGGAGCGTGAGGGGAGGCGTGTTGTCCGCGCAATGTGGCTTGAGACTCCCACATCTGTCGCATCTGGGGTAAGAGAGGACAATCGTGAGTGTAGTGACCGTAAACACCGCAACACGAACAGGGCTTGTTTGTGCGAAGCGGCTTGTCCGGCCTGGGCGAGATGCCCTGAGGCTGGTTGCTAGTGTTAGGGTCCATACCAGAATTGGGTCCTCGGTTACCGGGGGCAGATGGGTTCTGGTTGCCTCGCCACCTTCTTTGAGAAGAAGGGGGGTTAATCGCACCCTGCTGTGCAAATACTTGCCCTGAAGGGGGTTGTATGTGCTGTTGCAGGTTGTGAGGAGGCAAGGGAGGCGGAAGCGCATATGCTGGAGGAGCTGGCGCACCAGGCTGTGGATAAAAGTAAGGGTTGGGTTGGGCGACATTGAGGTAAGCAGGAGGTTGGGCAAAAAGAGGAGGCATGCCGTATCCTGGATACATGTTGCCGGGAGGGGGAAGATTGCTTGAGGTGCTGGCCCCTCCCTGAGGGAGACCATGGCTCATAAGAGGGTGAGCAGATGGGTGGGAAAGAGATCCAACAATACCGTCGGCGGAATGAGATGCCCCCGGGGCGTTAGCGCCACCGGGCCTGGGGATGTCAGGCAGAACGGTATAAACATAACCCGATTGAGCGTAGATCAGGTCATATTTTAAAGCTAGTTGGAGGGCGGCTTCTTCAGATTGAGGAAAGTGAGAGGCGACATCTTTGCCGATGGGAGACGGGAGGGTGCGAAGGAACCAGTCCATGTAAACCCGATCTTCAAAGGGAGGGGCTCGACATAAACTCCGTCTTCGTCGCCATTCCTGAACATGGGCAGAAAGGCGTGTGGAAGAGGATTGCTTAAATGAAGTCAAGAGCTCCGTACCAGTGTCGTATCGGAGAGGGAGCTGGAAGTACGACAAGAAGGCTTGGGCAAGAGTCTCGAACGTGGTATGGGAGGAAGTGGCATGTTCGACATACCATTTAGAAGCTTCGTCGGTAAGCGTGCGTTGGAACAAACGAAGACGGATGGAGTCATCGGTAATGGAGTTGGAGGAACACCACATGTGGAAAGACCGGACGTGATTGGTTGGGTCTTCGCCATTAAGGCCCTCGAACTTAGGGATATCGGAGGGTAACTTGGTGGGCATAGTGGGCCAGGTAGTATTGCCGTGTTGACGGATCATTAATCAGCGAGGCCCGGGGAGGGCGGGGCACCGCAGTATGCCGACACGGGGGTGGCCGGAGTAGTGGTTGTGATGGTTCCGCTAGAAGGAGGGCCGGTATTGGGGCCGCTAGCATTGGGCCCTGATCCAGACATGGTGAAGGTAAAAGGGGGAGAACCGGGAGGAGAAGGGGGACCTGAGGAATCGGGAGAGGAGTCGGAGTGCGGACTCGAAGGTGGACTGGCTCGACGACGACGGTGCGGAGCAGGTCGATCAACCGGAAACTGAGGATGAAGGCCAAGAAGTCTCGGGGAAAGGCGCCTTGGGGGCGCAATGATGACAGGAAGAAGGAAACCGACAAGGGCAGAAAGGGACAGAATCAAGAAGGTCAAGGGCAGATAAGGTGCGGTGACGATTGATTTTAGAGTCTTTGCCAGGCGGTGTAAACCAGGCACTTCTTCACTTAGGGTCAGTGTGTGGTGTGCGTTAATTTTAATTTTTAAACCCTTTTCGTTGTTGAGAGCAAAAAAGTGTGCTGCGTAGCTGAAAATAAACCTACAGAGAACAGAGTAAAATGCTGAAATAACAGAAAAATAACAGCTACGTATGCATCTATCTAACCCAAGAAGGTGGGTCTCTCAAAACTATGCTGAAAAGAAAGGGGAAAACTATGGAAACACACACAAGGGAAGCTCAACAGATCTAGGGTCAAAGGGGACAGAGATCTGGAGGATAAAGCTGCAGATAAGGGGTGCAGATCACAGCCAAGAGACAGAGGCAAGGTGGCTGGAAAAAGGGAAATCAGCAAAAAGCCGGGGGGCAAGGCAGAGGCCTTTAGGGGAGGGCCAAACAAAACGACAAGAGGTGATTTGAAAGGAAAAGAGGCTGATTTCAATGGATCTGGAAGTGAGGTCACAGATCTGGAAAAAGAGGGGGCTGAAGCTGCGAAATGGACGAGTACAAGGAAACGGTACAAAACTCTGGCACAAAAAGTGGAGGTGCTAAAGCCTAAGGGGGCACGGGTTCCCACTTAGATGAGTAAAAACGAGATCGAGATCTTGGTCGGCGGGGGGGTGGGGCCGGTAAAGAAAACCACAGCGAGAGGCTGACCACGAACCCCGGAAAAATTACGAGTAAAAATGCGCGGAAAAAGGCCTAAAGGAGGGTTCGGCCGATCGAGGTTGAGGTCGCAGGAAACAGGCCAAAAGGTGCGTCCAGGTCGCAGGTTTTGGGCCAAAAGGTGCGACCCCCCCGTTCCGGCTGTTTCGGCGGCAGATTTTCTGAAAAATTGCCGTCTCGGGTGCGGCTGGTGTCGCTTACCTGCGCAATAGGGCCAGAAACACACGGAAGTTAGAAATTTTAGGTTTTTAGGGTTTTATGTGAGAAAAATGACATGAAAAGAGAAAAACTAAGCGGCTAAAAAAGAAGCCCTAGGGCCTGAAGTAGCTGGATATGCAGGAATATGAAAAACGACAGCGGTCGTAATTTAAAACCCGTGTGGAGTCGCCATTTGTTAGTATGAATTCTTTGTCGAAGCGTACGAAAAAGAACCACTTTAGCTACGCATAAATAATAGCCCTAACAACAATAAAGGCTGCAAAACATCTTTCAGATCTGCAATTAGTAGTTAAAGTGCTGCAACAAACAGATCTATAAATGGAAAGACATTAAGCAGTAAAGTAAAGAGTTTGCTCCATGCATCCAACGGACAAGACAAGAACACGATTTTTGAATGAATTTTTATATTACAGGGCACCTGGGAGGAAACAAGAAGGTGTATCGAGATCTCCTCAATGGGATGGGTTCTTTGTAGTCCTCAGCACTTCAGATCTAAGCTTTCTCTCTCTTGTAGATGTAGAAAACCCAATGTAGAAGGTAGAGCTCAATGGGAGCAACAATGGCAGAAAATGAGACCGAGTGTATAGATCGAGAGTGATCTAGTATGCAACAAAAGGTGAAGAATGAAGGGGAAAACCCTCCTATTTATAACAAAATATTGGGTCATTCTAGATCTTGGTGCATGATTAAAATAATGTTAAACAAATCTAGATCCACCTCTATGGAATATTTTATTATTATTTGTTGGAGGGAAAGGGACTTTGACTTGGGTCAAAATCCCTTGATTAGTGAAGAATAAATAAATAAATGATTTATTTATCCTTTTAAGGAAGTGGGTGAGATATAATCAAATAAATAATGATTTATTTAATTAATAGTGGTTGATTTGGTCATATTTAACAAGGAATATTATTTAAATAATTATTCCTAGAAAATAATAAGATAACTATGGGTGTATCTCATTAATTTCTTTGTTTTTGGGTTAAACATGACTGGGAATAATAATTAAATTGTGGTTTAATTAATTATTCCTTTTGGGGTTTCCTTAATTAACATAGTGAAAGCAGTTTTACTTGGGGTAAAACTGGTCTTACATGGTGTACTTGGGTCCATCTAATAATAAAAGGTGAGATGACCAAAAAATGGTGTAACAGAGTGTCCACACTTCTTCGTCCTTCTATCTAATAATAAAAGGTGAGATGACCAAAAAATGGTGTAACAGATTGCCCCCCAGCGTGCGAGTGTCAGGAGCAAATCGTATGACCGAAGTACGTTGTAAGAATACAATCACCGGACAACAAAAGGGGATGTCAGAGAGAGAAGTGTGAGGTAGATAGTGTGCTGAAGGACTAGACCCTAAGGAGACGAGACTCGCAGGTGCAACAAGTCTCTGTTATGAGAGGGTACCTGTGCTGAAGGCGGCGGGGGAGGCATACCTATGCCCGCCGTGACAAAGTACAAAAGAATAGTGTGTCCAGTGAACGAGGGACCGAACCATAGAGTACAGCTGGCATAATCAAGAGCCAGATAAAAATACAATGAATAGTCTCACATACATGCTGTGCCTGGGATAACAGCCAGGACTAGTACAATATCATCTGAGTACATGAGATAAATGCAACCCAAATGCCCCCTGTAAATGGGGAAGGGCTCACAAAATCTGACTGATACATGCAAATCATAGAGGTGCTGCAAGTGGCTAAGGCCAACATCATCAAAAGCTGGAGCGGCATCAAAGGCTGCAATGAAGAGGTCATACGGGCATGTGGGGGGCTACCTGCAGGGCCACCCCCTCATGAGGGCTGAGACATCTCACACACACCCGGGAATCATCGAAAGTACACGGTCTTGGGTAATCGGTATACTCATCTAGATCATCTTTGAAAGAGGAGCGGAAATGGGCGTCGTCAAAGGGAAGTGAGAGATCCCCCTGCCTGATCCGAGGCACCGAACAAGAGTGGAAGCTGGAACCAAGGTACACCGCCCTCTAGACCTTGCTTCTGGAATAAATGTGCTGATGTCGACGGAAGGAGGTCCGCCGTAGGTGAGGCAATGAGAGATCCTCAACTAAGGCATGAGAGAAGAACAATAGAGCGACGGACAGACTGACACTAATGATGATAGTGGAAATGGGAAGGATGGAGTGGCGAATGGACGACTTCCCTTGTTAGAGCATAAAGGGCATGAATGACATGGCAGCGACTGACACAATATCGAAAGGGATAGGGGACAGTGGGACTGAAGGTCATGATATGCGACACAAGGGAGGAACCAAGCAAAGAAGAATGGAGGGCTATAGTGGGGTGCAAAAGGACGCAGGATAGACTCCATGAATGCAATGATGACTCGACTTGGATGCTCTAAACAAGGGCGACTGTAGAGTGCTGCCACACAGTGAAGGCCCCAATGGGGGGTCATAGAAACATGAGTACAAAGTGGGCACTCATGACGAAAATCAACACGAACATGGACAAGTAAGGGGGCGATGTGGTGCCCTAAGTACAAGTGTCGTAAGTGAGGAAATTCGATTTTAAGGAGTGGTGAAGTGACCCTTCGTGGAAAAAATGTGTCCGGGTGAAGTATCAAATCACCAAAAACTAAGTAAAACCCATTTGAGAGCTCGGTGAGATCTATCCATCGGTGCTGACGGTTCGTCGAACGGGGCTACGGTGTGGTCGCAGCAGTCGAAAGAAGAAACAGGGGTTCTCTTTTAATGAGGCGGTTTTCCCTCCAAAATCATTCATTTGCTATTGTTGCTGTGGTGAATGTGGAGAGGAGAGAAGGCCCTAAATCTTGCGGCGAACGTAGCGGACAAACTGACCGTTGGATTCGAGATCTGTCAGTTGGAGGTAAGAGGCCTAACCTTGCTCTTGCATTTGGATGGATTAGATTTGCAGTTTAGGGCCCAACACCCCAGAAACAGCCCCTCCCTCCTCTCTATGGTCGGGTCGCACCTTTTGGGGCAAAAGGTGCGACCCAGGACGCAGGTTTTGGGGCAAAAGGTGCGACCTGGTCCAGAAATGGGCAGAAAGCTGCGACCTGGGAGGGGAGGGGAGCTTGATGCTGTTTGATGGCTGGGAGTTGGGTTTTTGTGTGTGGTTATGGGTTGCCCGATCTGTACCCTGACCAAAAGAATGTGTTTGTGCAGGTATGGCAGAGTTACGAGTCAACTGGAGAGAGAGGGATCTGGGAACACTTCGGGCAGAGATCCAGGCGGATCAGGGCGTCCGTCGTGTATTGGCCAGATTAGGGGTTCTCAAGTTTGTGGAGAACCCGTTGATGAGAGCAGGGGAATCATTACTGGCCCGGATTATCAGTTACTGGGATCCAGATCAGGAGATCTTTGTAGTGCAGGGGCACAGGATCGAACTGACGGTCCAGGATGTGTATTTCCTGACCGGCCTCCCACCAGTGGGGATAGTGGGAGACACGCAGCCAGTGTTGCCGCGGGGGCGGCATATCATGGAGTTTGTGGAACGCCATTGTCGACCGGGTTTCCAAGTCAAGGGGACTCGGATATCGATCGGGGATCTAGAGAGGCTAGAAACCCGTGCAGTGGCCGCAGCTGTGCTGCGAATCCTGGGCACCCAGGCGTTCCATCACATCACCGGTGGGCGGATGATGATAGTGGAGAGTGTGTTGAGTGGGACCTACTTTGGGTGGGCCCAAATGATGTTGGTGTCGCTAAAGCGACAGTTGTCGCTATGCAGGCGGTAGGTGAATCATGATTGCTCATATGGGACTTTGTTGTGCGCCTTCTTCTTTGAGAAGATCCCGACCTTGAGGCCTCGTGTGCATCTTCCGGATGGGGGCCCGAGAGAGCCCAGGATGCGTCGTTGGGGACGACTACTCTGCAAAGGAGGAGGAGGGGCGGTCGGGCGAACATTTCGACCGGAGTTCTTTGCCCATTGGGATCGGATGCCGTTGTACATAGACGACTACCCTTATAGTGGGATGAGCTACTATGGGGATCCGGATTTGCCACTTCCGGCTGGTCGAGTTTGGGGGCCCGATGGTAAGTGACAAATTGCTATTCTTATATGGGCATGTTTAAAGTTTTTGAATAGTAAATACTGATACTGATTCCGGGACTTTTGGTATGCAGATATAGCACCGGTAAAACCGGCCGGATATATGGGACGACCGGCAGCGTCTGGAGCTACGGGTCCGAGTGGATCGAGAGCAGCGCAAAATGATGGTGCAGCCGCCCTACTGGAGGACATCCGCCGTAGATGTGAGCAGCTGTTGACCGGAGTATCAGAGCGCGGGTGGCAAGATTTAGACGACCAGTACATAGAGCCATGTGTTGGTCTCCCCTCGGAGTGGCGAGGTATCATGCGGCGCATGGCGATGGCCGGTCAAACTATGCGGGATCTACATGCTGCCGGGGCAGAGCCATTGGCCCGGGAGCCTCCAGATAGTGATTAGGGGCATATGGTGCCCCTTCTGATGTATGTAGGGGCAGGTGGTGCCCCCTAGAATGTATGGAGGGGCATATGGTGCCCCCAGTTTTTGTTTGTAACATGCTATGGGCATGTCGTATGTATATGTATGGGGGGGGCGTATGGTGCCCCCAGTTTTTGGAACATGCTATGGGCATGTCATGTGTATCAGAGTAGATGGACTCATCAATATATGGTTTGCGACACATATTATGGATATGGATCGTCTTTTGATGGTTGATTTAATGTTATTGTCTTGTATGAATTGAGTGTGATAAATGCCAATCTAGAACATGGTTTGCAATACTATCTACGTAGTGATTCTGGTCTCTGGGTACATGGTTGAAAGTTATGGTTTCAAACGCACGTATTAAGATTTTTACTCGTAAATAGCGTCTAAACAGCACAGGGTTACGCACACGATAGACACCAGTTAGTTGCATGACAAGAAGCAAGGAATCCAAACGAACGTGCAGATGGCGAATGCGATGCAGCAAAGCATCAGCTAGTAGGCCACGCACTGCATCGTATTCGGCCTGATTGTTGGTGGCAGAACCAATGCATACCCCGTTAGACAGAACGAGGTCATGCAAGGGAGTGAAGATGGCCCACCCTGCCGAGGCAAGATTCCTGGAGTAGCGACTTGCACCATCGGCGTAACCGATAAAGGATGTGGAC
The DNA here is from genome assembly GCA_034641835.2 of Pinus albicaulis. NCBI lineage: Eukaryota > Viridiplantae > Streptophyta > Pinopsida > Pinales > Pinaceae > Pinus > Pinus albicaulis. Next base: position 20,552 of record JAXQQM020070432.1, on the reverse strand, counting down.
GGGGGGATGCGCAAGGTGGTGTGACAAGACAATACATGAGGGGATGAAAGGAAAGGACGGCAGCGTGAGGGGGCAGAAGTCATCGAGCGGTAATGGCGGGGGGAAGGGGCAGGATGAGAAAAAATCAAACAAGGTGATGTATGAGAGCTATCGGAAACATGGCGAGGACTCGGGCTGCGAAGGTCAACAGAGACACAAGTGGAGTGATCTCGAGCATCAAGGGACACAACGGGGGAGGTTGCAGACGGGCGAGGCTCCGAAGGTCGTGCAGAGGAGGATAGGTAAAGAATGGTGACTGTAGACTTCGTCATCTGGACATCAGGGGGGGGGATGTGGATGGGAGCGGGGGGATCCTCAGGCTGGTCTGCAGCATACTGCGCGAGAATGGGAGAGGCGGATTGATTTTGTTCAACCTCATACTCGCGGATCACCTCAAGGGAGGCACGGTAATGCGTCGGGTGAGGACAATGATGGGAGTAGTGGCCATGGACACTGCACAAAGCACAAGGCTTGTTGGTGCGGAGAGTCTTGGGGTTCTTGGAGACGGTCGAAGCAGGAGTGGTAGTTTCAGGGACCGTAGTGTCGGGGAACGCGACTTTTACCATGGGGCGAATACGGGGTAACTCGGGACAAGCATGGGTGGCATGACCGATGATATCACATAAGGCACAAGGCTTCGAGGGTGGGGGAGGAGCCGAGGTGGTTGTGGTGGTTTGGTCTTTGGTTTCCCCCTTGCGGGCTTTTCCTTTCTTCCCGGGAGCCGACTCAGCAGGAGAAGGGTCCTGTGGAGGTGCTGGGGGCACGTTGGCTATGGAGGAAGCGAGGGGGACCGGTTGAACCGGTGTCGAAGCCATGTAAGGTTTGGGGTGACCAGGGGGGGTGGCGGCTGGGGGGTCAAGGTACCAAACCGGAATACCCAAGGTCAAGTTAGGGAGAGAAAGGGTGGCCATGACGGGGATGGAATATACTCCGGGAGGGGGAGCCAAGAAGGGGATCTGTCCAGCAGGGTAATGACCAGGAGGTACGGCTCCAAGATGGTTAAGGCCAGGGGGGACCGAGCCTGGAGGATAAAGAGGTTCGGGGACACCAGCTGTAGGGGGAGGGCCAGAAGGAGGAGGTCCGGCTGGCTGAGATGGATGGCTAGAAGCGGGTTGCGGAGGGCGGGGAGGAGGGTGCGGACTAGCCGAGGCAGGCCGTTTATGGGCAGCCTGAGACGATTGCATCATGCAAACATTCGAAAAGCTGGGATCGGTAACTGGAGGGGGAGGAAGGTGAGGAAAAGTACCCAGCAGGGTGGAATCTTTATAGACGCCGGGGGAGACACTGGTCAAGGAATCGACGGTTTGCTTGTTGGTTACAGAAGAGATGGTGGTCTCGGAGGAGGTCTGAGATGGCGGCTCATGATAAGATAGCTGGTCAATGGTGACTATCTTCCCATTATGTGGAAAATACATCTTGCGGAAAACCGCGGATGGGACAGCAGACATGGCATAGGTGTAACTTCGCCCCAATAGAATGTTGTAGTCTAGAGGGGCGTCAATGACTTCGACGTCAACGCAAACAGTCTTACCGGCGAGGGTGATGGGACAGTTACGAAACAGGCCAATAGGCTGGGAGGCATGACCGTCCCACGCTCGAAGGGTGATCGTGGAAGGGCCCAGCTCAGGGGATCCGAGTTGCTTCCAAACCGAAGCGGACATCACACAGGTGGATGCCCCCTCATCAATTATACACCGGGATACAGTGGCGTTCCGGATTTTGACCGGGATTTGGAAAGCAACGGAAGGAGGAAGAGGAGGGTGGTCCGATTGAGTGGCGTCGAAAACAATCATTTGGTCATCAGCAGGATCAACAGCGCCCACGGCAGATAGTAGAGCCTTCCTTTGAGAAGGGCACGACTGGAGGAGTTCCAGTGTGGAAATGGCAGCGGGGGATTGTGCCAAATCATCTACTATACTGTACGATTGAGCGGCTCGACCGGAAGCAGCATTTCGGCGTAATGGACCCTTTGGAATCTTTGGGTGAACCTCAACTTTGGGTTGAGGGATGTGTAAGGGGCCACTGGGTGTCGAAAGAGGCTCTGTAGAACCTGAAGATGGAGGCTCGGGGGCAGACTGAGCAGGAGGCTTGGGGTACTGGCGAGACCGAGTTTGAAGGTGAAGGTCGATGGAAGGGGACGGACCAGAGCGCATCATAAGGATCTGGTAGTCAGAGGAACCAGAAATGGACGAGGGTGTGGCTGCATGGCTGTCGGGGGGTTGGGTAGCCACGAATCCCTGTTGAGGGAAAGGATCGGTGAACACAGCTGGCTGGGTAGTGGCCACATTAGGAGGAGCGTGAGGGGAGGCGTGTTGTCCGCGCAATGTGGCTTGAGACTCCCACATCTGTCGCATCTGGGGTAAGAGAGGACAATCGTGAGTGTAGTGACCGTAAACACCGCAACACGAACAGGGCTTGTTTGTGCGAAACGGCCTGTCCGTCCTGGGCAGAATGCCCTGAGGCTGGTTGCTAGTGTTAGGGTCCATACCTGAATTGGGTCCTCGGTTACCGGGGGCAGATGGGTTCTGGTTGCCTCGCCGCCTTCTTTGAGAAGAAGGGGGATTAATCGCACCCTGCTGTGCAAATACTTGCCCTGGAGGGGGTTGTAAGTGCTGTTGCGGGTTGTGAGGAGGCAAGGGAGGCGGAAGCGCATATGCTGGAGGAGCTGGCGCACCAGGTTGTGGATAAAAGTAAGGGTTGGGTTGGGCGACATTGAGGTAAGCAGGAGGTTGGGCAAAAGGAGGAGGCATGCCGTATCCTGGATACATGTTGCCGGGAGGGGGAAGAGTGCTAGAGGTGCTGGCCCCTCCCTGAGGGAGACCATGGCTCATAGGAGGGTGAGCAGAGGGGTGGGAAAGAGATCCAACAATACCGTCGGCGGAATGAGATGCCCCCGGGGCGTTAGCGCCACCGGGCCTGGGGATGTCAGGGCGAACGGTATAAACATAACCAGATTGAGCGTAGATCAGGTCATACTTTAAAGCTATTTGGAGGGCGGCTTCTTCAGATTGAGGAAAGTGAGAGGTGACATCTTTGCCGATGGGAGACGGGAGGGTGCGAAGGAACCAGTCCATGTAAACCCGATCTTAAAAGGGAGGGGCTCGACATAAGCTCCGTCTTCGTCGCCATTCCTGAACATGGGCAGAAAGGCGTGTGGAAGAGGATTGCTTAAATGAAGTCAAGAGCTCCGTACGAGTGTCGTATCGGAGAGGGAGCTGGAAGTACGACAAGAAGGCTTGGGCAAGAGTCTCGAATGTGGTATGGGAGGAAGTGGCCTGTTCGACATACCATTTAGAAGCTTCGCCGGTAAGTGTGCGTTGGAACAAACGAAGACGGATGGAGTCATCGGTAATGGAATTGGAGGAACACCACATGTGGAAAGATCGGACGTGATTGGTTGGATCTTCTCCGGTAAGGCCCTCGAACTTAGGGATATCAGAGGGCAGCTTGGTGGGCATAGTGGGCCAGGTAGCATTGTGGTGAATGGGATCATTAATCAACTGACGGAAATCGGGGAGGCTGAGGCCTGCAATGTACAGCAGCACAGGGGTGGCCGGAGTAGTGGTTGTGATGGTTCCGCTAGAAGTAGGGCCGGCATTGGGGCCGGGAGAACCGCTAGCGTTAGGCCCTGGTCCAGACATGGTGAAGGTAAAAGGGGGAGAACCGGAAGGAGAAGGGGGACCCGATGAATCAGGAGAGGAGTCAGAGTGTGGACTCGAAGGTGGACTGGCTCGACGACGGCGGTGCGGAGCAGGTCGATCAACCAGAAACTGAGGGTGAAGGCCAAGAAGTCTCCGGGAAAGGCGCCTTGGGGGCGCAATGATGACAGGAAGAAGGAAACCGACGAGGGCAGAAAGGGACAAAATCAAGAAGGTCAAGGGCAGAAAAGGTGCAGTGACAATTGATTTTAGAGTCTTTGCCAGGCGGTGTAAACCAGGTGCTTCTTCACTTAGGGTCAGTGTGTGGCGTGCGTTAATTTTAATTTTTAAACCCTTTCCGTTGTTTGAGAGCAAGAAAAAAGTGTGCGACGTAGCTGAAAATAAACCTACAGAGAACAGAATAAAATGCTGAAATAACAGAAAAATAACAGCTACGTATGCATCTATCTAAACCAAGAAGGTGGGTCTCTCAAAACTATGCTGAAAAGAAAGGGAAAAACTATGGAAACACACACAAGGGAAGCTCAACAGATCTAGGGTCAAAGGGGACAGAGATCTGGAGGATAAAGCTGCAGATAAGGGGTGCAGATCACAGCCAAGAGATAGAGGCAAGGTGGCTGGAAAAAGGGAAATCAGCAAAAAACCGGGGGGGGGCAAGGCAGAGGCCTTTAGAGGAGGTCCAAACAAAACGACAAGAGGTGATTTGAGAGGAAAAGAGGCTGATTTCGATGGATCTGGAAGTGAGGTCACAGATCTGGAAAAAGAAAGGGCTGAAGCTCTGAAACCGACGGCTGAAACAGCTGAAACTCTTCCACAAAAAGTGGAGGGTACTAAAGCCCTAAGGGGCTGGGTTCCCACTTAGATGAGTAAAAACAGATCGGATCTTGGTCAAGGCGGGCTGAGACAGAGGCTGGAAAACCCTGGCAGAGGCTGCAGCAGAACCCAGAAAAATTACAGAAAAAATGCTGGAAAAAAGGCAGGTCGCAGGTTCTGACCTGATTTGAGTTGAGGTCGCAGGAAACAGGCCACAAGGTGCGTCCAGGTCGCAGGTTTGGGCCAAAAGAGGTGACCCCGTTCCATTTTGTTTTGGCGGATTTTACGAAAGGGATTCTTCCGTCTCGATTCTGGGCGGGTATCGCTACACGCAATAGGGCAGAGAAACACACGGAAGTTAGAAATTTTAGGTTTTTAGGGTTTTATGTGAGAAAAATGACATGAAAAGAGAAAAACTAAGCAGCTAAAAAAGAAGCCCTAAGGCCTGAAGTAGCTGGATATGCAGGAATATGAAAAACGACAGCGGTCGTAATTTAAAACTCGTGTGGAGTCGCCATTTGTTAGTATGAATTCTTTGTCGAAGCGTACGAAAAAAAACCACTTTAGCTACGCATAACTAATAGCCCTAACAACAATAATGGCTGCAAAACATCTTCAGATCTGCAATTAGTAGTTAAAGTGCTGCAACAAACAGATCTATAAATGGAAAGACATTAAGCAGTAAAGTAAAGAGTTTGCTCCATGCATCCAACAGACAAGACAAGAACACGATTTTGAATGAATTTTTATATTACAGGGCACCTGGGAGGAAACAAGAAGGTGTATCCAGATCTCCTCAATGGGATGGGTTCTTTGTAGTCCTCGGCACTTCAGATCTAAGCTTTCTCTCTCTTGTAGATGTAGAAAACCCAATGTAGAAGATAGAGCTCAATGGGAGCAAAATGGTAGAAATGAGACCAAGTGTATAGATCCAGAGTGATCTAATAGGCAACAAAAAGGTGAAGAATGATGGGGAAAACCCTCCTATTTATAACAAAATATTGGGTCATTCTAGATCTTGGTGCATGATTAAAATAATGTTAATCAAATCTAGATCCACCTCTATGGAATATTTTATTATTATTTGTTGGAGGGAAAGGGACTTTGACTTGGGTCAAAATCCCTTGATTAGTGAAGAATAAATAAATAAATGATTTATTTATCCTTTTAAGGGAGTGGTTGAGATATAATCAAATAAATAATGATTTATTTAATTAATAGTGGTTGATTTGGTCATATTTAACAAGGAATATTATTTAAATAATTATTCCTAGAAAATTATAAGATAACTATGGGTGTATCTCATTAATTTCTTTGTTTTTGGGTTAAACATGACTGGGAATAATAATTAAATTGTGGTTTAATTAATTATTCCTTTTGGGGTTTCCTTAATTACCATAGTGAAAGCAGTTTTACTTGGGGTAAAACTGGTCTTACATGGTGTACTTGGGTCCATCTAATAATAAAAGGTGAGATGACCAACTACAAGGGAAATAAAAACACCTAAAAGGTATGAAGATTATGCTTCATCGTTTGCATTGATTACTGAAGATGGGGAGCCTTCTTGTTATTAGGAAGCAGTAGATGATGCAGATAGCAAGATATGGAAAAAGGCTATGGAAGAAGAAATGGACTCCTTATCCAAGAAAAATACCTTGGATCTTGTAGAACTTCCTGAAGGGAGAAGTGTTTTTGGGTGCAAATGGGTCTTCAATTTGAAAAGGAAAGTTGATGGAAGTATCGAGAGGTATAAGGCGAGACTGGTTGCAAAAGGGTATTCTCGGATTGAAGGTATTGACTTTCATGAGATCTTTTCACCAGTAGTTAAACTTGTTTCTATTCGTACTTTGTTAGCACTAACTGCTTTACTTGACCTTGAGTTAGAACAGTTAGATGTTAAAACAACCTTTCTTCATGGTGATTTGGATGAAGAGATATATATGGATCAGCCAGAAGGTTTTGTACAAGGTCGCAACAGAAGATTAGTTTGCAAGCTCAGGAAATCATTATATGGCCTGAGGTAGTCACCCAAGCAATGGTACAAGAAGTTTGATTCCTTCATGGTGAGCCAGAATTTTATCAGAAGTGAATATGATCATTGTGTATACTTAAAAAGTTTCAATGGCATATTCATTATCCTGGATGTGTATGTTGATGATGTTGAGCCCCAAAGATGTCCTTTTCTTTCACCAAATTTCACTTCATTTCCTTTGTCCCTTATCAATTACAGGCTTAAATGATCAATAGGATTAATTAAAGTCACTTTAGGAATGTATACAATGACTGACTTGCTATATTTTCGTGGTTTTGTTGTTGTAGTAATTTTTGACTAGACTCAGCTACAGAATGCAACCATTCTGTAGCTAGTCGCCTATTTCACAGCTATCTTCATGTTCTCACAGGTTACAGGTGTCACTTCAAGGAAAAACGCATATGGTTGAATTCCACAACACTCCCCCATCATTTCTTGCTCTCTACGAAGTCTAAGCAAGAATCTACAGGTGGTTATGCACGTGGAAGAGATCAAAACTAAGAAGCAGATTCCTACCAGGACAGGGACTCTACAGATGTCTCCAGCAAAGTACGATGCCTCCACAAGAGTTATAATTTGATTTTGATTAAAAAATACACTTTTTCCTATTTCTTCTCAAGGGTAGTTATGTATTTCTCTTATAATAATTACCCATGAGACCGAGAGACAGCTAGCTAGATTGATGTTTTGTTGTTAGATCTCAAAAGTCCGTAATACTCTGTTTCTGAAGAATTTTTCCTTTAATGAAAGACATTCAACTTCATTGCATGATCTAAGGAAATCTTGAGGATATTTGTATGCTAATCCGGTGGTAGAGGGCCCCTACTGCCCGAGAAGCTCTGTGCATACTGTTTAGATAAGTAATTTTAGCCTTGTTTCATTCCTAATTCAAGTAGTTTTCTGAACTTTATATTTTTATGCTCACTGAAATCGAATGTTACAATCAGTCTTGTTCTTATGAATTATTCCAAAATATCACTAACACTGAATGAGACATAGCTGTGGTGTTTTAGAGTCTAGTTGCATTTTTTTCTAAACTTCATATTTTTATGCTCACTGACATCAAATGTTACAGCCAGTCTCGCTCTTATGAATTGTTCCAAAATATCACTAACGCCAAGTGAGATAGAGCTATAGTATTTCAACGATTAGTTGCATTTTATTTTAGTTGTAAAACTCCAGAGGTTAATGGCACTCTAGTTCAATTCTGTTCACTGTATTTCAAGTTTGATTGATTGCATTCTTGTTCAGTTCTGTTTAATTTATTTCAAGTTTCATTAGTTAGTTGTATGCTAGTTCTGTTCCATTAGACTTTAAGGCCTTCATTATTTACAAACTACTCTTGTTATTAATCTCTTCCAACACATCATCATATGGACAGGAATTAGTGATATCAGTTCAAGGCCTTGACTGTTCTGCAATCTCTTATAATTTTACAAATAACCTTTTTCCAAAACTATTCCAAAATATTTCTAACTTTAGAATGAGGCTTAGTAGTGAAAATTTGAGTTGCAGAATGGATTAATTTCAGTGTCATAGGTTAATTTAGAAGTAGAGTTCCTCACTATGTTGCAGACTATCTTTTCCAAATGTGTTCCAACAAATTTCTAGCCATGGATGAGATTTTCTCTGTGATATTGTAGATTGTTGTTTACTTAGAAGAACCTCATTGCATTAAAATTATCCTTTTCTCAAGTTATTCCAACATATTTCTAATGAATGAATTGGACTGAGTTCATGTTATGAGTTATTGAATTCATGTTATGAGTTATTTTTCTTGTTAAAGTTTTGCATTTTCTGTTCTCAAATGCCATACATAGTTTAGAATAGGTTTTTCTCTGTTTTAGTGTGACCAACAACTTCTCTTTACCAACACTTAGTTCTTTTCCTCTTAGAATAAAAACAAAAAACCAAAAACATTGGAAAAACACTAAATGCAACGTAGTGAGAAACAGATACCTAGGCACATATAGTGCACTTCACTTCAACAATTTACTAGCCCTAGTTGACAATTTATGACATCAATTTAGGAACACTAAGCTGAGCAAACATTTTGGCACCGTTGCCGGGGAAGTGTAACTAGGTAGCCTTGTTTCTTACCTCCCAAAAACAATGATATGCATAGAGAAAGAGACTCAAGAGGTAGATTCATAAGAAGCAGAAGCTTGATTTCTAGAACACCACTTGTTTCACCAAGACCAAGAGCCATCACACCTCCAACTCAAACCCACATTCCATCCTTTACTGATCCTATACTTCCATAGAACTTAAGATCAGATATTCCATTAGAAAGACCTTCCACTTCATCCACTGAACCTATCTTAGAAGAAGATTCTGGGACCCCTGTTAGGGACATAAACTTTTCAACTTCCACAGAAGAATCAACTATGGTAGAAGAAGGGGGAGGAGGAGTCTTTAATGGATAACACACACTATTAGGAGGGGGTAGAGGTAGAGGTAGAGGAGAAGGAGGTAGAGGTGAAGAAGGAGGTAGAGGAAGAGGTAGAAGGGAAATGGGAAGCTCTTTTGGGCTTCCTATAGTAGATGAAGAAACCAATGCAACTATGAAAAACATTTCACCCTCTGTCCTTCCAAACTTTTATGGATTGAAAACTGAAGATCCTGAAACCTTCCTATTTGAATTTGAAGTCCTATGGAGAACCTATGATTACTTACAAGATGCCCAAAAACTTAAACTATTCCCTTCAACATTGAAAGGAGCAGCATTAAAATGGTTTATGAGTTTGATCAACAGTTCTATTAGGACATGGGAAGACATGAAACAAGCATTTTTAGAGAGGTATTTGGATTACTGTATGCCATTCAACCATAAGGAGGAAGTGTTTAAAATGTTACAAAAAGAGGATGAAAATCTGGAAGATTTGTTGGAGAGATTTAACTACACCATCAAAAGAGCAAAAATGGAAAACTTAGACCAAGATACTTTGAAAGCTCTCTTGTTGAAGAAAATTAGAGATAAATGGTTAGATATCCTTAACATGATGGGAAAATGGGATATATCTCAGCTCACATTACCTGAAATAGCTGAATTATGTATCAACCTTTCAAGATGGAAATCTAAAACTGTAAAAGGACCAAGAGACTCTGCTCTTGCAAGGGAAAGTAAGTCTTCTTCTGGGACAGTAATTAGGGTAGAAATAGGACATATTCTTGATGAATTCAAATCTGACATTTTAGGGAGTCCTAGTGAACAAATAGACACCCTTAAGTTACAAAACAAGCAAAAAGCTGAATATGATGCCCTAGCAATCTTTTGTCCCAAATGTAGAAAGAAGCATGCCTTGAGAGAGTGCCCTTTGGATGCAAAAGTAGTAGATACCTGTGTAATTTGTTCAGAAAAACATGAGACCAAGAGTTGTCCTTCACTTCCTGGTCTTAAAGTTGTCTTTCAAAAATAAATCCCTACAAATTCCACAGAATCTCTCAATTTTGTCTCTAGGAGGCCTTGGCAAGGACCTCAAACACAAGGATTCCATGATCAGTTGTATAATCAACCCCCACCAAATTGGAATTCTTGGCAGCAACCTTGGCCCCAATTTCAAAATCAATCTCAAACTTGGGCACAAGGAGCACAAAATCCCTATGGAAGATACTCTCAGTACTATCAGTATCCACCATCCTATCCACCATATCCACATTTCCCTCCTCAACAAAATTTTCAACAAAATCCTCAAAATCCACAACATCAAAATCCACCACTTCCGTTACCATTTCCTCAGAAAACAAATCAGTTGCCTGCCCAACCCATACCAAACCCCAATAATAAAAATCCTCTTTACACATACATGATAGAAGGCCAACAGTTTCCAACCTATTTGATCACTCCTTTATACCTTAATGATGTTCAAATTAGGTCTAGAAGAATACTTGAAAAGAGGAAACCTTCTGTAATCATACAAGAGAAAGACAATTCTGAGGAAGATTCTCTACGGGTAAATAAAAATCTTGAAGAGAACACATCTTTTCAAGACCCAAATATTGAAAAATCTAAACAAAAAGAACCAATCATTTCAACTCCTACATTAGAGCAACCATCAACATCCACCTCTACACCTCCCTTTCCAGAAAGATTACAAATTGATAGGGGTGTAGAAAAAAAAATTATTGTGCCTAATTATGATTTCCTAGACGAGCTGAGAAATGTTTGTATTAAGATCCCATTATTGCAAGCTATCAAGGAAATTCCAATCTTAGCAAAGACAATAAAGGAGTTGAGCATGAAGAAGACAGGAAAAAGAATAATAGAGACAAAGAAAATTCAACTCGCAGGAAAAATAGCAGATATCATGATGGGTAAGATTGCTATTCCAAAGTATCTAGACCCAGGAAATCCAGTTGTTAAAATACACATCAATGGAATTGAGATCCAAAACACACTTATTGATTTAGGAGCAGCAATCAATATCATGAGTAGACAAATCATGGATAAACTGAAACTTCCTAATCTCATTTTTACACCCACATTATTACAATTAGCAGACAGATCTGTGATCAAACCTGATGGGGTAATAGAAGACATTCCAGTGTCCCTAGATTCTTGGGAGTATCCTGTGGATTTTATAATCCTAACTCCTAAGAGTAATCTAGGAGGGCATCCTATTATATTAGGAAGACCTTGGTTAGCTACAGCTGATGCTTTCATTAGTTGTAGAGCCGGTGATATGTATATCTCTGATGGTATTTCAACCAAGAAATTTACCTTGTATCCTCCAGCAAAAACAATTACAGAATTAGATGATACTCAATGGATAGAGGATGAAGAAGACTTACAACCTCTCTTCACAATTTCAGAAATTAGTGAAGATATCCAGATTCTAAATACCTTGGAAAATTTTGAATCCTCTTCGGAATACAAACATGAACAATTTCAAGAAGAATCCAACATTGAGTTTTTATCATCAAGACAGATGTCTCTTTATTCCATGGATAAATTTTGCAGCTCTAAAATTGAGATATTTCCAAGAAAAACTTTAAACATAAACAAGAACCTAGAGAAATCTCAACAAGAAAAGCTAGTCAAGATATTACAGAGACATTCTTCTGCATATGCATGGGAGTACACTGATATGAAAGGGATAAGCCCTAAGACTTGCACTCATCACATCTACATAGAGGAAAATTGCAAACCAATCAGACAACCTCAGAGACGGCTGAATCCAAATCTTAGGGAGATTGTTAAAGAAGAATTGCAGAAATTGTTAAATGTCAACTTTATCTATCCCATTTCAGATAGTCAGTGGGTTTCTCCTTTGGTAATTGTGCCAAATAAAAATGGTAAATGGAGGGTATGTATTGACTACAGGGAATTAAACAAAGCTACTCTTAAAGACCATTTTCCCTTACCTTTCATAGATCAAGTGTTAGATACATTAGCTGGCAAAAAGTACTTCTCATTCCTAGATGGGTTTAGTGGTTACAACCAAATCCAAGTAGCACTTGAAGATCAAGACAAAACCACATTTACCTGTCCTTGGAGTACCTATGCTTACCGAGTATTGCCATTTGGATTATGCAATGCACCTGCAACATTCCAAAGGGCAGTATTAGGAATTTTTTCAGATCTAATACATGATTGTGTAGAGGTATATATGGATGATTTCACAGTTTATGGAAACACATTTGAAGAAGCTTTAGCAAACTTGGAAATTTTTTTAAAGAGATGTAAAGAAGCAAATCTTTCACTAAGTCATGAGAAGTGTTTTATGATGTTTTCTGAAGGAATTGTTTTAGGACATCACATCTCAAGGGATGGGATTAGAGTTGATGAGTCAAAAGTTGAAGTCATTTCTAACTTATCTATTCCAAGTTGTCAAAAAGATGTTAGGATTTTTCTCGGATTTACAGGATATTATCGAAGGTTTATAGAAAAATTCACCAAGATAGCATCTCCACTTTTCAAATTACTTACCAAGGACTGTGAATTCAAGTGGAATCCTGATTTCCAGTTAGCCTTTGAGACCCTGAAAACAAAAATATTTGAAGCACCTATTTTAAGGGGACCTAACTGGAAATTACCTTTTCATATTTCAACAGATGCCTCAGATACAGCTTTAGGAGCAGTATTGGGACAAAAAGCCCTGATTCCTTATGCCATCTATTATAAAAGTAAAAATTTGACTCCTTCAGAGTTAAATTATACTGTAAATGAAAAAGAGTTTTTAGCTGTTGTTCATGCCATAAAAAATTTCAGACACTATATAACAGGCTATGAAACTTTTGTTCATACAGATCACTCTGCAATTAGATATCTAATGAACAAATCAATTACTAATGGCAGAGTCATAATATGGTTATCGCTTTTACAGGAATTCAACATTACCATTCTAGATAGGCATGGAAAACAAAACACAGTAGTTTATTTCCTATCTACACTCCAAAACATCAAAGACAACACCCCAGTTGAAGATCAATTCCATGATGAATATCTTTTTGCAATTTCTACTCAAAATCCTTGGTTTGCTGACATTGCTAATTATTTAGTTTCAGGGAAATTTCCTTCAATAAGGAATGCAAGAGACCAAATAAAGATCATTTATGACAGTGAAAAATATTCATGGGTTGCTAATGAGTTATACAAAACAGGTCCAGATTTTATCATTAGGAGATGTGTTCGAGAAGATGAGATGCCTGAGATCCTCAAGGCATGTCATGATAAACCTTGTGGTGGACACTTTGCTGATAAAAGGATAGCTTATAAGGTCCTTCATTTAGGATACTATTGGCCATCCCTTTTTAAAGATGCTAAAGAATATGTCAAAAGGTGTGATAGTTGCCAAAGGGTAGGGAAACCTTCTCCTTCAGGTGAGATGCCATTGCAGCCTCAGGTACATATTGAACCTTTTGAAAAATGGGCTTTAGATTTTGTAGGACCTGTTAGTCCTCCATCAAGACAAAAGAAATATATATTAGTTTGCACTGATTATGTTACCAAATGGGTAGAGGCCAAGCCATTACTTTCTGCTACTGAAGCATCTGTAGTTAATTTTCTTTTTGAGGATATTTTTACTCGATTTGGTGTCCCAAGGGAAATTTTTACAGATCAAGGAGCTCAATTCACATCAAGGCTAGTGGAACAAATGATGGAGAGGTACAAAATCAGACACAAAAAATCTACTCCCTATCATCCACAAGCAAATGGTCAAGTGGAATCTACTAATAAGGTTATTGAAGGAATCCTAACAAAGACTGTCCATTTACATAGAAAATATTGGGTAGATAGGCTTCCTGAAGCCTTGTGGGCCTATAGAACTACATGGAGAAGCACAATAGGCCATACTCCTTATGAACTTGTTTATGGAAAGCAAGTTTTGTTTCCCATAGAGTTTCAGATTCAAACTTTCAAAATGGCAGTTCAGCTAGGACTTGATCTATCAGAGGCACAAAAGCATAGATTGGAGTAGATTAATGAATTGGATGAGATCAGACAAGATGCAGTTCAGAAAACAAGTATAGTCCAATAGCAAAGGACTAGATGGCATGACAAGTACATCAAGGAAAAGAAGTTCAAAGAAGGTGACTGGGCTCTCTTGTTTGATTCAAAGTTCAAGGATTTCCAAGGTGAATTCCAAACACATTGGCTTGGGCCATATGAAATTATAAGAATTTTTGACAATGGAGCAATAAAAATCAGGACAATAGATGAAGAGAAGGTCACTTTTTTTGTAAATGGTCATAGATTGAAGCTGTATCATAAGCCACTTTAAAGAGAAGAATTTGTCAAGAGATTCCAGGAAAACAGTGATGTGAAGTTAATGAAGAAGAATTTTTCTTCTTCATCAACTTAGTTGAATTTTCTGAATTCAAATGCATGAAAAATAAATAAATAAATAAAGTATAAACGTGAAAACTAATCACTGATTAGCATGTTTATACAGAAAAGATAAAGTGAAAATCAGAATTCTTTTGACACTTTAGCTTTTCAAATTTGTTCTTTTTCTGCAAGCAGCTATCACAAAATCATAAGTCTCACTCCATCATGTCTCACTTCATTCATATTTCATTCACTCCATTCATTCATATTTCATTCACTCCACTCATCCATACTTCATTCACTCCATTCCATGGTCCACTTCATTTTCATCTCAGATTTTTAAAATTTGATCTCTTTCTGCAATTGAATATTACAAATCATAAGTTGCAGACCACTTTTCATATTTCACTCCACTTTACATCTATAATCCATTTCATTCCATTACATTTCACTTCACTCATGCTCCATTACACCATATTTCATGGTCCATTCTAATTCACTTCATACAACATTCCATTCCATGTTTCAAAGCTCCTACAGGGATATTCTGTAGTCAGACATTTTGCAGCCAGCCAGACATTCTACAGTTAGCCAGACATTCTGCAGCCAGCTAGACATTCTGCAGCCTGATATCCTGAAGGAAATTATCCAGCAACCACTTGTTCAACAGCAAATTTACCCTACACACCTATGTCAACAAGCAAAATCAAAGGGATTATGAAGACTAAAGAATCAATGATTTTCAAAGGAGGACAAACCATATCAAAACCACAAAAAAATTAAAGGAAAGGCAAAGGTAAAGTTGTGAAATTATTATGATGACAGAATATGAAAGTTATAGTATAGTTAAGTCATGTATGATTCAAAAAGTTGTTTTTATTATTCGTGTTGATCATGCCTATTAAACCTATCATAAAAACTTTGGACAAAATCCCTTCCATTCCGCCATTTCAAATCATCATTTAAAACTTAACGGTTAAGTACTGAAGTGACCTATTCGGTCACGTCACTAGCCCGAAGTATTCAGTGATGATTTTGAATTTCTCACGAGATGTTTCCGCGGTCTTTTCTTCCATGATGGCTCTCAAACTCATTAATTCGTGTGAATCACGCTCACCATATTTCACTCATTCTATAACCTCTTCATGTCATCCTTCCGTAGCTAATTCCTACTGCATAAACAAAGAAGGCACCTTTGGGGTAAAAACAACTCTCTAACAGCCATTTTCATCGTTGATAGAAGAGCAGTAAATTGAAGGTTGAGAAGAGAAGCCATGGGTCTCATAGTAAGGTCCGAACCAGTCGGAACCAAATACTTAGAGGGTTACCCACAGATTAGAGAAATGCTACAGCAGGCTGGGTGGTTACATTTTTTGGAAAAATTCAATGGTTTTCATAAAGAGGTAACTAATACATTTGCACGGTCCTTCAATGGAGCAGAAGTTGAAATAGGAGATGTTAAATTCACCATTACAGAACCCTTTATTGCAGAAGCAGTGGAATTACCCAGGTAAGGTGAACGATGGTTCAAAAATAGGAAATTTCATAATGAGGCATGGAGGCAAATGCTCAAAACACCAGGTATGGATATTTCCATTTTTAAGAAGGGCATTCCTAGCTCAGCACTGAAGAATAAATGGCGGAATATGTTGCTCATTTTGAAAAATTTTATAACTTGTGAGGGAAGGTTTGGTACCCTCTATGTTTATCATATTCGGTTAATGATGCATTTCTTAGATGAAGAAATCAATTTACCTTTTTTCCTACTTCATAGTCTGAAAAGAATGGCCTCTAATGTTCAAAAGAGGGTTCAATTCCTGGAAACCACTTTGTACCACCATGGCCTAGTTAAAATCCTAATTGAACATCATTTGAGAAAGGTGGGAGACAATTGGGATGAGTTTCTAGTAAGGAATCACTTTGAAGAACCCAAGGAATCTCCATCTGAAGGCAAACTTATAAGAAGAAGCAAGAGAAGGAAAATTTCCAAATCTGTTGAAACTAAAATTGGTAAGTCCATACAAGAGGACAGTGAGGAGATAATTTCTGAGAAATTGGCTGAAATTAAGAAACAACTTAAAAAGGAGAAGATGATAAGAAGGTATGCCAAGGAGAGAGGTGAAGGACCATCTCAACCAAGACGAAGCCACAGGCTTAGAGGTATATTGAAGAAAACAGAGGTTAGACAAATGGGAATCATAAACATTGAGGATGAAGAGACACCAACTGCTAGATCACCTGAGTACCAGTACGAAGAGGATCTTGATGAAGGAACTCCAGAGATAGACCCAGCACAACAACAAATCTATAATTATGTTGAGTCATTAGAAAAGAGAGCCTCAGAAAGTAGAGGAAGAACTCCTAGCCCACCAGGATCTGCAATTGATGTACTAAGAAGAGACAAATATGAGTTAGAAGTACTCAATAGGCACATAAAGAATGAAAATGAAATTTTGAGGGAGCAGGTTAAGCTGAAAAGTGATATGAATACAACTCTCTCTCTACAAATGGAAAAGTTGTACAAGGCTAGTGAGAAATTGAAGAAGAAAAACAAAAAGTTGAGCAGGGCACTTATAAATTTGAGATTCAAGTTGGTCATAAGGAAGCCTAGGAGGCCATTGAATATCAGGCAAAGCAAAATAAGGAGCTTAGATGTCCTAGCAGAAGTCTCAGAATACATGAATTGATTGCATGAGGACATGCAAAAACTTTGCAGTGGGGGTATGTTGAGCCCCAAAGATGTCCTTTTCTTTCACCAAATTTCACTTCATTTCCTTTGTCCCTTATCAATTACAGGCTTAAATGATCAATAGGATTAATTAAAGTCACTTTAGGAATGTATACAATGACTGACTTGCTATATTTTCTTGGTTTTGTTGTTGTAGTAATTTTTTACTAGACTCAACTACAGAATGCAGCCATTCTGTAGCTAGTCGCCTATTCCGCAGCTATCTTCATGTTCTCATAGGTTACAGGTGTCACTTCAAAGAAAAATGCCTATGGTTGAATTCCACAACACTCCCCCATCATTTATTGCTCTCTACGAAGTCTGAGAAAGAATCTATAGTTGGTTATGCACGTGGAAGAGATCAAAACTAAGAAGCAGGTTCCTACCAGGACAGGGACTCTACAGATGTCTCCAGCAAGAGTACGAGGCTTCCACAAGAGTTCTAATTTGATTTTAATTGGGAAAGACACGTATCCCTATTTCCTCTCAAGGGTAGTTATGTATTTCTTTTATAAGAATGACTCGGGAGACCGAGAGACAGTTAGCTAGATTAATGTTTTGTTGTTAGATCTCACAAGTCTGTAATACTCTGTTTCTGAAGAATTTTCCCTTTAATGAAAGACATTAAACTTCATTGCATGATCTAAGGCAATCTTGAGGAGATTTGTATGCTAATCCTATGGTAGAGGGCCTCTACTGCCCGAGAAGCTCTGTGCATATTGTTTAGATAAGTAACTTTAGCCTTGTTTCATTCCTAATTTAAATAGTTTTCTGAACTTTATGTTTTATGCTCACTTAAATCGGATGTTACAGCCAGTCTGGTTCTTATGAATTGTTCCAAAATATCACTAACACTGAATGAGACATAGCTGTGGTGTTTTAGAGTCTAGTTGCATTTTTTCTGAACTTCATATTTTTATGCTCACTGACATCAATTGTTACAGCCAGTCTTGCTCTTATGAATTGTTCCAAAATATCACTAACACCGAATGAGATAGAGCTGTAGTATTTCAGTGATTAGTTGCATTTTAGTTTAGTTGTAAAACTCCAGAGGTTAATGGCACTCTAGTTCAATTCTGTTCACTGTATTTCAAGTTTGATTGATTGCATTCTTGTTCAGTTCTGTTTAATGTATTTCAAGTTTCATTAGTTAGTTGTATGCTAGTTCTGTTCCATTAGACTTCAAGGCCTTCATTATTTACAAACTAATCTTGTTATTAATCTCTTCCAACACATCATCATATGGACAGGAATTAGTGATATCAGTTCAAGGCCTTGACTGTTATGCAATCTCTTATAATTTTACAAATAGCCTTTTTCCAAAACTATTCCAAAAGATTTCTAACTTTCGAATGAGGCTTAGTAGTGACAATTTGAGTTGCAGAATGGATTAATTTCAGTGTCATAGGTTAGTTTAGAGTAGAGTTCCTCACTATGTTGCAGACTATCTTTTCCAAATGTGTTCCAACAAATTTCTAGCCATGGATGAGATTTTCTCTGTGATATTGTAGATTGTTGTTACTTAGAAGAACCTCATTGCATTAAAATTATCCTTTTCTCAAGTTATTACAACATATTTCTAATGAATTAATTGGACTGAGTTCATGTTATGAGTTGTTGAATTCATGTTATGAGTTATTTTTCTTGTTAAAGTTTTGCATTTTCTGTTCTCAAGTACCATACATAGTTTAGAATAGGTTTTGCTCTGTTTTAGTGTGACCAACATCTTCTCTTTACCAACACTTAGTTCTTTTCCTCTTAGAATAAAAACACAAAACCAAAAACATTGGAAAAACACTAAACACAACGTAGTGAGAAACAGATACCTAGGCACATATAGTGCACTTCACTTCAACAGTTTACTAGCCCTGGTTGAAAATTTATGACATCAATTTAGGAACACTAAGTTGAGCATACAGATGATATGCTTATTGCAAGAAAAATCATGGAAGAAATCAACAGTTTAAAGGCTCATCTCTCTAGGACGTTTGAAATGAAGGATCTTGGAGCGGTAAAACATATCTTGGGCATGGAGATACACAGAGATAGGAAGAATGGTAAGCCTTGGTTATCACAACAGAAGTATGTGGAGAAAGTACTTGAAAATTTCGGTATGAACAATGTGAAACCTGTTAATGTTCAATTAGCTTCCCATTTTAAGCTTTCTTCAGATTTAAGTCCTAGAACTAATGAAGAAAATAAGTATATGTCTCGTGTACCATATGCAAATGTGGTAGGCAACTTAATGTATGTGATGGTATCTACAAGACCTGACATTTCACATGCAGTTGGAGTTTTCAGTAGGTTGATGGCAAATCTAGGGGAAGAACATTGGCGAGCAGTGAAATGGGTGCTTCGGTATTTGAGAGTCACAAGTGACCATTGCATCAGCTTTGATGGTCGTGAAGGTTCAGTCTACGGATATGTGGATGCTGATTATGCAGGTGATTTGGACAAAAGGAGGTCTACTACAGGTTATGTTTTTACTCTTGTAGGTAGAGTAATCAGCTGGATGTCAAAGATTCAAGAGACAATTTCTTTTTCCACTACTGAAGCTGTTGAAAATGCAGCAAGATGATGGAGCTTAGTGAAATGAAGTCGCCTTCACTAAGTGGGCCCGCAGGCAAATTCTGGCGCAAAATCTATTTTTAGACTATGTCTATTTTTTAGACATATGGAGCATGGTCCGGGGATTCCAGTATGAGATTCTTGGAGCATTGGTCATGTTGGTAAAAATAGATGGGACTCTATTTTTGTGACCTATAGGTCGAAGAGGTCGAAGTCTATTTTTAGACTGCCTCTCCTAAAAATAGGGAATTCAAATATTATTTACCCTTAATAATATTTGGACTCTAAACAGCAGTTTACTCTCTTGGAGCACTTCAGTTCGAGCTACAGAAGTGGCTCATGCATCTGACAGAGGAATTATGCTATTCCCAAGGTTTTGATGGCATCATGCATGGTTGACTTCAGTTAGGACTTCAGTGGCAGAAGTTTGGTGGAGTTAATGAGACAGCTAGTGGAGTTGTGTTCTGTTTATTTTAGTTGAACTGGTTGAGATTAGTTTAACTAGCTAATCAATTAGTTATGAGTGGAGTGAATTAAATATTATT
The DNA here is from genome assembly GCA_034641835.2 of Pinus albicaulis. Lineage (NCBI taxonomy): Eukaryota > Viridiplantae > Streptophyta > Pinopsida > Pinales > Pinaceae > Pinus > Pinus albicaulis. The sequence continues at coordinate 397 of JAXQQM020070432.1, read as the reverse complement.
TAATTCATTAATTAGTAACTCATTATTCAACTCAATAACACATCATTTCACTACAGTGCATGATCAGTTTAGTGGAGACCAGTGAAAGAGGTAGATGAAAGGGTGGAGTTAGCTATAAGTGGCGACATCAGTTGTGCATGAGATTTGCACCACACTTGGAGGAATTTCCCATGATGATTGCGCTGTCAAGCCAAGGAGATTCGAACCTTGGATCTCTATATAGACAGGCCTGGATTGCGCAATAGAGGCAAGGCAATTGGCGGTGAGTTTTGAACCAGTAACCTGTTCAAAACTAAGCTAGATTGTGTGTAACTTTATGAGAAAGTACTAAGTACTTGTGAGGAGTATTGTACTAAGTTTGTTACATGATTTCTCCATTATAATATACAAAATATCT
>JAXQQM020085971.1:0-279961 GCA_034641835.2 Pinus albicaulis | reverse complement strand
TTCATGATTTTTCGTCATCTTTTAAGATGACCTAACCTGTTACTATTAGATGGACCTAAGTACACCACGTAAGACCAATTTTACCCTAAGTAAAATTTCTTTCACTATGAAAAATAACTTAGTAAAACACATTTATTAAGTTATTTATGGTCTAAACAGGAAACCCCATGAGGAAATATTAAATAAATCCACATTTGTTTGATTTTCCTCAAGGAATAATTAGTTAAACAACAATTTAATTAATATTCCTGGTCATATTTAACCCAAAAAAGGAAAATTAATTAGATAAATTATTATTTATCTTATTCTTTTCTAGGAATAATTATTTAAACCTCATTTAAATAATATTCCTTGTTAAATTTGACTAAATCATCCATTAATAATTAAATAAATCATTATTTATTTGATTATTACTCAACCACATCCTTAAAATGATAAATAAATCATTTATTTATTTATTATTTACAAATAAAGGGATTTGACCCAAGTCAAATTATTTTTCCCTCCAACAAATATAATAAAATATTCCATAAAAGTTGGATCTTGATTTGGTTAATAATATTTTAACTATGCACCAATATCTAGACTAACTCAATATTTTGTTATAAATAGAAGGGTTTTTACATTCATTCATTACCTTTTGTTGCCTAAAGATCACTCTGAATCTATACTTTTGGTCTGACTTTGATCGACCATCATTGTCATATTTTTCTATCTTTTTGCTTGTGAGCTCCCTTTGAGTTCCATTTTGTCTAGGTTTTCTACACCATCAAGAGAGAGGAATTTTAGATATGAAGTGCTGAGGACTTACAAGAACCAATCCCATTGAGGAGAACTAGAAACGTCCTTCTATTTTTTCCTCCCAGGTGCCCTTAATATAAAATTCATTCAACATATCCTTGTCTTGTCTATTGGATGCATGGAGTAAATCTCATTTTTATTTACTGCTTAATGTCTTTTGATGCATAGATCTATATTTTTGCAGCATTTATCTTGATCACCAAATTGTAGATCTGAAGATATTGGCAGCCATCTTTGCTATTAGGGTTGTTTGTTATGCAAAGCTAAAGTGGTCATTTTTCGTACACTTGCAATTAATATTCATACTAATAACTGACAACTCCACACGGGTTTACGATTACGACCGCTATCGTTTTTCTGATCCCTGCATATCCAACTACTTCAAACCCTAGGATTTCTCTTCAGTTTCTTGTTTTTCTTTTCTTGATGTTTTTTTCAACCTATAAAACCCTAAAAAATTAAAAATTATAACTTCTGTGTGTTTTCGGACCTATTGCGCAGGTGACCGACATCAGCCGCAACTGAGACGAAAGATTTTGGTGAAACGTGCTATCGAGAGTGCCAGAAGTGCAGGTCGCACTTTTTGGCCCTAAACCTGTGACCTAGAGCTTCAGAACGAGGATATCTGCCCAAAAACAATGACCTCAGCAAGAAACAGGTCAGAAACTGTGACCTGGACTTTTTGTAGGAGTTTTTCTGAAAGTTTTCTGGGTTTTTCTGGGCCTCTGTTCAGGGTTTTATGACCTCTGTCTCGACTCGTTTTGGACCTGTACTTGTTCTCTTTTACTCATCTATGTGGGAACCTATCCCCCTAGGGCTTCAGTACCCTCCACACTTTGTGGAAGAGTTTTAGCTACTGCAGGTTGTCTGAAATTTTAAAAGTGTTCAGCCATTTTTTAGATCTGATACCTCACCTTCAGATACGCTTTAGATTGGCTATTTATCCACCCAAATCACCTCATTTAGTTTTTTTTGGGTTTTCCTCTAGGGTCCCCTCCACTTCCCTCCAGGATATAGCCTTTCGCCACCTCATTCATAGCAATCTTCCTCTGATTTGTTGTTGTTTTTTTGCACCAATTTCCAAAAGATCTGACCTTTAGATGCCTGTCCCTCTCGACCCTAGATCTATTGGCTATTTTGGTGTTTTTTGACTAGTTTTTTTCCTACCTACAAACTACTTGTTGAGATGCCCACCTCCTTGGGTTTAAATTATTGCATTATTAGCTATTTATTTGTTGTTATTTCAGTTTCATATATTGTTATCTGCAAGTTTATTTACAGTTATAAAACACATTTTCTTTTTCTCTACAAACGTCTGGGTTTAAAAATTAAAATTTACACATTTTTACACACACACCCTAAGTGAAGAAGAGCTTGGTTAACATTGCCAAGAAAATACTTTAACATTGAAATCAATTGATGATGCACCTCTCTGCCCTTGTTCCAACATTGTAATCAGTTGATCCTCCACCTCTCCGCCCTTGTTGGTCTCTCTTCCCCTTGTGTCGTGTTTGTGTCGTCATCATTGCGCCACCAAGGCGTTTATCCTGGAGACTTCTTGGCCTTCATCCTCAGTTTTCGGTAGCAAGACTTACTCCTCCGTGTAGGATTCAAGTAATTCCTCCACCGAGTCCACACTCCGACTCCTCTTTTGGTTCATTAGGTTCTCCTTATGGTTCCGCCCCCGGTTCTCCTCCTGTCACCTTCACCATGTCTAGTTTAGGACCTAACGCTGGTGGTGTCCCCGGCCCTAATGATGGGAATACCACTAGTGGGACCGCAACAAGAACTACTCTGGTTGCTCCCTTGCTCCCCTATATGGCAGGCCCTATTCCTCCCGATTTTAACTAGTTGATAAATGACCCTATACACCATGATGCTAGTTGGCTTGCTATGCCGACAAAGCTCCCTTTCGACATCCCCAAGTTTGAAGGCCTTGATGGAGAAGATCCTACAAATCATGTTAGATCTTTCCACATGTGGTGTTCGTCTAACTCCATTACCGATGACTCTGTCCGTCTTCATTTGTTCCAACGTACACTTACAAGCGAAGATTCTAGATGGTATGTTTATCAAGCCTAATCCTCTCATACCACCTTTACGACTCTTGCTCGAGATTTTCTGTCTTATTTCCAGCATCCCCTTTGTTGCGACACTGGTACCGAACTTTTTACTTCTTTTTGTCAATTTTCTATGACCCGCCTATCCAATCATGTCCAGGAATGGTGGAGAAGAAAGAGCCTATGTCGAACCCTTACCTTCAAAGACCATGTCTACATGGACTAGTTCCTTAGATCTCTCTTGCCTACTATCGGCAAAGATTTTGCATCGCATTTCCCTCAAACCGAAGAAGCCGCTCTCCAAATTGGGTTAAAATATGACCTGATCTATGCTCAGTCGGGTTTTGTTTATACCATTCTACCTGATCTTCCTAGACCCTGTGGTGCCAATGCATCGGGGGCATCTCATGCCACCGACGATATCGTTGGAGCTCTCTCATCCATACGCTCAGCCTCCCATGGGCTATGGTTTTACTCAGGGGGGTGCCAGCACCTCTTGCATTCTTCCCCCTCCTGGTAGCATGTATCCAGAATATGACATGCCTCCTCCTTTTGCCCAACCTCCTATTTACCACATTGTGACCCAACATCCTTATTATCTGTATCCACAGCCTGGTGCTCTAGCTCCTCCACCATTAGCAACTGCTCCTCCCTTGCCTTCTCAACCCCCGCAATAGCAGCCACCGCCCCCTCAGGGGCAGGTGTATGCACAACAGGGCACGACTAATCCTCCTCCTTCAAAAAAGAAGAGGAAAGGCACACAAAATAAATCTACTCCCGGTCATCCTGGACCTAATCCTCAACATAATGCTCCTAATACTGCTAACTAGCAATAGGGCACTCCTCCCAAGCAAGACATGCCTATTCACACGAACAAGCCTTATTCTTATTATGGTGTTTATGGTCATTACAGGCATGATTGTCCTCTTTTACCACAAATGAAGAAGATGTGGGAGTATCAAGCAACATTGTGAGGACAACAAGCCTCCCCTTTCATCCCTCCGAGTGTTGCGCCTAGTCAACCGACTGTGTTTACCAATCCTTTCCCTCAGCAAGGATTTGTGGCCACCCAACCACCTGAAGGCCAGGTGGCCACTCAACCTATTCCATCTGGTACCTCTGATTACCAAATTGTCATGATGAACTCTGATCAACCTCTAACTGTAGATGTCAATCTCTAGACTCGGTCCCGTTAGTACAACAAGCCTCCCGCTACGTCTGTCCCCGAGCCGCCTCCTTCGGTCTCTACAGAGCCTCTTTCGACACCTAATGGTCCCTTGTAGATCCCTCTACATCATGTCGAGGTTCCATGCCCAAGATCCATGAGAGACCACTACCGAAATGCTACTTCCGGGAAAATCCACCCATTCGTATAGCATAGTCGATGATTTGGCACAATCCCCTACGGCCATTTCAACACTGGAACTCCTCCAGTCGTGCCCTTCACAATGAAAAGCTCATTTATCTTCCGTGGGCACTGTAGATCCTTCCGACGATCTATTTATTGTCTTTGATGTTAACCGGTCAAAACTTCCTCCTCTCCCTACTTCTGTCACCTTCCAAATCCTAGTCAAGATCCGGAACGCTAACGTTTCTTGGTGCATTATTGATGAGGAGGCATCCACCCGTGTGATGTCCACTTCAGTTTGGAAGTAACTCGGATCCACTGAGTTGGCTTCTTCCATGATCACTCTCCGAGCGTGGGATGGCCACGCCTCAAAGCCCATTGGCTTATTCCACAATTGTCCTATTACTCTTGCGGGAAAGATCATTTGCGTTGACATGAAGCGTATTCTGACATAACATCTCTCATTGGGTCGTAGCCACACCCATGTGATTTTTGCCGTCCCATTCCGTAGTTCACCGCAAGATGTCCTTTCCCTAATAACGAAATATAGCCGCCGACTCGCCTGACATATTACGAACCGAAGTCTCGCACCTCCCCGGCCCATCATCTCTTCAAGTACAATAAGAAAACCGTCGATCCTTTCGGGATCGTTGTCTCACCCTAACCTCCCAAAAATATTCCTCATTACTTGAAAGTACTCAGTCTTCCTCCTCCTGTCTCTGATCCCATCTCATCGAATGTTTGCATGATGAAATCATCTTGGGCATCCCCCAAGCAGCCCACTTCGGCTAGTCAGCAACCTCGCCCTTTGCAGCCTACTCCTATCCCTTCGATTCAGTCTTCTGGACCTCCTCTTCCTGGCCCTTCACCTACATATGGTATCCATGAGCCGATTTACCCTTCTGGAACGGTTTCTCCAGGCCTTAACCATCTTGGAGCCATTCCGCCTGGCCATTAATGTCTGGTCAAATACCGTTCCTAGCTCCGTCTCTAGTAGTGTACATGGTACCTGTCATGGCTACCCTCTCTCTTCCTAACCCAAACCTTGGGATTCCCATCTGGTACCTTGATCCCCCAGCTGTTTCCCCACTCGGTCAACCCAAACCTTATCTTCTTTGACCCCGTTTTAATTGGTCCCCATGACTTATCTCCACCAGCAGAAGGTTTCGCCCACCTCAACAGAACCATCCTCCCATTGCGACCGCTTGGGTAAGAAGGAAAAACTCTAAAGAGGGCATCAAAAGACAAGTGGTTGCCACGACCGACCCTTCTCCTCCTCCACCTCCAAAGCTCTCAGGCTTTGTGATGTCGTGCCAGCCATGCCACCCATAACCATCCCGCACCGCCCCATATCAAGCCCATGGTTAATGTTGCATTCCCCGAGTCTATGGTCCTCCGGCTTCCCGTTTCTTCCTCGACCGTAGCCAAGAACCCTAAGACTATTCACACCAACCAACCTTGTGCTTTGTGTGATCTCCATGACCACTATTCTCACCATTTCCCCCAACTTACGCATTGCTGTGCCTCTTTAGAGGTAGTTCAGGAGTACGAGGTTGAACAGAACCAATTCGCCTCTCCCGTCCTTGCGTAGTATGCTACAAGCCAACTTGAGGATTTAACTGCTCCCATTGACATTCCCCTCCTAATTTCGAGATGATGGAGCCTGCGGCCACCACCCTCTACCTATCATCATCCATGAGACCCTCGGTGGAAACTCCCTTTGAGACTTCCCCTTCTGTTTCGCTCAAACTCCCTTTAGCAATCACCCTGGGCTCAACATCGGTGGATCCCTTATCTGCTTGTTCTTCCGTCATCCCCCATGACGATGCGCATGTGAACCTTTCTTCTCATGATGATGAGTTAGGTAGCTTTGCCGCATCATGTGGTCTCCCTTCCTCCAGTCACTCCATCTTCTATTGTGATGATGAAATCATGGAAGCTTTGTCCACCCCTGACTTCATCTTTCCCACCCATAAGTGGGATGGAACCATTAGTGTCTATGGTGACTTTCGCAGCCTGACCACAAGCTACACCTCTGGTAGCTCCCACACCCTACCTAACCGTCGACGTGTGAGTAGTAGACATCCTACCCAGACCACTCCCTGTTGCAGTGTTTGGTTGATTTCTACTTTGTGCTCAGGCTGCCAACATTGCTCATCATCCTCCCATTTATTGTCTTGTGGTACCTTTCAGATGGACCTCCCATCCTCACCTTATATCGGTTATGCCGATGGTGCAAGTCGCTACTTCTGGAATATAGCCTCGACAGGTTGGGCCATTTTTACCCCGTTACATTCACTTGTTCTCTCGAACGGTGTATGCATTGGTACTGCCACCCATAATCAGGCTGAATATGATGCAGTGCAAGGTTTATTAGCCAATGCCCTTTCCCATCGCATCCTCCACCTTCATGTTCATTTACATTCCCTGCTTTTTGTCATGCAATTGAATGGTGTTTATCGTGTGCATAATCCTATCCTTTTTAGAATATATCTACAAGTAAAGCTTTTGATGCGTGAATTTGAAATCATTACATTCAACCATGTACCTAGAACACAAAATCACTATGTAGATAGCATTGCAAACAATATTCTAGATTTGCATTTAGGACACGCATTTAACACAAGACAATAACATAAAACCATCAAAACGATACATATCCATAATATGTGTCATATAAAATGTTTTAGAGTCCATCAACTCTGATACATATGACATGCCCATAGCATGTTACAAAAAATCAAAAACTAGGGGCACCATCTGCCCCTACACACCTAATCACTATCTGGAGGATCCTGAGCCAATGGTTCTACTCCTACAGCTCTTAGATCACGCATCCCCTGTCTGGCCATCGCCATGCACCGCATGACCCCTCGCCACTCCGAGAGTAGACCAATACATGGTTCTATGTACTGGTCCTCTAAGTCTTGGCATCCATGCTCTGAAACACCGGTTAGAAGCCTCTCACATCTACGAAGGATGTCCTCCAAGAGGATTGCGGAATCCTCATTTTGCGGCGCCCTTGATCCACTAGGTCTTGCAGCTCTTGATATTGCAGGCCGTCCCTTATACCCGACTGGTTTTACCGATGCTGTATCTGCATACCAAAATTAAATGAATCAGTACCATATACAATATTCTGAAACTTTACAATGCACATAACAAGATTAACAATTTGTCACTTACCATCGGGCCCCCTTACTTGACCAGGTGGGAGTAGCAAGTCCGGGTCCCCACGATAACTCATCCCACTATAGGAATAGTCGTCTATGTACAATGGTATCTGATCCCAATGAGCAAAGAACTTGGGTCGGAACAACCATCTGACCACCCCACCACCTCCTCTGCATAGTAGTCATCCCCACTGGTGCATCCTGGGCTTCGTTAGGCCCCCAACCTGGTGTTGTATGTGATGTCGAAGTGTTGGGATCTTCTCAAAAAAGAGTGAGCACAACACCGTACGATATGCACAGTCATGGTTCACTTGCCACTTACATAGCGACAACTGTCATTTCAACGATGAAAACATCATTTGGGCCCACCCATAGTAGGTCCCACTCAACACACTCTCCACAAGCATCATCTTCCCTCTAGTGATGTGGTTGAGTGCCTGGTTTCCCAGGATCTGCAACACTGCTACGGCCACAACAAGGGTCTCTAACCTCTCTAGATCCCCGATGGGTATCCGTGTCCCTTTGACATGGAGACCTGGTCGACAATGATGCTCTACAAACTCCATGATGTTCCACCCTCACAGTAACATTGGATAAGTATTTCCAATCATCCCAAGCGGTGGGAGACCAGTCAGGAAATATATATCCTAGACCATCAACTCGATCCGGTGCCCATGCACTATAAAGACCTCATGGTTCGAGTCCCAATAGCTGACAATTCGGGCTAATAAGGGCTCTCCAGCTCTCATCAAAGGGTTCTCCACAAACTTCAGAACCCCAAACCTAGCCAATTCACTGCAGACACCTTGATCCTCTCGAATCTTCGACCGTAATGTGCCTAGGTCTCTCTCTCTCTAGTTAATATGTAATTCTGCCATATATGCACAAAACCATCATATTTATCAGTGTATAGATAGGAAATAATGTATCTAAACACAAAAACCCAGTTCTCAGCCAAAAAACAACATAGAAAAACCCCTCCCTATTAGGTCGCACTTTTCAGGCCCAATCCTGGGACAGGTCATAGTTTTCTGCCCAAAACTTGCTACCCAGGTCGCAGTTTTTGCCCCAAAATGTGTGACCCAACTGTGAAGAGGAGCAAAGGTCTATTACTGAGCTCTAGGGACCTAAACTAAACTTTCAATCCACTGAAATGAAAGAGTAGGGTTAGGCCGCTTATTTGCAACTCACGGATCTCGATTCCAATGGTCAATTTGTCTGTTGCGATTGCAACAAGATTTACGGCCTTCTCTCCTCTCTACATTCACCAGAGCTCCACATGAAAATGAGTGAATTTGGAGGGAAAATGCCTTATTAAAAGAAAACTCCTGATTTGTCTTTCGCCTGCTACGACCAAACCATAGCTCAATTTGACAAACCGTCTACACCGTTGGAAAGCTCTCACTGAGTCCTCAAATGGGTATCTGTTAGTTTTTTGTGATTTGATAGTTCACCAGGACACATCTTGTCCATGAAGCGTCACTTCACCACTCCCCAAAATCAAATTTCTTCACTTGCAACACTTGTACTTGTGGCACCACTTTGCCTTCATACTTGTCCATGCTCGTGTCGATTTTCGTCGTGAGTAACCATCATGTACTCATGTTTTTATGGTCCCCATTGGACCTTTTCTGTGTGGCAGCATCATCGAGTCACCCTTGTTTAGAGCATCCGAGTTGAGTCATCATCGCATCCATGGAGTCTATACTGATTCCCATTGTATCCCGCTATAGTCCTCCATCCTTCATTGCTTGGTTCCTCTCTCATGTCGCACATTATGGCCTTCAGTTCCACTGTTTCCTATCCCTCATGATATTTTGTCAGTCGCTGCCAGGTCATCCATGCCCTTAATGCTCTAACAAAGGAAGTCGTCCGTCTGCTACTCAGTACCCCCCATTTCATCATCATCCCTGGTGTCAGTCTGTCAGTCGCTCTACTATTTTCTCTCGTGCCTTAGTTGAGGATCCCTTATTGCCTCACCTATGGTGGACCTCCTTCTGTCGACATCGGAGCATTCATTCTAGAATATAGGTCTAGAGGGCGGTGTACCTTGGTTCCAGCTTCCACTCTTGTTTGGTGCCTCGGATCAGGAAAAGAGACTCCTTATTGCCCTTTGACTTGATTGTTTCTTAGCTCTAGCTCATTTTAGCATGATCGAGATCTGTATACTTGATGGTTCAGTGATGCAGCAGATGATACCGGCGATTCCTGGGTATGTGTGAGATGTCTCAGCCCTCATGAGGGGGTGGCCCTACAGGTATCCCCCCACATGCCTGGATGGCCTCTTTGTTACATACTTTGATGCAGCTCCATATATTTGATGATGTTGGCCTCAGCTGCTTGCAACGCCTTTTTTTTTGCATGTATCAGTCAAATTTTCAGAGCCCTTTCCTATTTACTGGGGCATTTGGGTTGTATTTGTATCTCATGTACTCAGACATTATTTTATAAGTCTTGGCTATTATCCCAGGCACATGATGTATGTGGGATTCATTATCATGTTTTAGCTGGCTCATGTTCATGCCAACATGTACTATATTGTTCAGTCCCTTGTTTACTGCAGGCATTATTCTTTGTACTTTGTCTTAGTGGGCATAGGTATGCCTCCCCTGCCGCCTATAACACATGTACTCACTCATAAAAGAGACTTGTCACACCTGTAGGTCTCACCTCCTCAAGGTCTAGTCCTTTAGCGCTTCGATCTACCTTATATTTCTCTCTCTTTGACTTCCCCTTCGGTGTCTAGCGATTGAGTTCTTACAACGTACTTCGGTCATATGATTAGCTCCTAATGCTCACACACTGGGGGGCAATCTGTTAGACCATATTTTGGTCATCTAACCTGTTACTATTAGATGGACCTAAGTACACCATGTAAGACCAATTTTACCCTAAGTAAAATTGCTTTCACTATGAAAAATAACTTAGAAAACCACCTTTATTAAGTTGTTTATGGTCTAAACAGGAAACCCCATGAGGAAATATTAAATAAATCCATATTTGTTTGATTTTCCTCAAGGAATAATTAGTTAAACAACAATTTAATTAATATTCCTTGTCATATTTAACCCAAAAGAGGAGAATTAATTAGATAAATTATTATTTATCTTATTATTTTCTAGGAATAATTATTTAAACCTTATTTAAATAATATTCCTTGTTAAATTTGACTAAATCATTTATAAATAATTAAATAAAACATTATTTATTTGATTATTACTCAACCACATCCTTAAAATAATAAATAAATCATTTATTTATTTATTATTTACAAATAAAGGGATTTGACCCAAGTCAAATTCTTTTTCCCTCCAACAAATATAATAAAATATTCCATAAAAGTTGGATCTTGATTTGGTTAATAATATTTTAATTATGCACCAATATCTAGACTAACTCAATATTTTGTTATAAATAGAAGGGTTTTTCCATTCATTCACTACCTTTTGTTGCCTAAATATCACTCTGGATCTATACTTTTGGTATGACTTTGATCCACCATCATTGTCATATTTTTCTATCTTTTTGCTTGTGAGCTCCCTTTGAGTTCCATTTTTGTCTAGGTTTTCTACACCATCAAGAGAGAGGGATTTTAGATCTAAAGTGCTGAGGACTTACAAAAACCCATCCCATTGAGGAGAACTAGTAATATCCTTCTATGTTTTCCTCCCAAGTGCCATTGATACAAAAATTCATTCAACATATTCTTGTCTTGTCTATTGGATGCATGGAGCAACTCTTGTTTTTATTTACTGCTTAATGTCTTTTAATGCATAGATCTAGATTTTTGCAGCATTTATCTTGATCAACTAATTGTAGATCTAAAGATATTGGTAGCCATATTTGTTGTTAGGGTTGTTTTTTATGCACAACTAAAGTGGTCCTTTTTCGTACACTTGTGATTAAGATTCATACTAACAGTGTACACAAGATTGGTTTATGTAAGTTTTTTTTTTTTGAAATAGGGGAATTTTTAAATGGCTCCAAAAAAACCTATGTTTTATCATTTTTTTAAGAGTTTTAAAAAAGGATTTATGTTTTATCATATTAAAATAAGATTTTTTATTAAAACTCCAATTTTTTAACATGATCTTGTAAAGCTACCTCTATTTTGAATTAAGCAAACTTTATAATACAAAATACAAAGAAACAATTGATTAAGGTTTTTTTTTAATAAGTTATTTATATTTTTTAAACTTTGAACTTACTTTTATAAGTTATCTCCTAAAATGTTACGATATAAATATGCGTCTTTAATTATATTTTCTCTATACCATTGTTGTAAGAACCGACCCCCAAGGATAAGGAGGCGGAACTGCTTCCCGTATAGATCTTCCATTGATCTTTTGTTCGGAACCTCAGATTCAAAAATCAGATCTGCGATTCCACAATTTTTTGACGATTCCTAGAAAATTGGATCTGTGATTCCACAATTTTTTGGCGATTCCTGAAAATAAGATTCATCGGGACCTGATTCACAGTTCCAACTGCTTGGTTTGCGGGTCTAGAAAGGATTGGGTGCAGATCCGTGGAGGTTCAAGCATGTATCCACCACGGATCGCGAGCAGATCTGAGAGAAGGTGGACAGTTCTCACGGTTCTGCGGGATTTTTTGTTTGTTTTTCTTTTGGATATTTCGAATTGTTATGTGAGAAACTTTGATTTTTGAATACTCCCAAGGTGCCCTTTGATGATCCCTAAATGCTTCCTAGATGCTCTCTAATTCTAATGTTAAATTCTTAAAGTAAAATAGACATTCTCTTGTATATTTCATTTCCATCCTTTTACTTAAATTTTTAACATTGCCATCAAATGACTCAGGATGTTTGAGAGTGGTTCCAATCTCATCAAACTTCATATGGAGAAAATAGAATTTCATGTCCCATTCAAAATTTAGGACACTTAGCAGTTTTTAGGATCAATGGGATTGTGGCGTTTCATTGGATTATATCATGTACGAGGGCATGTGATTGACATTTAATCAAGAGTGTTGAGCCCTATATGTACCCCAATGTTGGTGTTGTTGATTGTTGAACTCCTTTTTCATGACCTTAGCAAAAATGTACCCTTCACTCAAGTCAATCATTGATCAGGCATGTTAAGATTTCTCTACTATATAATAAGGCTTGTATTAGGTTGTCTGATCAATATTGGGAAATGTTGACTAATATCCCTAAAGATTCGAAGTAGAGGAGAATGATAGACAAGAGGAGAGGAAAGACTAGATTCTAGATTGTTGATGGTGGAATAATTAATCATTGATGTACAATTGATTGTTTTACATGTTAATTGCATGGCATCAGAATACTATAAGGGGTATGCAATTTATGGAAAATTATTTTATTATCTATATAAAATTTTCGTAGTAGATAATGGTTAATGCAACATTTTCCAAAATAGGGGAATTTTCTAAGAGCTTTAAAGTACCTACATCTTATCATGGTCAAGAGATGGACTTGTGTTAAAGTTATGATTCTTTAACATTAGCATGCTAAGCTATAATTACTTTGAATGAAATAATAATAATTAAGAAAACTTTGTTTAATATAAAATACAAATAAACACCTTTGTAGGATTTTCCTTATAGTTATTTTATATTTTTGAAACTCCCAACCTAGTTTTATAGGCTAGACACCTTTTTCTCCTACAATAGTATAACCTAAAAGTGCATCCGTAACCATTTGTTAGTCTATACTCATTAAATTAAAGGCCTGTTACAAGTATTATAACAAGTAAAAAAGTTATCCCCCTGGGGTTAGCTCGCTTGGCGAAGCATGTAAATGTGTTTTGTAAAATATTATGAGGTCCTTGATTTTATCCCTCGAATTAACCATTTTCCATGTTAGGGTAGACATGGTGTACCTAATGATTATAGTTTTTGCAAATGGAATTGACCGCATGTCACACAAGGATGAGACCACCCTGATTTTTTATTCCCCTAATAAAATTAAAAAATTATTTTAAATCCTATGGTTAGATTTCTATTTGAATTTCAAATTCCCCCCCTAAAAATTCACACGCCATTCCCATAAAATGCTCCCAATTCTTAAGTCGTAGTGTTTGCTCAAAATGTAGTGTTTCTTAACTGTTGGACTTGAAATAAAAACAAAGTATATAGATAATATAATTAAAAAAATATAATACAAGAAACAAATAAGATGAAATGTGTGAAATATATTCTTGTATTATGATATAAGAATAAAGAAAGAAATGTCCACTTGCCTCTTAAGGTGGGTTGACCTTTCATTAACAAATGCTTGATATACAAGGGCATGCAGTAAAAAAACAATATATAACTTTCTTTCTCATTAAATATGTTCTAAATATAAAAAACATAACTACTTGTGGTCTGGCATTGTTAATGAGTACTAAGTATCTGGTTGACCTGATAAAGTGGACCCTTTTAAATTAAGTAGTTATCGTCCACAATATATAATAGGCCTTATTCAAAGAGGATCACTACTTTCAATAATTGACTAACTCTTAGTTAGCCTAAAGGTGAGGAGATTAAGATAAGAACCTCACATATAATCATCTTTTTCTCATATTTCTTTCTCCATTGGCTTGCATACATCATATGTTATGCTCCAAATGCATAAAATATCATAAAATACTAGAAGTACACACCATGCACAATAATTCAATTATGGAGAAAAACTCCAAGATAACTAAGAGAGATAATTTACAAAATAACACCTTAAATAAAGGAATAAACTCTTGCAAATACACCAAATCCATTCATGCATCCTGTTGTGGCTTATTTGCAATATCCTTTATTTTAATTTTGCAAAAATACAAAAACATAGAAAAATATGAAAAATCTATGTTAAAGTATAAGTTTCTCATACTTTATCTCAAAGATGTAATATTTTGTATTAGTTTAAAGTTTGATACTTCAAAGGATTCATGAAGGTGGGTCCCAACACTCAGTTAATAAATGAGCAAGTTTGTGAGCGGGGTCCGAAGATTTGTTTGGCAGGAGATAAAAGCGACAACCCGCAGGCACATTCAACACATGGGTTAATGAGGAGGGTGCCTCTGCAGTTGACCCCGTTGACTAGGGGGTCGATCAAGATCTGTAGTCAGGATTAACTACAAGGGCATGACCCCGATGAGCGCTCTGTAACTTTGAGGCCCCCTGCAATGAAGTAAGCCACTGGTTGGCGACAACTATCAGCCACGTCATGGTATCGTTTAATGGTCGTTTGGCGCGTCAACTCATCATTAAATTCATAAGACCCACACCACCTATTTAAAAAAATTTCCTCTTTTCACAAGGCTATTGTTGTTTCTTTGTACTTGTCAATTTGATTGCGCCTATGTCTTCCATTATTGTCTGCCACCTTGTCATTGTTCACCACCCTAAGCAGAATTATGGCTAAGCATTCGTCTCTTTCCGACTCATCCAGCCATATTCCTCTCATGGACACTGAGATGGATATCCGAGACACTGTGTTCTCTTTATATCACCTCCAATTCTATCAACAAGTATGTCTGAATGACAAATCATGTCCAATTTTCTCCATCATGGCCAAAACTAGTGTATTGTCTGCATATATTCCAAGAACACACCTTTTCCCTGAGTTTGTGCACTGGCTAGTGTCTGTCATGCACCCCAGAAAATGCTTTGTAATGAATTGTCCCGGAGAGAATGTCTTATAAGTCTCAGCCCTGTTAATTTTTCAAGCCCTATGTTACCCAGAGTAAGAATCATATGTTCAATTCACTGACGAGTCATTGATAGTACATTATGATAGTCTTGCAAGTCAGAATTCAATCAGTTCGTCTTTTTCCTAAACCCAGATACAAAGTGGTTTGTACCTGACAGTAAAGAATTCTCCATGGAAGTTTTTGACGCAGAATTTCAGCCAGTGCTGAGGTGTATTTCAAAGATATTGGGAAAAGAAGATGACAACATAATTGACAAATTATTTCTGGAAATGTTTGCATTGATGATGAAGCCAGGAGTAGTGCTGGATATTCCTTCTTATTGGCAAGAAGTTGTCAATAATCAGCTCATGATTTTATCACTCACTGGGTTATTCAGGTTCCCCTCTCTTGCCATTTACCTCTTTTTATATCAAAATGTGGAAGAATTCTTGCATTTGGGGTTAAATACCATGGATGTAAATAAAAAGAGGCAGTCAGTAGTGTTTTGGAATAATGTAGTAAGAGAGGAACATAATGAGGAGGGTCTGTTTGATTTTGCAAATCATTTTATGTCTACTGCATATAAAATTCTGAATGGGGTTTCTCCCCCATGTTTCCTGCCAAAGGCTCAAGAATTCCTGCAGTTGGGAACAAATTGTAAGTTTGGATATTGGTATGTTTATGAAGACTATTCTGAGATTAGACTTTATGGTGTTAGGGTAGAACCATATAGGCTTCCTATATTTGTGCCTATAAGATTATTTGCTTTAGATTTCATTAGGCAGAGTTTAAATGTTGACCAAATACATTTTGTACCTATGAAAAAGGGTCATATGTTTAAGCTACCTATGTTTGTGGGTCCATTTATAGTCAACATGAGACAAGTAGTTGATGAAGTTAATATGATGTTAGATGGAGTGCACTTGATGTTAGGAGATAAGTGGGCTTATGACCCCCATAAAGTGATTTCAAATAGGATAATTAAAAATGGTTATTCAGCATTTGTTCATGAAAGTAGACCTAACATAGAGAAGCTAGCAAATAATGGTTTTGCAGGTTCTGTTGGCTCAAATATTCAGACTCCTATCATATCTTAGAAATCAAGAAAGAGGAGTAAAGAGGCATTTTTAGATTCTGAAGATGAGGAGCAGAGCGTTGAAAAGAGGACAAAATTCAATGAAGACTTAACAGGTGCTCAGCCTGGTTTCTCACTTCAACTAGGAGATGAGCAGAATAGCCCAGCCTCACCAAGTAGACATGGAGATGCTCAGGAACAAGTACCTTTGATTAAACAACTGTTTGCTAAGATTTCTTAAAGGAATTAAAGGATGAAGGCTAGCATGGAGACACAGGCTGAGTATCAAATAACTCCAGATCAAACAAGATTGTTGACTGCCATGGATCTTGAAAAAGATCAGTTTATGATTTCTCTTTCTCACCCCTATGATATGACCATAGGGTCATCAAATAATTTTGATACTGTAAATTTAACTGTTGATGTAAGAAATATTCCTTTGCTTGAAAAAGTAAATTTACATATACAAACATGTCAACTGGTAGTAAATGTTTTGACCAGCTCTTAAGGCTAAAAAAATGTTATGAAAGTTGATCAAGCAATTGAAATTGGAGAAAGCCAACTCCAGGGCTTAAACAACACAAAATGAAGAACTCGAAAAAATAGTTGTAAAGATTGGAGTAGATCCAAATGACATGTATGTTGTGTAGAAGTTGCTACAAAGTGAAAAATCATAAATTTATGTGTTGAAGAAAAAATTGAAGTTACCTACAAGAGAACATTCTATGGCAGCAAAGGTGGCAGAAGTGGAAAGTGAGAAAGAGAGCCGTATTCAACATCTCTTGCAGAAAGAGGAAGAAATTACTAAGTTAAAGGAAATTGTGTTGTCATTACAGAATCATATTGATTCTCATTCCTGCACTATTATTTTACCATTTGGCAATGATGATCCAGCAGCACATATATCTCAATTAAACATTGAATTGAAGATGGCATAGAGAGATCTCAAAAGGGCGCAAAATGATCTGAAGACAGTAACAAAAATCATGCAACCCAAGGATGGGGAGATCAATAAATACATGACAGATTGCCAAAAAACTGATGCTGAGATTAAGAGTCTAAATGAGAAATTGAAGGGAAATATATCTTTGATACAAGTTAAGGACATAATCTGGAATGAAATAATTGAAGAAATGAAAGCAACTTGGAGATATCTGACTATTGTATCAGAAGAAAAATGCATTATCAGATATTTTGAGGAGCAGGTTATGGCAGACAAGCAAAAGGAGAGAGCTATTTGGGAAAAGACATTTATTGATTTTATTGATTCAAAGACTGACCAAGAGTTAGAGGAAAATGAGATTAAAGATAGAATTCTATATGTTGTGGAGATTAACAAATTGATTGTTAAAAATTATTGTAAGAATACCACTGGGAAGAAGTTGTCTGATATCAAGGAAGCAGTGAATAAGTTTGACAATTTGTATGAAAAAAGAACCAACATAAGATTGCCACTGGCGTCGGGCCCTTGGAGGTTACTTTGTCAAGGGATTCTTATGAACCACCACCGATATTAGCAAAAAAGCAAGGTGGTTAACACTCATGAGAAGACTCATATTTTGAAAGGTTCCTTAACAAAGCTATTAACTTTTCTTCGTAGGCACTTTCACTATTATGGTTGGTGAAGACCTTATTTGCTGCAGAGACCAACATTCACGAATCACCTCATTTAGTCTATAGTATCACAAGTTGATTAATTCAATTTTAGGACAAACATTGGGCGGTGGAAGAAAATGGCAATAGGCCCTGATGAATGTTATACCTAAAGATCTCCCTCAACTTCAAAGAAAGACAAGCTAAAGAAATCAAGAGAATACAACAAAGACGGACTAGTTCATATATTCTAACAAATAGATTAGGATTTAAGTTTTTATTTTATCTCTTTAAGAGAATGTAATTGTAATAAGACATTTCCGAAGGATATGTACAGGTAAAGCCACAGTTTCCCGCATTTTGATTATGAGTAGTTTCTAGCTACAAACTTCTTTAAATTGTATTTAAAGAGAAATAATTGAAAGGAAAAGGTTCTAGGTTTTTGGACCTTGGGCTACCGGTAAATTTTGTACTCAATTTTATGATGATTAATGAATGAAGATCAAGATTCCTACATATGTTGTTAGTATGTTTTCTAGTTTCCATTCCCGTATTTTCTCTCTATGAATAAAATGAAGTAATGAAGTCGGCAGTCTCTTTTTACATATGTAATTAAGAGTTGGGTCATCTTACCGGTGCTCCTTCATTTTAACTATTCCACTTTCTTAAAATTCTCTCCTCGAAGTTTAAAGTGATAGATTTTGTTTATCAAAGATTTCCGCCTGCTTCCTTCTTCATGTTCTTCTTATCTACTTAATATTAGTAGATAATGCATAATCATGAAGCATTTGTTGCATCGTATTCTCGAGGGTTTAAATAATAGATTTCGAGGGTCAACAAGGTAAAGACCATTTTGACAATCTTTATGTGACACATATATATATATATATATATATATATATATATATATATATATATATATATATATATATATATATATATATATATATATATATATATATATATATATATATATATGTCTTGAGCATTGATTCTTTACCATAGCCAAGGGGTTGTTTTCTACGCATAAAACACATCCAAAATATTGTCCTCAATGATGACCACATGATTCTATATAGCTATTCAAACATCAAAGATGTGTCCCATTAATTATTATAATGATCTTATTACATATACATTCACATATTGCATGTGCACATTTAATGATCCTAAAATGGAAGTACTTGAATGTGTGCAAGGTATCCATTTTCATTAACTTAAATGAAACTTTAGACCTATTCCAAAGATTGACCGTAGGGTACGATCGTATATGTCACCTTCACAAAAGGACATCCGCAGGCTACCTCGGCCCTTGCTGTGCTTTGTTCTTTAGGACTCGGCTAGTTAACACCATAATCCTAAAATGAAATTACTGGTACTATGGTTCAAGTATTCATTTTGGGCAAAACTTGTAAGTGTGCAAACCGTCATTCCATGCACTTATGCATTGAAACAAAGTGCTTGGTAAATTTCTAAGTTCATGTGTGAAGGAGTGTTATTTTTCATCGTTTAAATTAAATCTAAAAACAAGTAAGATAAAAATCAAACAATACAACACATCGACCGATGAGGTAGTTCACCCCCTCCTGGCTACATTCACCAAGTCCAAGGCCCTCAGTAAATGGGCATGTCCTCACTCTATTAGATGCTCAAATTGGGTTATAAAAGTGACAAGAAAACCTAAACAGGAAAACAAGGTGAGAATGAGTTCAAAACATAGAAAATAAAAGAAATATTGGCTTTTATTTCACCTTCCAATGACAACTATAAGCTCAACACAACCCAACACTCCCTGTGCCTCATGGCCTCAAGCTCGTCGAAAAAGTACCTAAAGATGAACTTCCCTATTGCTCGGGCACACCATTGGCTCGGAATGCTCAAAAATGCCCAAAATCAAAAACAATTTATCTAAAAATGTTAAGTCCTAAAAGTTATGCCCAACTAAAGTTTTGTCCAAAGTTGGCTAAGGAAATCACCAAACCGGAAAGACCCAGACATTCCACTAAAAATAGCATTCACCGCCTAAAATTGGGGGCTCTGTAATTTCAGATTTATCGGAACCGTTTAATTTAGCAACAATATTTAGGTTGTGTCACACATGGCCGCATTAACCGCTCAGGAAAAAGTTTAATGCACTACGTAAAAATCGAACTTACAAAACCGTGCATTAAAATGAAGGGAGTGGTCACATAGTGTCTTCCCACAAACTCACGGCATATCCGTTCAAAACCCGCTACCGGTTAGCCTTGCTGCCTTGGTTTTTTGACCTGTCATATGGGTGTGGGGCTATCTCCTTTATCGTCATTTCAAACCATTACCAACGTTAAAATATAAATCGCCACCATACATAATAAGAACTAAACTCGTGGTATGATCAGAAAACATGGGCGCTTTAACTTGGAGGTCTCGAGTTCAACGCGAACCTCCAATCAATTTTACCATGGTAATTTAAACAATCCCAGCTACAAGGCACCAAGCTAAGTACGTGGCAACTCCATTGATTGGGCGAAATTCACCAAAGTCAAACCACTATGGAATCCCGTCGCCAATTGTCAAATGGTGATTGGCTCAGTGGAATATTATAAGAAATATTCTCAAGGAATATTTTTGAGGAATATTCCAATGAATATTTTGAGGAATATACTTTTTTAATTTTCAAAATTGGAAGTTTAAACTGTCAAATCGGGTTCACTAAATTGTGAATTTTCAAACTCGAATAATCTTCACATATAGTGTCGCCTGATTTGAGTGCAACATGGGTTACAAGATCGTATCGATTTAGGGTTATCTTATTGGTTTAGTTTCAACCAATTCCCAAGGGCCCAATTTATATTTTTCTTCACTTAGACATGATCACCTAATCACACTTTCAAATGGTAAGCTTTTGGACCCACAAAAGTTTCTTATTACGTAAAATGAAGATGAGGATATTGATTCTCCACTCTTCCAACTTTGAACCAACGAAATATTCTTGATTTCATCAAATTGAGCTTCTTACAAAAAGATAAATTGTTCTTTGAATTACCAACCCATCTGTTAACATTGATCATATTCAAGACGCAAATTCTTGAAATTTGCATAATAGGTTCATAATTTGTAGAAAGCACATCGTTTCTACAATGGTCAAATTTCAAAGAAGACTACAACAAGATTCACTCACAATCCGTCCACATGACGAATTTTTTTTGTGTGTGCCATGCACTTGTGCCGAACTCAACGTTTTTTCGCCATACTAACCGCTATTTTGAAACCAAAGAATGACCCTTGTCAACTCGTTCGCTCTCTTTGCTTTGCATGCCTTTCCATCTTCATGAACTTCTTGCACCGCTAAAATCACACTTCGTTCGCACCGATCATCACCAAAGGTACCAGTAACATATTGTCATCTTTTTTCAAAAACAAACCGTTATCGATCAAACATACCATCATTTATAATGCTAATATCATGAAAATGAAAATGTACAAAATTGTTGTTTAACCATCAACAAAGTCAAATTTGACTTGCATGAATTAGCCTTTTCAATTGCTCCCCGCATGGACTAAAGAAGATTCTAGCTTCTTCTTATGTGTTCTCACAATGCAATCTTTTCCATCCTTGAACAAGTGACTATTCTCATGGCAATGGAAGATTTCTTCTCACATATATAAATATGGACTACCCAACACAACACCGTGAAGTGCCATGGTACCACATCCAGCCCAACCCAATCAACATATCGAGTCATATGGCGAAGCGCAAGACAATTTTTTGAGACTTCAGAAGCAGTATCCTTGCATATCCACCCAAGTGGATAAGGCTTGGATGTGGAACTGTTCTCAAGCTTCAACTCGTTTGACCAATTCTTCGAGATGAGATTAGCTTGATACCTACTCATCAAAAAGTGTGTCTATCTTTGCAGGGTTTGAGTTTATCCTCACATGAAATAGCTCTATCCTTCTTTTCATTTTGAGTTTCTTTGTGACAAATAAAATGCTAGAACCCGGGATTTGTTTCGTGGCCAACCTCTTTTCCTTTATGTTCTTTAATACCATGGTGACACCTTTGGGCCCATCACCTAATTTAGACCCCAAGTCCCGTTCAAAAGTTGCAACAGCTTTTCCTTTTCTTTGGTTTTGTCTTTGTTTTTATATTTCTTCCATTTCATCCACATGAAGCTTCTCATCATGATCTTCATCGGGTTGTTTTTGAACAATTCTTGCAAAAGAATTTTTTCAATTCTAGAGTTTGCAATCCTTTTTCTTCCTTTGCCTTTTAAAATCACCGCTCATTCAATGTAGACCAAAAGTGTTTTTCCTCTAGCCTCTAAAATGTACAGTTTTGTACGAAAACTTCATCTAGACTAGTAGGATTAAACATAAGGATAGTATGTATAAGGTAATTATGAAATCCACCCATATTTCAGCAAAGTATCTTGACTTTTTAAGTCTACTCTTAACAACACTACCTTCTCCTAACCTTGAGTGTATTCTTGAACACTTCTTTGTCCTTAAGCTGTTCAAAGTTTTTCCAATCTATTATAGCCTTTTGTAGGATTAGCAAGAGGATAAAAATTGCTTTAATTTCATGGGTAACAACTAATCCATGATAAAGTAAGCTACCATGCTTTTTGAATTTTATCCTTGGTCTTGACTTCCCACCATACCAAAGCTGTCCCCATCCATCCTTAATGAAGCTAATTGTATTTTAGTGTCATTATCATGCGCATTTTTAATCCTTAAATAGAATTCCAATTGTCTGATCCAATTATTTAATTTCTTCAGCATTAACTTCACCGTTAAACACGGAAATTCAAATTTGATATCAAGCTTTAAAAAGGGATTTTTACCAAATTTGTTTTCAACTTATGTGACTTATTTCATCAAGTCGAGAAGATGATGATGAGGAAGAGGATGACGATGGAGATGGTGATCACCATTTCTCCATTCCATTTCTTTGACTAATCATCTTTCTTTCCTTTCAGAGGAATCCCTCCTTACCCTTTTTGTTTTTTAGACCTTCTCCAAAGAATCTTATCATTTCTTTCGATAGAGGATCCTTACTATTTCAATCATATCGAAGAAATTTTTTGAAATACCCTTTTCTTCTTCCTTGGGATCCATCTTCGTGAGTTTTACCTTCTCTTTGAAGACATGCCTCAGAAATGCTTCTCAGGGCTCTCTGGAGGTAGCCTCTAACCTTTCGGTTGTGGATTAGTTTGTGCACTCAACTAATTTTTCTTTCACCTTCTTTGAGTTTTAACCTAGTCAACATCAAAAACTTGCAAACAAATGACTTAAACTTTTGCACAAACAAATGTTGAGTAAAAATCCTGAAATTTCAAACCATAGTTCGATACCAATCGTATCCGAAAATGGAAGTACTTGAAAATGTGTGCTGTATCCATTTTCATTAACTTGAATGTGAAACTTTCAGATCTATTCTGAGATTGACCGTAGGGGCATTTAATAGACATGTCACCTTTGGATAAAAAGGATGAGATCCAAAGGCTACCTAGCTTTACAGTAGTCTCTGCTTCAGAACTGGTTAGTTAACACTCATAATCCGAAAATGAAATTACTTGTATTTTTTCTTCAATGTATTCATTTCCCATAAAATTATATGCGCAAAACCCGTCATTCATGTCCCACAATTGAAAGTGCTTTTGGTAAATTTCTCGAGTCTTATGTGAAGGAGGTTATTTTTTTTATCGTTTTTTAACAAATTAAATCAAAAACATAGCAAGACAAAATCACACAATATAACACAAAGAACAAGGAGGAAGTTCACCCTCTCGATACATCTCATTTATTCAAGGCCCCCAAATGGGTACAATCATTTAATAGATGCTCAAATTAATATAAAGTGATAAGAAAGTTTACATGAAAATAATGTAGAAATGAGTTCAAAATATTGTAAAATTAGCAGAAGTTATTGGCTTTTTTCAATTTCAATGGTTAACCACAGCTCAACAAGGCCCAACACTCCCTAGTTCTCGATGGCTCTTCAAGCTTCTCTTTTATTGGAAAAAGTACGTGAATACAGCGAGTTATGTTTCCTTCCGCAACCTCGCACCATTGGCTCGGGAATGCTCAAAACACTAAAATCAAAAATAAAAAATCGTCCAAAAAGGTTTCATTCCGTTGGAAAGTTATGCTCAATCGAAGTTTTGGTTCCGTATCGCTCGAAGGGAAACTCGCTAAAACCGGAAAGAATGCAGATAACTCACTACAAAATAGTATTCATCGTCGAATTGGGGTTCGCTCGGTATTTATCGCAACCGTTGCTTAGCAATAAAAGTTAGGTCAGGCCAACAAGGTCATTTACTAATCGTCGTGGTACCTAATGTATCACGTAATCAAACTCAAACTTACAAACCGGGTATTAAAATGAAGCGGGAGGAACAAGCATAGTGGGGTTTCCGTACAAACCACCAGGATATCCGTCGAAAATCACCGCAATTAGGCTCAAGGCCTTGGTTCTCGACCGGTCGATGGTGTGGGGCCGTCCCTACCGGCTACCAAACCATTACCAACGTTAAATATAAACTCCACCCCATACACAAGAACTAAACCGTGTATGACGGTAAAGTCGTGGGTGCTTTAACCCGCAGGTCTCTTGCCCGATTCTTAACCTTCTGCACAATTTTTTCCATTGAAAACTTAAATGTGTTCAAGGCCATGTATGTACTTTCTCCGTGCTTCACATGGCACCCAAGTGATTGGTTTAAATTCATCAAAAGTCAAATCACCATGGCAACTCACAGGTCACAATTGTCAATGACGATTGGCCTGTGGAATATTTTGAGGAATATTCTAGGAATATTTTGAGGAATATTCTTTGGAATATCTTTTTTAATTTTCAAAATTAAAGTCAAACCCAGTCAAACCGGTCTTTCGCTCGAAATTGCATTAAAACCTGAATAACTTTCACATACAAAGTACATAGTCGGATTTGAGTGTCATTCACGGTTATAGGATCGTATCGACGAGGCGTATCTCGTCATTCTAGTTTCGAACCAATTCTCGAGCACCCAATTTTTACATTTTTCTTCTTCAGACATGATCACCGATTATTTAACCCCCTATATGACCCCATTGGGATCATTTCATATACCTCACATATGCCCTTTGGGTCATATCACATTACCCTTTCAAAAATATTTGTCCTCAAATATTTGAAATTAAGTGTGTTACATGTGATGAACCAAAAATAATACTATTTCATTATTCCTATGTTATTATTTTCTTTGATGATGATCCATCAATTCAAGACTGCCTATATTTGGCCTTGATCCTCGCCGGGTTGAAGCTGCACAATTTTCTTTTCCTTTGATTCTATGTAGTGTTATAAACTTGTTTTCCATACTACGCCCATGATATAAACCATATGAGCCTCCCATAATTGTTGGCTTGAATGTATCCCTCTCCTCCTTATCCGTGCTCGCTTAGGTATCCCATCTCTCCCACAATCCCTTGGCATATTATGTACCTATATTTTCATGAGTGTGTGTGCATTTTGTCACTCATTATACAACTCTGGATTCTTCTTTGCGAGCTATGGAGGTCAAAATTATAGAAGTTGTCTTTCCCAAGGATACTTCGGTTGGCCTATCCTATGACTTAGTTGAGGGTTAACAATTGTAAAATTTTCAAAATCTCTCGTTCCGTGTGTCTTTATACATCCTCCTCCAAATCTATGAGACACACCTATTTAGTGAGACCCTCCTCTTGCGGGTGAGTGCGTAACTATAGAGATACTTGTAATGTTGGTGAAATATCACCAAAACACTCTTCTTGTACATCAAATGAGTCTAAATTTCTTTGTAAGTTGAGGGAAGAATACAAATAACATATTAGAGGAGAGCATGTAGTATAATTCAAGGTATATTCTTTATATAATTTTTTCATCACGAATCGAAACATTGATTTTCTCCATTTCATGTTTGTATATGAACTTATGGTTTATTTTTTTAGTTTTCGTAGGTGCTGTTACATGTCTATTGCAAAGGAAAATTTGTTGTTTATTTGTGTTTGTGTGTAGTTTGGACTTAGGAGTTTTATAAAGACTATATATGAGTATGGTTTCCAACTCGTTATAAGGGGTTTGCAATCGACAAACATTTTGTGAGGGTTCTAAGGTGAAATCATCTATTTATATTTCTCCTTTGATTGTATGCTTGATTAATTTACATTGTTAAATGTGAGATTATTTCGAATATGTCACCCACCTGTCCGGAAAATCTCGAGGTAAGATCTATGTAGCTAGGTCCTTTCTTTTGGGTGAATTCAAAGAAAACAAAATTTGTGAATCCACTAAGGATGAGCTATTTTCCTTCCTTCTTTGGGATCCCAGTTTCTTATTGGTTGGTGAGTGTTTGTCTCTTTATTTTGGCCTTTGTATATGTTGTTTTTAGCTCTAGATATTGATTGTATTTTTCAAGATATGAGACTATATGTCCATAAAATTTCAATTTTGGAAGACAAATCCACTCCTTTATATGAGTTACATGTCGACAATAGTTTTTCGCTTTCCCACAAGCTACCGTAGTGATTAGACTCGCCTTGATCTCTTTCTAGGACCGTTGACCTCCTTAAACATTGACAATCGTCGTTGATTTTCGCTCTCATTGTCAAAGCCTTAGATATGTACTTTATCTATTATTAATTTATCTATTCCAAATATTATCTATAATTATTTCCTCATTTATGATATCTATTTCTTTTTGTCACTTTTATTTGTTTTGTACATGGTTGTTTTTATTGGCTGATCACATTTAATGGTTATTAACATTTTTGTTATATGCTTGAACTTGAGAACCCAATCTATTTTTTTTGTTTAATACTTGTGACCTATATGATTTGAGGAATTTCAAATAAATCCAATTTGTTTGGCATTCTACGGTTTGGATTGTTTTCCCTTATAGATCATTGTAGGAGTAATTTTGTTGGCTTCATGCACTGAGAGACAAATTGAAGCTTTTTTTGTGTGTGAGCTTGATTTTTTTCTAGTTTGATAAGCCATAGTTCATTAATTTTTCTTTTAAAGCCTTAATTTTGATCTTTTGAGTGACTTTTCGTTTTTTTGCATGAGTATCTTAAGAGCGTTAATTTTTTACTTGTAAATTTTTTCATGGATTGGCCTATTGTGTGAATTTGTTGAATGTCAAAAGATCGTTGAGATAGGTTATGAGGTCTTTAAATGTTTCTTGAAAAAGGAAAGAACTCTCTACCCTTCCTTTAACTCTTTTTCATCAAAATGGAAAATCCATTGCATTCTTCATTTTTTTTTTAATTTTGGATTGGTATTGTGTCTGTTACACACCATCTTAGTTGCACTATGTACCCTTGAGAAATAAATACCATAAAAATAAAGTGTTAATTAAATTTTTTCTATAATTTTTGGTTATAACACATCAACATTAGCTTAGGGTTGTAGAGTCTTGAAATAGATTTGGAGAGGACACTCTTCAAGGTAGAAAATTTGAAACTAACTTCACCAGTCAGTGTAAATCCATTTTTACTTCAGAAACTTGTCAAAATATCTTCTTACACAATATTCAAGTTCACGATTGCATTAGGAACTTGTGGAGTGACATCCCCACTCCCTTTTAATGGTGTTCATTGAATTGTGCACATTAACATGGATCTCATTTGAGAAATCTCTTGGGAGGTTTCAGGCTTAGATACATTAGGAACTTGTGGAGTGACATCCCCACTCCCTTTCTAATGGTGTTCATTGAACTGTGCACATTAACATGGATCTCATTTGAGAAATCTCTTGGGAGGTTTCAGGCTTAGATACATTTCCTACACATATGGTTCTATTTAGACGTGTCCCATCGGTCATTTGGTTATGAGGTGGTAACCATAGTGGCCTATATTTGGGCTATTACCTACGTAAATTTGGGTGGGAAGTCCCTAGAGTACCTTAGTAATACATTAATCACCATATGTAGGCCGGTGGCCACCAATATCCACGTAGATCAGTTGGTGAGGTTTTCTATCATGTATGCTCTTTATTAATTTCATATACATAAATTTACACCAATTAGATGTTAACTACTTAAAATTGGGATAACATAAGCTAGAATTGGAATTGTGATTGTACTTATTTAATTTTGTTCAACATGAAATTTTTGTTACTCGATCTTCTTGATTAATTTTTTCCCTTTTCTTTTTCCTATCCATATATTTGTAACATCTTCCTTCACTTTTTTTTTTTGGCACAAAATTAACATCAATACATGATAATGCTTTATATAATGTCAAATATTTAAAAAAGACCACATTCTCTTTCTCTCTATCTCATCTTAAGCTAGAATTTAAAAAAAAACATATTATTTAGTACATTAATGCTTGAACTAACATATTTTTTTATGCCCACATGGGATTCTATGAAATTTATAGAGAAACTAACATATTTCTGATTATCATTAAATCTATTCTCATTCATTCTAACACACATGCAAAGACAAGAGTATAAACAATCAATATCCTTAGTAATAATTATTATAATAATTACCTTAGTGATTAGGATGAGTAATTTTCTCTAATTTTAGGATGGTATAGATTTTATAAAGTTATTAATCATTTTTTCTTCATGTTATTAGACATTTATAAAGCTGCTAAGTTTTCTTAATGACTAATGTTGTTTAATAAAATTATCATCATTCAATAAAAACTTCAAAATTTACTATAGTTCTAAAATGTAATCTTTTTCTACAAATAATGTTGTTTAGTTAGTTTAGTCTAAAAAGCATCAAATTTGTTTGGAAAATAATAGATATTTTTACAGGATTTTGATAAAATATGACAATTCTTTTTGGAAATCCTAACTATAGTTTTCAAGTTTCAAGATTACTTTCAATCTTTCAGATTTTAGGTGCTTAAAATTTACGTAGTGTTAAATCCATTTACACCATCAAACATCAAACTTAAGATTCAAACATTTTATATGAAATAAATATACATTTTCCCTTCATTTTATAGGGAATACATATACATTTTTCACCATAAAGATAACCATTTAAATTTCACCATGATGATAGTGTATTTACCAAAGAAAAATACTATGGCAGATCGTGAAAGGTTGAAAAGATATCTATCAAAACGATGAAAAATCCCAATTACTTCCCCATCCTCCTCTCAGCTGAGAGTTACAGTCTCTATTGCCTTCTCGGCATCCTTCCCGAAAGCCTCAGTTGTTTCCCTCTTATATATGTAGCAATAAGAGACGAATGAGAAAAAAATGAAGTTCAATACATTAAGAACAGCCAAGAATGCATAGTAATAATCCAGACGCGATGCATTCAGATTATTAAGAATCCACCCCTTATGGCCCCTTCGTCCAGTGATATTACTCACAACTGTCAACAGAAAACTACCCATGAAGGAACCCACTCCTACAGAGCTTGTGTACAGTGAAGTTCCAAGGCTCTGCATACTTTCTGGTGCTTGGTCATAAAAAAACTCTATTTTCCCGATATCTAGCAACGCATCCGCTGTGCCCATCAGTACAAACTGTGGAATCAGCGTGTATATGCTGCGGGGCACAATTGCCTTGCTGTTATTTTGAATCCCGTGATCTCTAATCACATCTAATCGTTTAACTTCTGTGGCAATTGCTATGCCCATCACAAGAATCTGGATCACCATGCCTGCTCCCATTCTCTGCAGAGATGTTATGCCTTTGGGATTTCCTGTGAATCTTCGGAAGACAGGGACCAATATTCGGTCATAGACCACCGTTGTTATTAGCATTGATAGCGTGAGGAAGGCCGAAGTGCTCGCTGCTGGGATTTCGAAGCTCCTGGAATTACCTAAATGCCTGTCCAGTGTGGCCGCCTGTTTCACAAACAGCGTGCCTACCAGCGTTTCCATCGTGCTGGGTATGATGGTAGCCAACCAGACAGGAAGAAGTCTTATCATAAGCTTCGTCTCCTCCACTTCAGTCACAGTGCTGACCCTGGTGTTGGTTATGTCTTCTGCACTTTTAATGGCTGCCTTGTCTGAGTATCTGTAAACATAACGAGTTTAAATTTTAATGGAACAGAATGACAACGGTAGGAAAAACTATCAAACTCAGAAATATGCATATAAACAAATAATGTGGAACAATGGACCTACTTTTGCTACTGCTAGAAGCATAGAGAGTGTATATAGAGAGTGTATCTAGCTGGTGTCGAATCTGGGATTATATATATGTGGTGGGTATAGATTTATTTTAATGTTAAATTTATCAAATTTGTAGAATTATTTTTTTTTAAATATAAAATTTGAAAAAAGATTTGTATAGTTTTTTTTTGTAAAGTTTGAATCAAGTGGATATGCTTTGCTCCGGTGTAAAGCACCCAGCCCTTATCTAGTGATTATCTGATGATTGAGTTTTATGAATTTTTTTTTTTTTGTCATTTTGATATGCATATTACAAGTAGCATTTATTTTTTGAACTTTTTGTATGTAATGGACAATAAATTAGATATAGCAGACAATATTAGGTTCAAATTTTATCAATTTTGGACAGTAAATTGGATATAGTAGACACTATTAGGTTCAAACTTTATCAATTTTGGTTGGCGTATAACTATTTAAGGTGGCCAACAGACCTGGTTTCTGCGGGCAGATTGAGGTCATCCAACATTATTACCAAAAAAAAAAATGATCTCTCTTGACTTTGGTAAATCTAAAGTTTATATATATATATATATATATATATATATATATATATATATATATACACACACACTTTATACTAAGTATTTTATACTAAACACGAAAGGAAGTACACATCTCCTTCATCTTCCACAACCAAATAGTAAAATGTTCTAATTATAAGAATTTTTTATTTTTATTTGTTATATATATATATATGTAAGTTTTTTTCTCATGCCATATTAAATATTAGCAAATATTTCATTTATAACACTCATTCCACCCAACCAAGTTAAACAAAGTCATTACAACAACATTTATTAAGGCATTATAGTTCACCATGTCATTAGTGAGGATTTGAACATGTTGAGAAAGATAATAGCAATTCCACCAAACTACCGAAAATAACCCATTTGACTTCACATACACATAATTCAAATATTATTCTTCTGTAATTATTATTATTAATAATAAATTAAAATAATATTATTTTTTTATGAAATTTTTTAATTTTGATAATGTGAGATATATCATGAGCTAAGTGTTTTGAGACTATAGAGTTGACCAATTGTTGAGATTGAAGCTCACTTTACCATGGAAATTCTTAACTTAT
The DNA here is from genome assembly GCA_034641835.2 of Pinus albicaulis. Lineage (NCBI taxonomy): Eukaryota > Viridiplantae > Streptophyta > Pinopsida > Pinales > Pinaceae > Pinus > Pinus albicaulis. The sequence goes on along the minus strand of JAXQQM020085971.1, from coordinate 249,019 downwards.
AAATAGGCTTTGATAATAATAACAATAACAATAATAATAATAATAATCCAATTTTAAGGTCATACATATTTTTAGGGTTTGCTAAGTTTAGTAAGGCATTCAAGCTCACTTTACCATGGAAATTCTTAACTTATAAATAGGCTTTGATAATAATAATAATAATAATCCAATTTTAAGGTCATACATATTTTTAGGGATTTGACTACTAAGTCTAGCAAGGCATACCCCCTTTGGTTTTGAACTTGTGACCTTTTAGGAGGAAACACATGCTTTTAACTATTAGGCCCACTCAAGTTATATACAATACCATGACTCACTTATACCAAAAGCCAAAAATAATTACTCACATTCATATGAAATTTGTTTTTAATTAAAATAATAGAAAAATATAAGTACTTTTAAAATAAATCTCAACTTTTAATTTGTGAATACTACTAAAAATATTCTAAAATATTTTATATATGTTAAATCCTAACACCTAATATAAAAACCATATATATAATCTAATTTATAAATAAAATGTCATTTTAAAGAGCATTTTAATTTCAACGAATTTAAATTCAAATACTTAAATTTAAATTGTTTAATATAAAAAATTTTAGTGCTCCAATAGTTTTAAAAAGTGTTAGAATATATTTGAAACAACAAAGAATCAAAATTCTGCTTGAAATTATATGGGCCAAATTTCAATAAGAATGATATTTAGTATATAAATTACACTACAGCCATATTTATATTATAAACAGAAAAATATTCAAAATATATATATATAAAATATACAATATTTTAATTACTTAAATTATATATATATATATATATATATATATATATATATATAAAATATACAATATTTTAATTACTTAAATTATATATATATCCACAGAATCCGATTGAGGAGCAGGAATAATCAGAGTCAAATGAATTGACCTTAGAACACGAGCCTGAGTATGAGCATTGGGGTATCTTCCTTTACTAGCGTATTCCACGGCTTCGACTTCGAATAATTACGATGGATCTGAAGGAGCTTGAACCTTCCAGTTTTGAGCTACCCTCGCAATTACTCTTCCCATTCGCTGAAGAGGGCTACCAGTTTGCAACTTGTGTCTGTAAAATGGAGTTCCAAACAAAAAGAGAATGAATGATAAGACGAGCGCTACTGTGATGATCCCATAGCTGATACCCCAACTCATCCTGTCTTTGATGTATATCAGAATTTTTTTACCAAAAAGAGTTCCCAGAAATATCGTGAACATCCACCAATTGAAAAATGAGTTCTTCTGCCTCTTTTCCTTGGGATTGAAGTCGTCAAACTGATCGGCCCTGAAAGTGGAGATGTTGGACTTCGTTCTTCTAGCACCAACTGCCAGAAGATATAAGCCACAATAGAAAATACCAACCTGAAGATTCGGTGCAGTACCCTCACAGCCTTCGTTGGGAGTGCAGGCAGGGGGTCTCAGAGATGGCAGAGAGATTGCCAAAGTTAGAAGCGCCATTCCCTGCATTAATTAACCAATCAAAACTAACATCACATTTTCTCCAAAATCAGCTTATTAATTTAAACGAAAGTGGAATAAAATTTAGACTGTCGAAATAGAATTTTTGAAGTTGATAGTGAATGAATATACTTTGGCATCCAAATGCAAAAGTATCAGCGAAATACTCCACAAAAGGACCCCAGTTGTTGCTACTGATGGTAGCATATATGCTTTTAATTTCATGATTGTTTCACACAATTTTTTTCGAATACAATCTAATTTTCAATAAAAGGTATTTAAAAATTAACTCAAGCAAACCAAATTAAAATGGAGTTGGCTAACCATTCGATGGAATGGCCTTTGGTTTTGTGCGTCCAGCGACCGGTGAATCCCTCCGGCGAATGCGGGCCCCACGCCCCTCATTGCCTCTGTCTGTCTTCGTCCCGCAATGTTATCGTTAACGTGTCGCGTCAACTATCCCCGTAATGGGCTAACCATCCCCGTTTGCAGGCACCCTTGCATACACCTACACAAGCTGTCACGCGGGCTTGCGCAGCCGGTTTCAAGGCCGAAGTGACACATTCACAAATTTGAACCATTCGACTCGCTCGAGAGTACTACCAAAGCTGTAGAGTTGCCGCCCAAATCCCATTTCAAATTTATGCATCCACAACTTCTCCTTATTCCTTTCGTCGACCACCATTCTATCGAGAGCGTTTCCGCATTCCGTCGAGAGCAGAGCAGACCAGAGAAGAGCAGTAGCAATAGAACATAGCAGAGCAGAGCAAAACATAGCCCCTGTTTCTTCCTTATCAACAATTCAGAACAGAGCAGAGCAGTAGCAAGGTAAGTAAATTTTCCTCATTTTTATTCAACAGAATGACCTTCTTTTTATAACTCGATGTTGCCTGCAAATTTTGTTTTTGAGCAGTGGCGACATCTCTCCGTTGTAGTAGCAGCAACTCGTTGTTGCAGTAGCGGCAACAGTGAGTTGCCGCCACTGTAACAGTGTATTGCCGCAAGAAACTGCTGTAAATTCCAATTTTTATTTATATGAACAAAATTGCAAACTTCATTTTTTATTTATTTCGTAGAGAGTGGCAACTCGTTGTTGCAGTAGCGGCAACAACGAGTTTCCGCGACAGTAAATTTAAATTTTGAGCAGTGGCAGCAATAGCGAATTGCCGCCACTATAACAGTGTGTTGTCACCACTGTAACTACTCGTTGTTGCAGTAGCGGCAACAACGAGTTGCCGCGACTGTAAATTTAAATTTTGAGTAGTGGCAGAAACAACGAGTTGCCGCCACTGTAACAGTGTGTTGCCGCCACTGTAAATTTTAATTTTGCGCAGTGGCGGCAACTTGCTATTGCTGCCACTGTGAAAAATAAAAAAATACAGCAGTGGCAACACACTGTTACAATGGCAGCAACTCGTTGTTTCCGCCATTGCTCAAAATTTAAATTTACAGTCGCGGAAACCCACTTACAGTGGTCGCAACAGGGAGTTGTTGCCACTGTAATAGCGAGTTTTCACTACTACACAAAATTAAAATTTACAACGGCGGCAACACACTGTTACAGTGGCGGCAACTCGCTATTGCCGCCACTGTAAGTGTGTTGCCGCAACTAAAATTAATTAAATTTTTATTTATATTGCAAACTTTATTTTGTAGAGAGAGCGGTATTTATTTTGTATTTTCTTGTTTTGCAGATGGTTGCAAAATGGGTCCTGGCTATCCAGATATGATGCCATCCAAACCCAGGGAATGCACAGATAAGGCTCGTGCTTCACAATGAATCCCTTAGCCAAGTTTATCAAAATAGTAGACAAATACCTGGAATTACAATGAACAATGAGGCATACTATCATGCATTGATAGAGGGCCTCACGACTGCACGGAGTTATGGTGCAAATGACATTGTCACTTACACTAACTCTGAGCTAATCATCAACTAGATTAATGGCATCTACCAAGTTAGAAGACCTAACCTAAAGCCCCTTCACCAACAAGCAAAAACCATTGCTGCACAATTCCACGGTTTTGAGATTATGTATCAATCTAATGTCCAAAGAGTCTGTGATTCAATACTTTCTGAAATAGCATCCAAAGGACGTGGATGTGGTAGATTTGTAGAGCCATCATGTGCTCCAATTGTTATTGATAGGCATCGTTATAGATTGCCTATTAATGAATGGATTGTTGCTCTGATTGGGATTGGAGTTATTATGGGGGGAGTAATATTATTGTGTTCATATTTTTTGAGATAGATTGAAGCAACCTGATATCCATCATTTTTGTATGAGTTGTTTTTTATAGATGGACTCACTATTTTTTGGTTTTATATGTGATGGATGCTTTTATTTTCTGTATTTATGAAAATCATTGTTTAATTTCTTTTCAGTTTATATATAGTAAAATTAATTTGGGATTGTATGTCATTTAATAAGTTTTAGGTGGTGCTCATAATTATATAACTCTAAATGCAAGATTTATGAAGTGCAACAAATTCTTATCAAGTTAATATGTTAACATTATACTTCTCAATGATTATGTAAATAGAATCATATTTGAAATCTATCTTTTGAAAAATAAATGTCATATTGATTTCCATACAAGTAGAAGTGAGTTACTATTTTTAATTAAAACTATATCTCATACCAAGGATGACTATTTTTAGTTAAAACTATATCTCATACCAAGGATGACTATTTTTAATTAAAACTATATCTCATACCAAGGATGAATATATCTCATAAGAAGCTGCCCTGACGCTATAACAAACCTCATCAACAATTTTAAAATCATATATCGATACTACCCAAAAGTCTTTTTTTAGGGTGTCATTAAGGAAAAAAAATCCTATAGTTTCATAACTTAAAAACATTGTTTTTCCAACCTGGTAGAATTGATATACTTTGAATGACATTATTTGGCATAGTTCACCATTTAACATGGTCATGCTATAACATGTTTATGTAATTTTTATAGGATCAAAGCATGGCAGTTTGTTGAAAGAAATAAACTTGTGAATGATAGTTTCACATTTGAAGGATAGGTTTACTTTGACACTGCTCGATGTCATTAGAAAGGATATTGTGCATCCTTTTTCAATTGTTTTAAAACCTTTTATATGTCATTAGATTATGTGATGGATGCTTATATTATGTCTTTTATTCTGGAAGTCAAATTCCAATACATCTTCATAATTCCAACTTCTATGAACATTGAAAAATTCATTATCCATGAGCAGCACATGGTCCCATAATTTATACAAGCCTCTTTTTTTACTACAATGAGCTCTAATTCTTATGTGAAATTATGAACTTCATTAAGAAATTATGTGAGATACCCTTGGTTACAAGCCAACTAAGATAGCTTATATATCAATAATTATTTGTCCTTTATACATACATGGTTAAATGCAAGAAAATGTGACATCTTGGCCTTTTCCAATCCATAGATCCAACCTCATTTAAGGGGCAGAAATTTATAAATACCCAAACCAATAATCCATTTTTTGTGAATTTCTCCATCATCAACATCTACAGCCACAAGGCCAGGTGTTTTGAACTAGAGCACATTTTGACATCCATGACAGCAACAACAGCTTAGCCTGCAAATCAATGAAGTTATCTTGACAACCCAACTCTTTAACATTGGTATGTACTGAGAATAGAACCCACACAGATACCAATGAAAGTGAATAATGCCAGGGGATATGCTTTGAAAAGCATTGAGGTATATATGATTTTATGATTTGAATGAATTGAAAAGTTAGCTTCACATGGACTTATAAAGGGGAACATTCATCCCCATCATAACATGTTTATATGAAATCGATCCATACAGAGACTATTGATCTCAAGATTGAAGGTTTGTTGTCTTGAGAATCTCATATAAACTTTGCCTAAAATTTTAATAAAAAGCCAATCTTTTGATTATGAAAAAATTCACATGCGGTGTTAGTAGATAGGTCAACAATTTCATAATGGAATGCATTGTTACAACATGAACTCTTTATTTTCACATCTTACCAAGCATATTGATACATATTTATATATTGTAATTTTAATCTTTTTAAATTAAAGTAGCTTAAATCTCCTATTTCCAAGATATGTTTTAAAAAGCTTGAATATCTATTTCCTAACCCCTTGTGGCAACACGTGTCTGCATACGAGCACCTCCCTAAATAACCTATCCCCATTATTTATTTATTACTATACCGATTACCTGAACTCTTCCATTGCGCCATTGTCCCACATTCGAATTCTTGCAAACAGCTAACACAACCAGAGCCACTCTAAACTCTGGCTAGAGATGGGAGGTGCAAGAATACGCCATGAAAGTTCCGAAGAATTTTTAGACGCATTTCCACCCATTAAACAATTATTTGAACAAGTCGGCTGGATAGATTATATTCGCAGGTTTTAGGGGCATGACAATGACATAGCCGTAGAATTCACCATGCATTACCGGGAGGGTAGATCATAGGTAGCAAGGACAGTGGTGCATGCGACAAAAGAGGAAATTTCTGAAGTGTTAGGGTTACTCCAGATGGGATAAAAGTGGTTTTCACCCCAAAAACCCCAACCTGATATTGTGAGGAATTTCCTTGAGGTAGGTGAACGACTGATCAAGAGTGGCTCAGAATATGAGAGGAATTCATTACCACAACCCTGGTCGGATGCTGAAATCCTTGTCCAGAGATTTTTCACTTGTGAAGGAATGTACATGGTTATTTATTATGAGCACCTCCGCTTGTTAGACCACCTGCGTCATGGCAGGTTGCTTAACATGCCTTTCCTTCTTGCAAAAACCCTAGACCAAATGGCCCGAGGTGTGCAGAAATCAAAGCAGCCACTTGAAATCCTTTCCCACCAATGCCTTGTTAAACTTTTGGTGGTTGATGCACTACAAAGGGAAGAGAGAACTTTGGATGAACTAGTTAGAAGGCCATTACATGTTGAAGCTGTGACTCGACCCCGTGACCTCCAAGTTGCAACTCCGCCCCATGACCCCCCAGCTGCAACTCCGCGCCATGCCCTCTCAGCGGCAACTCCACCACATGCCCTCTCAACGGCAACTCCACCCCATAACCTCTCAGTGGCAACTCCACCCCATAACCTCTCAGCAGAAACTCCACCCCATGACCCCTAAGCGGAAACTACACCTGATGACCCCTTAGCGGCAACTTCTGCTGCTAAAGCTGCACATAAAGGAGATGGACAAGATGATGATGATGAAGTACAAATATTTGTGAGTAAACCTGTGACCAGAAGATTAAGAGGATACAGGAAACGCCCAGCAGCAGTGCCAAAAGACCAGAAGAACAGGGGAAAGAGAGGTTGTTATGCTCCAGTTCCTCAAACCCTCCCCGTTGTTACAGAAAAACTCCTAGAAGAGATAGGAGTAGAAGAACATCAAGTGCAAGAGCAAGAGTATCCACATGATGTATTAATTGAAGGGGTTATGGACGAAAGATGCATGCAACAAGGATGCATGGAAGAAGGATTAGGCCAGCTTGCTCGCACAAAAGAACAAGTTGATAAGCTTCCCTCTCCTGATTATGACTATGAATACATAGCGGAACTAAGTGAATGGTATTGCTTAGATGGCCTTATCTCAATTCAAATGTTGTATGCGAATGAAGAGGAGTACCAGCAATTGAGTAGGGAAAAAGTGTTGGGCCAACCAACTGCACAACCCAAATTGTTCGGGGATGATCAGGAGGACCAATCAAATGCACAAAAAAAATTGTATGGGGATGATCAAGAGGACCAACAAACTTCACAACCAAAAGTGTATGGTGATTATTAGGAGGATCAATCAACTGCACAACCAAAATTGTTTGGGGATGATCAGGAGGACCAACCAACTGAACCACCAGAATTGAGAAACAAGCACATTGCAAAAGTAAGTACCTGTAAACATCTTCCTCTGTATATTTCATTGTTAAGGAAGAATAGGACTCTCCAGATGAAAAACAAACAAATACATATCAAATTTAAAACCCTAACAGATGAGCTTAGACAAAAAGAAACTTTTGATAGATTAGATTGCTTAGCCCAAGTTGTAGAGTCCATAGCCACTGATGACATAGGTATTCCTTCTCCAGGGGTCTAACAAGATATACACCTTGGAAAAAAAGAGACTGATGACATTGAAGTTGCAGAGTCCATACCCATTGATGACAGGTATTCCTTCTCCCAGGGTCCGACAAGATATACCGCTTGGAAAAAAGCAAACTGATGACATTGAAGTTACAGATTCCCATACCAAAATCACAGTTGTCCATACAAAGGAACAGGAATTACATATCAAAGATACAAAAGAAATGGGTATAGACACAGAGGAACAACAACCAGAACTGAAACTAACAGAGGATGAGGAAATAGAGATCAAACTGACCAAAGACATTGGTGAGAAAAAATATGATGAGGAACCTTACAGTGTGTAGAACAAATCACTTCCTGACCTTGCCAAGATATTTGAAGAAGAATATCAAAACAAAGTTTTACGAAGACATAAAAAAATAGTGGCTAAGCTAGAAAGGAGAGTGACCAAGTTGGAGAAGGATAAGCAAGAACTCGAACAACTAATGGATGGTGTGCTCACTTGCAGGGCTCCTTCAACCAATTACAACGTGTACCTGACTGGAAAATTCATGATATTTAAAAATAATACTATCATCCAAAATATCCCTCTCCCAGTTGAAAGCAATTATTGTTTCGAGAAGGCATATATGTCAATTTGTAATCAAGAGAAAGACTTGCTCTATGAACTGCACCAACATAATTTTTTGGTACCTTATAATACAAAATGGAATCCCAACTATGTTACTAGGGATGTCCAATTGAGGGCATTTGTATTGTATTTGAGAAATTAGGCCAGTTGGTTGGATGATCTGAACATTTATTTGCAAAATTCTGAGAGCCTTCTTTGGGTTAGACGAGAACATCCCAAAATCTTGGAGGTGATAAAAGAACATAAAAAATACATCAATTCTCGAAAAGTAGTAGAGGTTATCTCCGAGAATAGGGAGATGACCATTGCATATTGTGCACACTAGATTCAATTATTGGAAACTAAGGCACATGGAGGATGTAAAGCAAGGTGGGATAGCATAGGAAAAGAACCCCGAAATAAAGATCCATTTAACTACCTCAACTTAAAGACAGCCTTAACAAGGGTTGCTTAGTATATTCTTGCTATGGGACAGTGTGGGAATCACTGGATAGGTCTTAGATTTCGGTATCCAATGATCTGGCTTCCAACAAGGGTATATAAACATAAATATACGCTGACAAAAAAAGAAGAATTTGATTGCTGGAATGTAATTATGGAGACAGGAGGGTATCTTTGTCCCGTTGAACCAGGAAATAGTTATTATTGTATCAACAATCTTCATGAATGTCCCCTTTCATTCACATATTTAGATTTACAGACTAGGTCACCCTTGTTGATACACTGGCTCACAATTGCTGACACACTGGCTCATATTTGCTGACACACTCGGTCACCATTGCTGAAACACTGGCTCACCGTTGCTGCAACACTGGCTCACCGTCGCTGCAACACTGGCTCACTGTTGCTGCAGCTCATAAACAGTAAAGGCATTATATTTGATGTTGTAATATATAACTCTCCAGTTTGTTTTGTTAGTTATCAAAAACTGGTAAAATTGTGTTTGACATGTTTAGTTACAATTTCATTGTAGTTCCTCTAATAATTTTGTTACATTTTCATTGTTTTTATTCGAATTTATATATCAGATTATCATTTGCACAACAATATATGCAACTATGCAAACTGGCTCACAGTTGCTGACACACTCGCTCACAGTTGCTGACACACTGGGTCAGAGTTGTTACAAGATTGGCTCACCATTGCTGCAACTCATAGACAGTAAAGGCATTATATTTGATGTTGTAATATATAACTCTCCAGTTTGTTTTGTTAGTTATAAAAATCTGGTAAAATTGTGTTTGAAATGTTTAGTTACAATTTCATTGCAGTTCCTCTAATAATTTTGTTACATTTCCATTGTTTTTATTCAAATTTATATATCATATTATTGTTTTCACACCAATATATGCAACTATGCAAGTATGCAAAACCACTTGAAAGCTATCTTCCATGACTTACAAAACAATCAATGTATTAAAAGAATGAGTTTAAATTAATGGAGTTATTTAATCACCTTAAATGAAAATTCCATCAAATTAGAGAAATCTCCAACCATATCCTCACCACCTATCAAACATACATGGACATAGTCAACAACACATTAATACATCAAATACAACTAATACAATAATCAATATTAATATCAAATTGAAAACAAAATCGTGCACAAGAAACCTGAAAAAACATTCATTGTTGGCACGGGGGCGTCCTCACTTGTTGAGTTCTTCAAACTGAAACGATTCATCTTCACCTGCCGGGATATTCAAGTCAATTTCGAATCTTGCACTGTGTTGCCTTGTTTTTCTTCTCTTTTGGGGGCTTAGGAAACTCTTTTTCCTCTTCAAATACAACTCAAAAGCACCCAATCCACACTTGAATTCATAATCCATAATATGAAGATTGTTGGCGTCATCCAACAATTTTTTAACTAAAGCAATCAACTGTTCAATCTTGGTCAAAGTAGCAGGAGGACTATTTCGAACCAGGTCTAAGTAGCCAAATAACTCCTCCTTGGCCATCTCAATTTCTTCAACATTTACATCAACATTGCGACTATCAATGGCATCTTCAAGAAGATCGGATACTGCCTCTATATTTATCTCAGGAGGGTCATTGTATGACTTAGTTGTGCTTTGATGATTTTGTAATTGGTTTGAAGCCATTGAACCGGAACACAACCAACCCACCTTTATGGCATGCTTACATATGTTGCCACGAATAGACCATGGGTAATCACAAGTTATGAAATTTGTACAATGACAAGTGACAAGATATTTCTTATTAACTTTAGATTGACTCCTCACCCAAAAATCATGAGGCATTTGCGAATGAGGGCTGCAATCACTATCTGGTATCCTTTTTTCTTTTTCCATTGATGATTCCAACTATTTCTCTTTCTTGTAATTATTTAAAAATCCTTCCTTTTTTAGAATTTCCTTAAACCGATAACAGGGTTCAACATATTTTAGGAGAACATATATCAACCAGTACATTCTACGAGAACATTTCTTTCTTCTATCAGATAGAAAGTTTGTCTTTAGGTAACAGTGATATGATTCCACAGCATAATTTGTCTCCTGATTTGCTTGGGTAAAATCCTGAAAACCTTTGACCCACATCCATAATTGCATAAAATTTGGGTTAATGAAGATATTTCATCCATATTTCAAACCAAAAAGAGAAATGTAACTTAAGAGTTTTTCAACTTACAAATCTTGTCACCAGCAACCCAATTCTTGTTGAAATAGTCTAGGAACTTTTCCTGATCATCAAATTTGTTGAAGAAAGTATTAATTGCAATGTTGACTTCAACATTGGAACAATAATTCATAATTAAACCCAAATCACTAAACATTTCTTTTGTTATTTCTGGATTACTGGCCAATCGATTCACATTTTTTAACCATGCTCGACATACGTGCCAAACACACAAGATAACATTGCACCTTGTGATTCTCCTTCCACATTAAATTCATTTCAAGCATGTTATTTTTGTAATAAATACAAGTTGTACTGTAAAATAAGAATATTGAAGTTACCTTAAAGCACCAATTCTAGCCAATGCATCAGCAACCATGAAAGCATTAACTTTCCAACTATGATCAACTTGGTGACACCTATGCATGAGTTGCTCCAACCATAGCGAAATGTCTTGTGATGTATTACGTGATGACACCACCCATGCAATGGGCACCCCACTTTGTTGGTGATCAAACACGACGAGTGTGTACAATTGATACTACCATATTCATAATACATAGATCATCAACTTCATATCATCAATCATTATTAATCAAGTTATTATACTAGATCAATCATTCTTAATACACTCACCCCATACTTATTTGTGCTGAATGTCGAATCCATGGCTATTAGGCTATTATTCGATAGCTTCACCATGGTCTCCAACATCCACTTCATCTGAATTCCAATTATAAAAGTGACATCTCCACCATTGGGCTTTTGATAAAAGAAAAAATCATTTTGGTGTTTCCTATACCAAAGGTTCACACTCATTTCATCCTTCTTATGCAACTGATAATTTCCTTTCATTAGACGATTATATATGTTAACAACATCTTTTCTACACAAAAATAAATCCCTATCTCAAGCTGCAGCATCTATGTCAATATATTTTTTAACGTGCATTTTGCAAACAGAGTTAACTAGCACATCCAAAAAGAAACAACTCTCTACATAGGAAACCATGTCCCTTTATAAATTTGGTTAATGTAACACCCTAGCATGACCCGAGTTGTCATGTTGGCCATGAAAAGGCAATCCTTGGTTTTCTACATGCTCATACATGTTATATGTTATTATCACAACCTCAGGGATTTGAACCATAATTTTTACAATTAAATGGCATTGGCAGCCCCTCTTTTTCACAAATGAGTATTTTCGCTTAACTTCATCTTGTCCCCTTCTGTCATCAGGGCCATATGAGCAAGCATAGCTGCATAAAAATGTTTGGAAACTCAATACATATGATACCAACATATTGAAAATTGTTTGAGCACTATTCATACCAACATATTGAAAACTGTATGAGCACTATTCATACCAACATATTGAAAACTGTTTGAGCACTATTCATACCAACATATTGAAAACTGTTTGAGCACTATTCATACCAACATATTGAAAACTGTATGAGCACTATTCATACCAACATATTGAAAACTCTTTGAGCACTATTCATACCAACATATTGAAAACTGTATGAGCACTATTTATACCAACATATTAAAAACTGTTTAAGCACTATTCATACCAACATATTGAAAATTGTATGAGCACTATTCATACCAACATATTGAAAATTGTTTGAGCACTATTCATACCAACATGTATACATAGGATTTATTGAAACTCAATACATATGATTCCATGAAAATTGTTTGAGCACTATTCATACCAACATATATACATAGGATTTATAAAAAAACTTACACTTCATATACCAAGGAAGCAGTAGGCCTTGAGCCTGGGCATTTTCTTTATACCCGGGTGAAAGAACATGGAGCATTTGGGTTCATTTCCTCTCCTTTAATAAAGTCTTCAATTCTAGCTGAAGGAATTTTTGCAATCTGATCTAAGGAGTCCATGTGTTTTCCTTGTACAAGAGACCAATCTAAATCCAGCCTAGAAAAGATGAGCTTTTCTTTAGGGTTTTGCACCGGAAGGGAAATTATTGATTCCCATTTCACTTGCTTCACCATTTTTAAGCGAGTATCTGTTTCAGTGAGTTGCCGCAATGGTGGAGTGGACGCAAAGGGGATTCTCACTTAAAAATACTCAGACATCGAATTAAAAAACAGTGTTTCACTAAACAAAACAGAAACAGACCGGTTTTCAGTAGTGGTCCCGTGAGCCAGACTGGTTTTCAGTAGTGGTCCTGCGAGTTGCCGCAACGGAGGAGTGGGCGCAATGGGGATTCTCCTTTAAAAATACACAGACATCGAATAAAAAAACAGACCCCTATTTTCAGTAGCCATTTCGCGACTCTCCCTTTCGTTCAATCCAACGACTCTCCCTCTCAATTTTTCAGTAACATTCCAGCGATGGCTTTCATTCTGTCATATTCAATCGGTCCATTCAATGACATGGCTGTTCAGCTCGATGACACGATCATTCCATGCCTCTCCGCTATCTTCCCTTGACTGGTTTTCACCAACCTGTTCGCAGGGGGCACGAGAAATTTTCATTCATGGGCACCTTTGTGCATAGGTGGGTAGGAGGAAAACGGGATGTTTCGTGGGACAGAGACAGAGACAGAGCTCCTAAACGGGACGTCTCATCGGACGGAGACGAAGACAGAGACGGGGAGAGGCGTGGGGCCGCGTTTTCCGAAGGGATTCGGCGGTCTGCCGAGGGCGCAAAACCCGAAGGCCATTCCGTCGAATGGTTAGCTTACTCCAAATAAAATGTTGCAGCACAATTGTGCAGAGTCTATAAAGAAAACGAGATGTTGCAGTACAGCTATCAAATTCTATAAAGAGGGATGTTGCAATACAACTATCAGAGTCTATAAAGAGGTTGCAGTACAGCTATCCACCGTTCATAAATATTAGAAAAAACCAGTTGATATTGAAGCCCATCTTGTCATGTCGTTTTTCCTTAGACTAGAAGTTTTGAAATTCTAGAACTACGTGAGAATAATGAAGAAAGCAACACATAAAATATTAGTTGATATTGAATCCTGTCTTGTCCTATTGTCTTGTCTTAGACTAGCAAGTTTGAAATTCTGCAACTAATGTGAGGATAATGAAGAAAACAAACCCATAAAAAACTAGTTGATCTTGATGTCTGTCTTGTCTTGTTATTTTGTCTAGGCTAGGTTTGAAATTCTGTAGCTATCCTAGGATAATGAAGAAAGCAACACGGAGGGTGAGAGTTGCATCTTTTAAAGTGAAAGCCATTTTATATTGATGTTATTTGGTGGTTGAGACTAGATTTTCATGTAAATAATATAAGTTCAGACTCTAAAATCGTAGAATCTAGAATTTTATATATTTATTATAGTATGATCTGATTTTGAAAGTTTTGTTTTTCGTTGCATTTTTTATATTTTTAAGACCATTTTATATTGATGTTATTGGGTGGTTGAGACTAGATTGTCATGCAAATAATGTAAGTTCAAACATTAAAATTGTAGAATTTAGAATTTTATATATTTATTATAGTATGATTAGATTTTGAAAGTTTTGTTTATAAGTTTTGAAAATTGATTTTGAAAGTTTATTGTATTAATTTTCAAATTTAGAATATGGTAATAGATAATAATAAAAAACAAAACTATATTAGTTATTAATTATAATTAATATCTTACAAATTAAAATATTCTAATAATAATAATAAAATATAAATATATTAATAACTTAAACATAGTTAACTATAGTCACTAATGATCAACTATTTAACCATTGTGAACCATAGATAATCATAGTTAATCATGGTCAATATAGAAAACTATGGTCAACTTGATCTTCCATAGGCATGTTTAGTCCACTACATTCTATTCTCTTAATCCCTAGTCAACAATGGTAATCATGGTCAACTATGGTCAACCAATGTTGACCATAATCAACCATGGTAAACCTTGCCAACATGGTCAATTGTTGTCAATCATGGTCAATGTTCATCAACCATTTATAACCATAGTCACCTAAAGGTTAACTATGTTCACCCCAAGCATGTAGCTGGTCAACTAACACCCACATTAGTAAATGTGGTTGATATACATTGATTGGAAAAAATTTCTACCTTTTATATGAAAATAGACTTATGAAAATGACACATATCAGTGTTAATCACATTTACTAATATAATTATGCTAATAAATAATAGGGAGAAAAAAACAAACAAAATCAACCATATTAGCTCATTAATAATTATTGATATCTAAGTAATTAAAACAAGCTAACAACTATATATATAAAACACCATAAAACATATTCTCCAAAGAAAATGTGTCATTTTGAATCATCCCTATTCTACATGTTGCTCACCAAGTTCACCTCACCAATAGAGGACTAAAAATATAAGATAGGGAATCTCTAATGGATTTCTCCTTTTGGATATATAGATTGAGTGGGTCTAATGGTTAAGAGCAAGTGTTTCCTCCTAAGAGGTCAAAGGTTCAAAACTAGAGGGGGATAGAGTATGTATGTCTTGCTAGACATAACAGTCAAATGCCTGTAAAGGAGTCTCATACACGAATTTGAATATGAAATTTTCCTATATAATAGATTCATACTAATATAACCTATTTCTGTTAACTGTATAAGGTTTTCCTTTGAGGTACTTTTTTTTGAGTAGTGAAAGATATTGTTTTTTCTACAAACAAATTTAAAAATCAAATATTTTCAATATCCCTTAAGAATTTCAATAGCAGTTATACCAGTGGGATTAAGAGGAGATTGTTTACCACTACATCGACAGATGACAAGACTATGAAGGTCCAGTAGCGACCCCAGTGACTATCGGCAATGTAAGCTCCCAATATGGGCATTATCCACATCGTACCGGTCCAATTGGGGACATTCCTGGAAGCAGAAACAGTGCCCTCGTGCAGCTTGGTGGTTAGATAAATCACTAAATTAGCCCAAACTCCGCCAAATGCCAATCGTTCGCAGAAATCGTAACCTGTTTATTCAAACATAGCAATTAAGCTCGGAAAAACATGCATTTCTCGTACTAAAATTCCTGCAGACAGATGAAAAATGCGATTACATGCCAACGATGAATGTACAGGCTTTCAGCCCTCCAGTTTTTTCTCTTAAAACAGGCCTCCCTTTCAAATCAACCGACCTGTCCAATGCAATTTCCGTTTCTTCCATCTCTTTGGATTTCATCTTACAAACTTGATCTCTAACCATCCCAAATTCACAAGCTGGCGGCTCTCTGACACAAATTCATGAGCCGTCAGACATCTTCATGAATAATTTACGATGTACCCCATAATCAAAATTGATGAAATATATAGATAAAGTTTAAAGTTTGAACCCTTGGAAAAAATTTGCGGTCGTGCAGAATAATCGCCACTTCACTAGTGATTTTGACTCGGGTCAGCGGCGCGCAAGCTTGTGACCAAATTCGCAGTTCCGGAATTTGGTGGTAGAATTTAATTCGAGTGTCAAGTGTGTGATAAAGATAGTGAATTGATTTGATATTTCTAGTTTCGTTATTGGTCAAATTCTCTTTCATGGCCGACATGATACGAATTTGGTTGATATTCTTGTGCCCCTAGTCTGAAGAATGATATGATATATTGGTCAATGATCGATATTCAATGTGAATTTTTTAACGTTTTGTTGGTGGTCGACATTCAATCTGAAGTTCCTTTCACAATCTTGCGATTCTTTTATGGAATTTTGTTCAAAGGTTTTTTGGTTTTTTTGTGTATGAATTTAAATTATATTACCGCATAATTACATCATATATTGGCAAAAAAGTTTCACTGTTAATGCAAAGTCTAGTTTCAATTTGTTTTTAGGAAAATCAGATTGGTTGACCATTGACCAAAGTTTTGATAATACAAAGTAAAAACACCTATATTGAGAAGCCATTGATCTCTACTATAGTTTAAATTATATAAAATTAAGACAGCTAAGCATGAAGTGATTGGGGCTGAGTCTTAAGGGCTTGTTTCATTTGGAGAATGAGGTTTAAGTTCACACTAAAGATGCCTTTTGAAGGTGAGCAAATTGGGCATCCAAACTAGCAAGATAGGAGCATTGATATTGTTGCATCCACTTGATTTCATTCAACAGAAGCGATTATATCATTGCAATCTTCATGTTTCTCCTTCAAGACCCTTCCCAGAAGAGTTTTCATCTCCGGAGTTCAAGTAATCACTCCATATTCCCTTGGTGTTTTTAGGGCTATGACCCTTATTGGATATCTTTCTTTGGATTTATGAATCAGAATAAGTTTTTGAGTCACTGGTAGTCAAAACTTCAACTTGAAAATTTTCCTCATGTAATTTTTTTTTTGGGGCGAGGTGGTAGAGTGAAAGATAGTTGCGGCATCTGGGTTTGGACTTGGACATGCGACTTACCCTAAGAAACCCTTATCCCCAGAGCCCGAATGGAAACACATTTTTTTCGAGGGCATATTTTATCAATTAAGATATAACGAGGGTAGAGTTCTTACCCACAACACCCAAAGACCCCAAGGATTGACATTGAGAAAACCATAAACGAGTGAGAACCAAGGAGCTCCAGATTTCTCAAGCTGTCTATGATACCAAGAAGACAGATGAGAAGTAATAAATGCCTCTTGACAAGGTCTAATAGCCACTCAGGGAGACCGATGCTCTACCTGTCGGACAACCCAGTTGAGCTTATGCCATAACATGCTAACATTAACTACTAATACTGTAATTAGAGAATGAAAGAGATTTGATAAATAGAAATTTACCCAGTGTTGGCTAACAATCTAGACCTAGAACGAAGGTGACATGTGAGCTAAATGAAGATTGGTGCATCCCGTGCCTATATCGTTGAGATCTAAGCTTGTTATTTGTGTCCCGAGCAAGGCATCACCTATTTTCCTTAGGCCTTCAGTTTTGTCGTTGCTCAATGGCAAGTGCATGATTTAAAGACCTTCATTCTCTGAAACCATGTCACATTGAATGTAGGGGCATGTTAATTCATGTCGAGGGAAAAAATCCAATGTTTTAGCCTAAGAGAAAGCCCGTCAACTATACTCCTGCTCAGTGAATTTTCCACCACAAAAAGTCGTCTATTGTTAATCACCCTAGGGAATTGTCCCACTTCCGGTGGAGGAGGAGCCTCAACATACTAGAAAAACTAGAGAATAAGGTATCTCATCTTAGAAAAAACAAATTTGGTGTTGTCTGGCATATGCATAGAGAGTGTGAAATGCAGTCACATGTGTGTTGCATGGGATGGGTGCACCACACCACATGTCACCCCTCCCTCGCCCACACCCAACACACCACATGTCATCCCTTCCTCCCCCGTTCACCCCCCTCCACCCCTTAAATGTGTCGGGAGGAAGCATGGTAGCAACCTCCCCATCTTCCAATGTCCCAACTTCAACCCCCCAATCAAAAAGGTTAATTTTCTAAAATTATATGATTTAAAATTATTAAATAATAATAATTTTAACAAAACCATTTATAACTTATACAACTTGAAATTATATTATGATTAGCTAAATTTAAATATTTGTTAACTCATGTTTAGCTTTATTTGTGCATTAGTCTCACAAGAAAATTAATTAATGATGGTTGTGTTTTGAAGTTAAATATTTATTAACTCATGTTTAACTTTATTTATGTATTAGTCTACATACAACTTAATTAGTGATCTTTATGTTATGAAGTATTATGTAAATAAGAAGATTCAAGGTTCAAATTTCAAATAAATTTCAAATTGAGGGTGCGTCAAACAAAAAAAATTATAAATTAAACTAATCAACATAATTTCATTTTCATAAAATTATCTAACTTTACTTTTTTTTGAAATACCATATGTTATAAAAGTTTATCATTTTAATATAAAATTTAAATAATTTACCTATTATTTATTATAAAGTTTAATCAATATTTAAATTTAAAAATTAATATATTTAATTCAATTAAAGACATTTGATTGAATTAGCTTATTGGTCAAGAGTGTGTGTTTTTCTCATTTGGGAAATTTATCATTTTAATATGATAGGTTTAAAAATGTATAATAAAACGAACTAATACAAATAAGCAATTAAAAAATACCAATTATGTTTTTCTACTTGAAAGCAAACTCATAACGCCTTTATTTACTTTTCCTACATTCACACGTCTCTTTGTTGGATTAAAGTGCACGTCTCTTTGTATACCGTTGTTTCCTTTCCTCTTTTATAGTGAGGTGTATCTAAATTTCCACGAGTTTACAAAAGAAAAACGTATGATATATAAAATACAGGCTTTCCAAAAACGTGGTTATATTAGAAAGATATTAATGGAAAATTCATAAGAAATTTGAAGTTTTGAATGAATATAAATAATAATAATTAATTTTAAATTTTAAATTATAAAAATTTTGTTTATAAGTTTTGGATAAATAGTGATTGAGTGTTTTGTTAAGATATTTTTTGATGTGAAATTATTGGTTCAATTCTCAACTTATGTATTTTGTTAAAGCATTTTTTAATATAAAATCACCCATTCAATTTTCCATCTCATAAAATTAATATATTAAATATAATAAAAATATAATCATAACAAACTTAAAAAACAAAAATTTTATTTAACCATTAAAATAAATAAAAATCACATAAAATTAAAAAATTTACAAGAATATACACATTCAACGAAAGCATTCCAATTTGCTCGTGGATTTTACGGATAGGGTTGGCTTCATAATCACATTACAATTTTGTTTATTGAGGAAGTTTTACAATCTACTTATACAGTGGATATATTAGGTAAGCTCACAATCCCTCGGTGATTATTAAATTTGTGTTTTTTTGGTTATAAATTCTAAAAAATATAGAGTTATTTATTATTTATTAGTTCTGGATTGGATTATAGTAATCGGTAGATGTTGACCTAGTATTAATATGGGTTGATAATCCATTTATTTAAGATTTTAGCCAATGTTCTATCATAAATATTTCATTAAATAACTTTTTATCCAAGTTTGAGTTTCTATCTCTTATTTTCATAATTTTTATTGAAACTAATGATAACAAGTTTTACGTTTCAATTGAATGATATTGCATTACTTGCAAAACATTTAATGTTTTGCACTCTATTAATGTCCATTGCACTACATATCAAAATCCGCTACATCCATCAGTAGGCACCTGTCGCTTCTTTTGGCCATTTGTCACCTCACATGTTCAATCCTCCTTTCTTCTTTTCTAGCTGCCTCAGAAAGAGAGGTTCAGGTTTGTTCTCATTATCACTGCTCATTTTAAAAAAAAAAAAAATCGGCTCCTCCCACCACTAACCACGTTGTGCCAGTATCTAAGTACAAAAATCCCTCAATTTCCACCTAAAGAACGAGATGGAAAATGAATAGCATTCAAGAAGATTCCTATTAACACTTGCCAAGAAGCATTTGAGGGTGTAGATAATCTGCGATCTGAAATCGAATATTTCTTAGCCCTAGATCAAGAATTTGAAATACGCGACAAGGAGAAGATAGTAAAGCTTCAAACTCTGGGAAGCATTAGGTTTATTGGGGAGCTTTCGAAGCAGAAGACGGTACCTAAAAAATTTGTTCATCATTGTATTCACTACTTGTTGGCCACAAATGTGAAGGCTAGTCCAGCTGAAGAAAAAGTTGAGGCTCTTTGCTTTCTTTTGAAAACTGTGGGAAAACATCTTAAAAGAAACCTCAAGCACCATAGTATCATTTATTCTTATTGCGCCACAATGAAGAAGGTAAGTAGCAATCAAATTCTTGCATTTAAAATCAACGTCTTGAATTTAAAACGAGATCCATGGTCAAGAAGGTTCTCGATTTGCGTGTTAATAAATGGATCCTTTGACATGAAAAGATGAAATCAAAAACTATAAATGAGTTCCATTCAGAAACTCGACAAAAGCTCTATTTAAACCCCAAAACAAAAAAACGTGTAATATGTTTGTAGGAAACAATTTTGCAATTAGGTGTGTTACAAGTGGTAGGAAGGAGTTACTCAAAAGGTTAGAGGAACTTACATGTCCAAGCCCACGCTGCAAGCTGTGAAGAATGGGAACATTTCTGCAAGCTTCCGACCATGGAGACATTTTTTAGTACTGGAATTTTTTATAATTGTGCTCATGGTGGCTTTCTAGTTGAGGGATCAAAACGATAAGGGTAGCTGGTATTTTCACTCTATCTAGAAGTTCTATGGGACAACAATTGTCTGAAGCATGGAACTGAAGATAGCACATGGTTTCTTTTTTCTTCACTTTATGAAAGCAGGTTAACAACTGAAGACAAAAAAATAGGTGGGTTCCTTTATAAAAGCGTTCACAACTTGCATTAATGCATAATTTTAAGTCTAGTGGTTTTCGAAAAACTACGTGGTTTTCGAGACAGTGTGGTTTTTCCTAGACTTGGCTTTCCACCTTGGTCTCAATTCGATCCACAAAAATCAAAATTAGACCCACAAAAATCAAAATTGGACCCTGCACGTTGGTGACGGATTTTAATAGTGTTGTGTGCTACTAGAATGTCTGGAATAGGACTTTAACCACAACGATGTTATTGATTTCAAGGAGACCATTACGAGCATTGAATGGAGTGCATATCTCCCGAGGGACCTTAATTTACAACATTGAATGGAGTGCATATGAGATATGTAAAAATTGTTACATTAATCTTTAAAATAAATATTACAATAGCTCGATGTGGAGTATTTTTGTATATGGACTGAAAGTATTTGGCATTGCTCTCCTTTCTGAACTAAAATTTCTAAAATTCTACAAGTTCATTCTTATGTGTATTACATTCATTCTTTTGCGTATTTCATTTCATATTATTCTTTTTATGATTAAAATTGAACAATATTATAAATACAAAATGGGATACATGGAGTTGGGAGTTGAAGGGCACATATAGTGAACAAAGTATTATGTCAAATATAAAATTAGTAAGAGGAATATGTTCATGTGGATATCCATGAGACAAATTTTTTTCATCAATGTTACAATTAGACTAAAATATTATTAAGATATTCTATTTTTCCTTTTATTAGTTTCCATATTGACCACTTCTTTTCATCATTCTAAAAAATTGGCTTCTAGAAGATATGCACATTTATGTTACATTTTCACAAGCATTTATTAGGCTAAAATGTATACATTTTCACACACATTTATGCTAACTGGTAATAGGCCTCCAACCACATTTTCAATAAAAAATGCAATATTCTTAAGATGTAAAACAAATCTTACATCTTTACTATAATGCATATCTATTGAATACATAGTTGTTTTCATTTCCTGATTTCAAGAGGGAAAAATCAAGGACTACAATAACGCCTGTTGCTCTGGTTACTTATAAACTATTAGGGATTGAGTAATAATATTTCTTTGAGTATATATTATATACTAGCTAGGCCATGAAATTCCTTAACTTACTAAATAAATATATACATATTGTTACAAATTCTAAGATTATAAATCCATTTCTTTCAAATTATTTTGGGCATTGAATAGCTAAACTGCATAATTCTAAGTAATAGATACTTGAGGAGGGACATGTTTCATAGTCATTAGATACAAAACATTCGTGTTAAAATCCTCGTTTTCTAGGATTGTCCATCCATTTTTTTTTAAGGGATCATAATGTACTATTTATTATAAATGTGGTAATAGCTAGATTAATTCCCATTTATTTGGATTAATGTTTGAATCAGAAAGGATAAAAGGATTCACTACTTACTTTACATGTTGCTTTGCATGGCATGCGAGTATTATAAGTGGTATGTAGTATATAGAAAATGATTTTATTATTTATATTTTGGTTGTGTATGTTACACCATTTTTTGGTCATCTAACCTATTACTATTAGATGGACTTAAGTACACCATGTAAGAGCAATTTTACCCTAAGTAAAATTGCTTTCACTATGAAAAATAACTTAGTAAACCACCTTTATTAAGTTGTTTATGGTCTAAACATGAAACCCCATGAGGAAATATTAAATAAATCCACATTTGTTTGATTTTCTTCAAAGAATAATTTGTTAAACAACAGTTTAATTAATATTCCTGATCATATTTAACCCAAAAGAGGAGAATTAATTAGATAAATTATTATTTATCTTATTATTTTCTAGGAATAATTATTTAAACCTTATTTAAATAATATTCCTTGTTAAATTTGACTAAATAATTTATAAATAATTAAATAAATCATTATTTATTTGATTATTACTCAACCACATCCTTAAAATAATAAATAAATCATTTATTTATTTATTATTTACAAATAAAGGGATTTGACCCAAGTCAAATTATTTTTCCCTCCAATAAATATAATAAAATAATCCATAAAAGTTGGATCTTGATTTGATTAATAATATTTTAACTATGCACCAATATCTAGACTAACTCAATATTTTGTTATAAATAGAGGGGTTTTTCCATTCATTCACTACCTTTTGTTGCCTAAAGATAACTCTGGATCTATACTTTTGGTCTAACTTTGATCCACCATCATTGTCATATTTTTCTATCTTTTTGCTTGTGAGCTCCCTTTGAGTTCCATTTTTGTCTGGGTTTTCTACACCATCAAGAGAGAGGGATTTTAGATCTGAAGTGCTGAGAACTTACAAGAACCCATCCCATTGAGGAGAACTGGTAACATACTTCTATGTTTTCCTCCCAGGTGCCATTAATACAAAAATTCATTCAACATATTCTGGTTCATTGGGTTCCCCTTCTGGTTCCACCCCCGGTTCACCCTCTGTCACCTTCACCATGCCTAGTTTAGGACCTAACGCTGGTGGTAGCCCTGGCCCTAATGCTGGTAATACTACTAGTGGGACCATAACATGAACTACCCAAGTTGCTCCCTTGCTCCCTTATATGGCAGGCCTCAGTCTTCCTGATTTTAACTAGTTGATCAATGACCCTATACACCATGACGCTAGTTGGCCTACTATGCCGAATAAGCTCCCTTCTGACATCCCCAACTTTAAAGGCCTTGTTGGAGAAGATCCTACAAATCATGTTTGATCTTTCCACATGTGGTGTTCGTCTAACTCCATTACCAATGAATCTGTCCGCCTTCGGTTGTTCCAACGTACGCTTACAAATGAAGCTTCTAAGTGGTATGTTGATCAGGCATCATCCTCTCATACCACCTTTGCGACTCTTGCTCGAGCTTTTCTATCTTATTTCAGCTTCCCTTCATGAGGACACTGGTACTGAACTTTTGACTTCTTTTCGTCAATTATCTGCGACCCACCTATCCGATCATGTCCGGGAGTGGCGGAGAAGAAAGAGCCTATGTCGAGCCCCTACCTTCGAAGACCGTGTCTACATAGACTGGTTCCTTAGATCTCTCTTGCCTACTATCGGAAAATATGTCGCCACGCATTTCCCTCAAACCGAAGAATCCGCTCTCCAAATTGCGTTAAATTATGACTCGATCTACGCTTAGTCAGGTTATGTTTATACCATTCTACCTGATCTTCCTAGACCCAGTGGTGCCAATGCACCGGGGGCATCTCATGTCACCGACGGTATCGTTGGAGCTCTCTCTTATCCATATGCCCAGCCTCCCATGGACTATGGTTTTCCTCAGGGGGGGAAACACCTCCTACACTTTTCCCCCTCCCGGTAGCATGTAGCCAAGATACAACATGCCTCCTCCTTTTTCCCAACCTCATGTTTACCATAATATTATCCAACCTCCTTATTATCTGTATCCGTAGCCTGGTGCTCCAGCTCCTCCAACATTAGCACCGCTGCCTCCGTTGCCTTCTCAACCCCCACAACAGCAGCCACCGCCCCCTCAGGGGTAGGTGTATGCACAACAGGGCGCGACTAATCCTCCTCCTTCCAAAAGGAAGAGGAAAGGCACTCAAAATCAATCTGCTCCCAGTAATCCTAGACCTAATCCTCAAAATAATGCACCTAACACTGCTAATCAGCAACAGGGCACTTAGCCCAAGCAGGACAGGCATGTTCGCACGAACAAGCCTTGTTCTTGTTATGGTGTTTATGGTCATTACACACATGATTGTCCTCTTTTACAACAAATGAAGCAGATGTGGGAGTCTCAAGAAACATTGCGAGGACAGCAAGCCTCCCCTTCCGTCCCTCCCAGTGGTGTGCCTAGTCAACCGAATATATGTTTACTAATCATTTCCCTAAGCAAGGATTCGTGGCTACCCAACCACATGAAGGTTAGGCAACCACTCAACCTCTTCCATCTGGTACCTCCAATTACCAGATTCTCATGATGAATTATAACCAACCTATAATCGTAGACCTCAACCTTCAAACTCGGTCCCGTCAGTACAACAAGCCTCCCGCTACGTCTGTCCCTGAGCCCCCTTCTTCAGGTTCTATAGAGCCTCTTTCAACACCTAATGGTCCTTTGTAGATCCCTCAGCCTAAGGCGGAGGTTCATACCAAGATCCCTAAGGGACCATTACGTCGAAACACTTCTTCTGGAAAATCTGCCCATTCGCTTAGCATAGTAGATGATTTGGCACAATCTCCTGCTGCCATCTCAATGTTGGAACTCCTCCAGTCATGCCCTTCACAACGAAAATCTCTACTATCTCCAATGGGCGCTATAGATCTTTCAAATGATCGATTGATCGTCTTCCATTTTGACCAATCATAACATCCTCCTCTTCCTGCTTCTGTCGCTTTCCAAATCCTAGTCAAGATTCAGAACGCCGACATTTCTCGGTGTATCATTGATGAGGGGGCATCCACCTGTGTGATGTTCGTTTCGGTTTGGAAACAACTTGGATCACCTAAGTTGGCTCCTTCCACGATCACTCTCCGAGCGTGGATGGACACACCTCCCAACCCATTGGCCTATTCTGCAATTGTCCTATTACTCTTGTGGGAAAAATTGTTTACATTGACATAGAAGTCATAGATGCCCCCTTAGATTACAACATTCTATTGGGTCGTAGCTACACCTATGCGATTTCTGCTGTCCCAATTGCAGTTCACCACAAGATGTTCTTCCCTCATAACGGAAATATAGTCACCATTGACCAGTTGACATATTACGAGCCTAAGTCTCAGACCTCCCATGAGTCCATCATCTCTTCGATGGTCAATAAGCAAACCGTCTATCCTTTGACCCAGAGTCTACAAAGACTCCTCTTTGCTTGGTACATTCCTTGGTCTTCCTCCTCCTGTCTCTGATCCCAGCTCATCGAATGTTTGCATGATGCAATCGTCTCGGGCCTCCCTCAAGCGGCCCAGTTCAGTTATTCAGTAGCCTCGCCCTCTGCAACCTACTCCTATCCCTTCGATTCAGCCTTCTGCACCCCCTCCTCTTAGCCCTTCACCTACAACTGGTGTCCATGAGCCTTTCTACCCTCCTGAAACAGTTCCTCCAAGCCTTAACCATCTTGGGGTTGTCCTGCCTGGCCATTACCCCTCTGGTCAGATACCATTCCTAGCTCCCCCTCCTGGAGTGTATTTGGTACCTGTCATGGCTACCCTCTCTCTTCCTAACTTGACCCTGGGGATTCCCGTCTGTTACCTTGATCCCCCAGCCGCTACCTCGCCTGGTCAACCCAAACCTTACCTTTCTTTGACCCCGGTTCAATCGGTCCCCATGAATTCTTCCACTGCTATAGTGCCTCAGCCACCTCAACATGAACCTTCTCCTATTGCGACCGCTCTGGGTAAGAAGGGCAAAGCTCACAAGCGGGAATCAAAAGACAAGGCTGCCCCGATTGACCCTGTTCCTGAACCGTAAGACTATTCACACCAATCAACCCTATGCTTTGTGTGATCTCCATGGACATTATTCCCACCATTTTCCCTACCTTACGCATTACCACGCCTCTTTGGAGGTAGTTCGGGAGTACAAGGTTGAATAGAACCAATCCGCCTCTCCCGTACTTGCGCAGTATGCTGCAGGCTAGCTTGAGGATTTACTCACTCCCATTTACATTCCCCCTCCTGATGTTGAGATGATGGAGCCTGCAGCCACCATCCTCTACCTATCATCATCCATGAGACCCTCGGTGGAAGCTCCCTCTGTATCGTCCCCTGTTGTTTCGCTTGACCTCCTTTCAACGATCACCCTGGGCTCAACATCGGTAGATCCCTTGTCTTCTTGTTCTTCCATCATCCCTCGTGATGATGCGCATGTGAACCTTTCTTCTCTTGATGATGATTTAGGTAGCTTTGTCGTGACATGTGGTATCACTTCCTCCAGTCACTCCATCTTCTATTTTTATGATGACATCATGGAAGCCTTGTCCACCCCTGATTTCATATTTCCCGCCCATAAGTGGGATGGCACCATCCATGTCTATGGTGAATTTTGCAGCATGAGCACAAGCTACACCTCTGGTAGCTCCCACACTCCACCTAACCGTCGGTGTGTGAGTAGTAGACATCCTACCCAGATCACTCCCTCTCACGGTGTGCGTTCGATTTCTACTTTGCGCTCAGGTTGCCAGAATTGTTCATCATCCTCCCATTTATTTTCTTGTGGCACCTTTCAGATGGACCTCTCATCCACACCTTATATCGGTTATGCCAATGGTGCAAGTTGCTACGCCCAGAATCTAGCCTCGGTAGGTTGGGCCATCCTTACCCCCTTGAATTTTCTTGTTCTCTCGAACGGTGTATGCATTGGTACTGCCACCAATAATTAGGCCGAATAGGATGGAGTGTGAGTTTTATTAGCCGATGCCCTCTCCCATCACATCCTCCACCTTCATGTTCATTTAGATTCCCTGCTTCTTGTCATGTAATTGAATGGTGTTTATCGTGTGCATAATCCTATCCTTTTTAGAAGATATTTACAAGTGAGGCTTTTGATGCGTGAATTTGAAATAATTACATTCAGTCATGTACCTAGAGCACAAAATCACTACGTAGGTAACATTGCAAACAATATTCTAGATTGGCATTTAGCACATGCATTTAACACAAGACAATAACATAAAACCATCAAAACAATGCATATCCATAATATGTGTCGTATAAAATGTTTTAGAGTCCATCAACTTTGATACATATGACATGCCCATAGCATGTTACAAAAACTCAAAACTGGGGGCACCACCTGCTCCTACACACTAATCACTATCTGGAGGATCCCAAGCCAATGGCTCCTCCCCTGCAGCTCGTAGATTGTGCATCCCTTGTCTGACCATCGCCATGTGCCACATGACCCCTCCCACTCCGAGGGTAGACCAATATATGGCTCTATGTACTATTCATCTAAGTCTTGCCAGCCATGCTCTGAAACACTGGTCAAAAGCCTCTCACATCTACAACGGATGTCCTCCAGGAGGGCTGTAGCATCCTCATTTTGTGGCGCTCTTGATCCACTAGGTCCAGCAGTTCTTAATACTACAAGTCATCCCATATACCCAAACGGTTTTACCAGTGCTATATCTACATACCAAAAGTGAAAGAATCAGTACCATATAAAATATTCTGAAACTTTACAATGCACATAAATGATTAGCAATTTTCCACTTACCATCGAGCCCCCATACTCGACCAGGCAGTAGTGGAAAATATAGGTCCCCACAATAACTCATCCCACTATAGGGATAGTCGTCTATGTATAATGGCATCTGATCCCAATGAGAAAAAAACTTGGGTCGGAACACCCGTCTAACTGCCCCACCTCCTCCTCTGAACAGTAGTTTCCCCCATCAGTGCATCTTGGGCTCCCTCGAGTTTGAAGTGTCAGGATCTTCTCAAAGAAGAGCGAGCACAACACCATACCATATGCACAATCATGTTTCACTTGCTTCTTGCAAAGAAACAACCATTGTTTCAATGATGACAACATCATCCGGGCCCACCCATAGTAGGCCTGATTCCACACACTCTCCACAAGCATCATCTGCCCTCCAATGATGTGGTGGAGTGCCTAGTTACCCAGGATCCATAGCACCGCTACGGCCATAGCACAGGTCTCTAACCTCTCTAGAGACCTGATGGCTATCCATGTCCCTTTGACATGGAGACCTAGTAAAAAATGGCACTCTACAAACTCCATGATGTTCCGCCCTCGCGGTAACACTAGCTAAGTATTCCCAACCATCCCAAGTGGTGGGAAACTAGTAAGGAAATATATATCCTGGACCGTCAACTCGATTCGGTGCCCCTGCACTATAAAGACCTCATGGTCTGGATCCCAATAGCTGACAATATGGGCCAACAAGGGCTCTCCAACTCTCATCAAAGGGTTCTCCACAAAATTCAGAACCCCAAACCTAGCCAATGCACTACAGACACCCTGATCCTCCCGGATCTCCAACCGTAATGTGCCCAGATCTTTCTCTGTCCAGGTGATCTGTAATTCTACCATATCTGTACAAAACCATCATATTTGTTAGTTTACAGATAGGAAAGACTGTATCCAAACATAAAAACCCAGTTCTCGGCAAAAAAAACAGCACAAAAAAACCCTTCTCTGTCAAGTCACACTTTTCAGGCCTAATCCTGGGATAGGTCGCATTTTTCTGCCCAAAACCTGCTACTCAAGTCACAGATTTTTCCCCAAAAGGTGCGACTCGGCCGTGAAGAGGAGCAGGAGTATGTTACCGAGCTCTGGGGACCTAAATTGAACTTTCAATCCACTAAAATTAAAGAGTAGGATTAGGCCTCTTACCTGCAACTGAAGGATCTCGATTCCAACAGTCGGTTTGTCTGCTATGATCACTGCAAGATTTAGGGCCTTCCCTCCTCTCTGCATTCACCACAACTCCACATGAAAATGAGTGAATTTGGAGGGAAAATTCTTTATTAAAAGAGAAACCCCTGATTTTTCTTTGACTTACTGTGGCCAAACCATAGCTCAGTTTGAAAAACTGTCTATACCATTGGAAAGCTCTCACCGAGCCCTCAAATGGGTATATGTTAGTTGTTTGTGATTTGATACTTCACTAGGACCCATTTTGTCCAAGAAAAGTCACTTCATCACTCCTCAAAATCGAATTTCCTCACCTGCAACACTTTTTCTTGGGGCTTTGCCTTCATACTTGTCCATACTCGTGTCGATTTTCGTCATGAGTAACCATCATGTACTCATATTTTCATGGTCCCCATTGGACCTTTTCTGTGTGGCAACATCATCGAGTCACCGTTGTTTAGAGCATCCGAGTTGAGTCATCATCGCATTTATGGAGTCTATCCTGAGTCCCTTTGTATCCAGCTATAGTCCTCCATCATTCATTGCTTGGTTCCTCTCTCATGTCGCACATTATGGCCTTCAGTCCCACTGACCCTATCCCTCATGATATTGTGTCAGTCGCTACCAGGTCATCTATGCCCTTTATGCTCTAACAAGGGAAGTCGTTTGTCTGCTACTCAGTTCCCCCCATTTCATCGTCATCCCTAGTGTCAGTGTGTCAGTCGCCCTTCTATTTTCTCTCGTGCCTTAGTTTAGGATCACTTATTTGCCTCACCTATGGCAGACCTCCTTTTGTCGACATCAGATCATTCATTCCAAAAGACAAGTCTAGGGGGCCGTGTACCTTGGTTCCAGCTTCCACTCTTGTTCGGTGCCTTAGATCAGGCAAAGGGACTCCTTATTGCCCTTTGACTTGATTTTTTCTTAGCTCCAGCTCCTTTTAGCATGATCAAGATCCATACACTTGATGGTTCAGTGATGCAGCAGATGATACCGGTGATTCCCGGGTGTGTGTGAGATGTTTCAGCCCTCATGAGGGTGTGGCCCTACAGGTAGCCCCCCACATGCCCGGATGACTTCTTCATTACAGCCTTTGATGCAGCTCCATATATTTGATGATGTCAGCCTCAGCCACTTGCAACGCCTTTTTGTTTGCATGTATCAGTCAAATTTTCAGAGCCCTTTCCTGTTTACTGGGGCATTTGGGTTGTATTTGTATCTCATGTACTCAGACATTATTTTATAAGTCTTGGCTATTATCCCAAGCACAGGATGTATGTGGGATTCATTATAATGTTTTAGCTGGCTCATGTTCATGCCAACATGTACTATATTGTTCAGTCCCTTGTTTACTGCAGGCATTATTCTTTGTACTTTGTCTCGGTGGGCATAGGTATGCCTCCCCTGCCACCTATAACACATGTACTCACTCATAAAAGAGACTTGTCGCACCTGTAGGTCTCACCTCCTCAGGGTCTAGTCCTTTAGCGCTTCGGTCTACCTTATATTTCTCTCTCTTTGACTTCCCCTTCGGTGTCTAGTGATTGAGTTCTTACAACGTACTTCGGTCAAACGATTAGCTCCTAATGCTCTCACGCTGGGGGGCAATCTGTTACACCATTTTTTGGTCATCTAACCTGTTACTATTATATGGACCTAAGTACACCATATAAGACCAATGTTAGCCTAAGTAAAATTGCTTTCACTATGAAAAATAACTTATAAAACCACCTTTATTAAGTTGTTTATGGTCTAAACAGGAAACCCCATGAGGAAATATTAAATAAATCCATATTTGTTTGATTTTCCTCAAGGAATAATTAGTTAAACAACAATTTAATTAATATTCCTTGTCATGTTTAACCCAAAAGAGGAGAATTAATTAGATAAATTATTATTTATCTTATTATTTTCTAGGAATAATTATTTAAACCTTATTTAAATAATATTCCTTGTTAAATTTGACTAAATCATTTATAAATAATTAAATAAATCATTATTTATTTGATTATTACTCAACCACTTCCTTAAAATAATAAATAAATCATTTATTTATTTATTATTTACAAATAAAGGGATTTGACCAAATTCAAATTCCTTTTCCCTCTAACAAAAATAATAAAATATTCCATAAAATTTGGATCTAGATTTGGTTAATAATATTTTAATTATGCACCAATATATAGGCTAACTCAATAGTTTGTTATAAATAGAAGGGTTTTTCCATTCATTCACTACCTTTGGTTGCCTAATGATCGCTCTAGATCTATACATTTGGTCTGACTTTGATCCTCCATCATTGTCATATTTTTCTATCCTTTTGCTTGTGAGCTCCCTTTGAGTTCCTTTTTTGTCTGGTTTTTCTACACCATCAAGAGAGAGGAATTTTAGATCTGAAGTGCTGAGGACTTACAAAAACCCATCCCATTGAGGAGAACTGGTAACATCCTTCTATGTTTTCATCCCAAGTGCCCTTAATATAAAATTCATTCAACATATTCTTGTCTTGTCTATTGGATGCATGGAGTAAATCTCGTTTTATTCACTGCTTAATGACTTTTCATGCATAGATCTAGAGTTTTGCAGCATTTATCTTGATCAACTAATTGCAAATCTGAAGATATTGGTAGCCATATTTGTTGTTAGGATTGTTTATTATGCACAGCTAAAGTGGTATTTTTTCGTACACTTGTGATTAGATTCATACTAGCAGTGTACATAGAACAGGTACACGAGATTGGTTTCTGTACGTTTTATTTTTTTGAAATAGGGGAATTTTTTAATGGCTTCGAAAAAACCTATGTTTTATCCTATTTTAAGAGTTTTAAAAAAGATTTATGTTTTATCATATTAAAATAAGATTTTGTATTAAAACTCCAAATTTTTAACATGATATTGTAAAATTACCACTATTTTGAATCAAGCAATGACAATTAAGCAAACTTTATAATACAAATTATAAAGTAACATTTGATTAAGTTTTTTTTTTTAACACGGTTATTTATATTTTTTAAACTTTGAACTTACTTTTATAAGTTATCTCCTAAAATGTTACAATATAAAAATGTATTTTTAATTATATTTTCTCTATACCATTGTTGTAAGAACCGTCTCCCCAAGGATAAGGAGGCAGAACTACGTCCCCTACAGATCTGTCATTGATCTTTTGTTCGAAACTGCGAATTCGAAAATCGGATCCGGGATTCCGCAATTTTTTTGACGATTCTTAGAAATTAGATCTGTGATTCCACAATTTTTTGGCGATTCCTCGAAAATTAGATCCGCTGGGACCTGATTCGTAGTTCCAGCTGCCTGGTTTGCGGGCTAGAAAGGATTAGGTGCTGATCCGTGGAGGTTCAGGCGTGTATCCACCGCGGATTGCGAGCAGACCCTAGAGAAGGTGGACGGTTCTCACGGTTTCACGGGTTTTTTTTGTTTTTCTTTTGGATATTTCGAACTGTTATGTGAGAAACTATGCTTTATGAATTCTCCCAAGGTACCCCTTGATGATCCCTAAACGTTTCCTAGATGCTCTTTAATGCTAATGTTAAATTCTTAAAGTAAAATAGACATTCTCTTGTATATTTCATTTCCATCCTTTTACTTAAATTTTTAACATTTCCATTAAATAACTCGGGATGTTTGAGAGTGGTTCCAACGTCATCAGAGTTCAGATGGAGAAAATAGAATTTCATATCCCATTCAAAATTTAGCAGACTTAGGATCAATGGGATTGTGGCGTTTCATTGGATTATATCATGTACGAGGGCATGTGATTGACATTTAATCAAGAGCACTAAGCCCTATATGTACCCCAATGTTGGTGTTGTTGATTGTTGAACTCCTTTTTCATGACCTTAGAAAAAATGTACCCTTCACTTAAGTCAATCATTGATCAGCCATATTAAGATTTCTCTACCATATAATAAGGCTTGGATTAGTTTGTTTGATCAATATTGGGCAATGTCGATTAATATCCCTAAATATTCGAAGTAGAGGAAAATGATAGAGAAGAGAAGAGGAAAGACTAGATTCTAGATGGTTGATGGTGGAATAACTAATCATTGATGTACAATTGATTGTTTTACATGTTAATTGCATGGCATGGGAATACTATAAGGGATATGAAATATATGGAAAATTATTTTATTATCTATATAAAAATTTTCGTACAAGATAATGGTTAATGCAACATTTTCCAAAATAGGGGAATTTTATAAGAGCTTTAAATTACCTACATATTATCATGGTCAAGAGATGGACTTGTGTTAAAGTTATGATTCTTTAACATTAGCATGCCAAGCTATAATTACTTTGAATGAAGT
Source organism: Pinus albicaulis (assembly GCA_034641835.2). Classification (NCBI taxonomy): domain Eukaryota; kingdom Viridiplantae; phylum Streptophyta; class Pinopsida; order Pinales; family Pinaceae; genus Pinus; species Pinus albicaulis. Next base: position 215,210 of record JAXQQM020085971.1, on the reverse strand, counting down.
AATAATAATTAAGAAAACTTTATTTAATATAAAATACAAATAAACACCTTTGTAGGATTTTCCTCATAGTTATTTTATATATTTGAAACTCCCAACCTAGTTTTATAGGCTAGACACCTTTCTCTCCTACAATAGTATAACCTAAAAGTGCATCCCTAACCATTTGTTAGTCTATACTCATCAAATTAAAGGCCTATTACAAGTATTGTATCAAGTAAAAAAGTTATCCCCCTGGGGTTAGCTCACTTGGCAAAGCATGTAAATGTGTTTTGTAAAATATTATGAGGTCCTTGATTTGATCCCCCGGATTAACCATTGTCCATGTTAGGGTAGACATGGTGTACCTAATGGTTATATTTTTTGCAAATGGAATTGACCGCATGTCACACAAGGATGAGACCACCCTGATTTTTTATTCCACTAATAAAATTAAAAAAATTATTTTAAATCCTATGGTTAGATGTCTATTTGAATGTCAAATTCCCCCCTAAAAATTCAGACGTCATTCCCATAAAATGCTCCCAATTCTTAAGTCGTAGTGTCTGCTCAGAATGTAGTGTTTCTTAACTGTTGGACTTGAAATAAAAACAAAGTATACAGATAATATAATTAAAAAAATATAGATACAAGAAACAAATAATATGAAATGTGTGAAATATATCCTCGTATTATGATATAAGAATAAAGAAAGAAATGTCCACTTGCCTCTTAAGGTGGGTTGACCTTTCATTAACAAATACTTGATATACAAGGGCATGCAGTAAAACAACACTATATAAATTTCTTTCTCATTAAATATGTTCTAAATATAAAAAACCTAACTACTTGTGGTCTGCCATTGTTAATGAGTACTAAGTATCTGGTTGACCTGATAAAGTGGACCCTTTTAAATAATATAGTTATCGTCCACTATATATAATAGGCCTTATTCCGGTGATCACTACTTTTCAATAATTGACTAACTTCAGTTAGCCTGTGAGGAGATTAAGATAACAAACTCACATATAATCATCTTTTTTTCAATATTCTCTTTCTCCATTGGCTTGCATACATCATATGTTGTGCCCAAAATGCATAAAATATCATAAAACACTAGAAGTACACACTATGCACAATAATTCAATTATGAGAAAAACCCAAGATAGCTGGGAAGAGAGATAATTTATAAAATAACACCTTAAATAAAGGAATAAACTCTGTAACTACACCAAATCCATTCATGCATCCCGTTGTGGCTTATTTTTCAATATCCTTTATTTTAATTTTGCAAAAATACAAAAACATATAAAAATATGAAAATCTATGTTAAAGTATAAGTTTTCAGATTTATCTCAAAGATGTAATATTTTGGTATTAGTTTAAAGTTTGATACTTCAAAGGATTCATGAAGGTGGGTCCTAAATACCTGGGCTATCAAATGAGCAAGTTTGTGAGCTGGGTCCAAGGATTGTTTGGAAGTGAGAGTTAAAAGGAGAACCACAGTGTCATCTTAACACATGGGTTAATGAGGAGGTGACAGGCTCAGCTGACCTCATTGACTAGGGGGGCGATCAAGATCTCACTGTGATTCACTACAAGGGCATGACCCCGATGAGCGCTTTGTAACTTTGAGGCCCCCTGTGTTGAAGTAATCCACCCAAGTTGTGACAACTATCACCACGGCCATGGTATCGTTTAATGTATCGTTGGCGCGTAAACTCATCAAATTCACAAGACCCACGCCACCTATTTATTCTCTTTTTCACAAGGCTGTTGTTGTTTCTCTCGTACTTGCTGCCAATTTGACTGTGCTTCTATGTCTTCCATTATTGTTCTGCCACCTTGTCATTGTCTTTCACCCCAAGCGGCATCATATACGTTTTGCTCTCTTTTCCCTATCATCCACCATATTCCCTCTCATGGGCAATTTAGATGGATATCCGAGACACCTTGTTCTCTTTAGATCACCTCCAATTTCTATCAACAAGTATGTCCGAATGACACCATGTCCACCTCTTCTCCATCATGCACAAAACTAGTGTATTGTCTCATGACATATTCCAAGAACACACCTTTTCCCCGAGCTTTGGTAATCGCTAGTATCCTGCTGGCACCCCGTAAAAAATGTACTGTAATGAATTGTCTTGAAGAGAATGTCTTATAAGTCTCACCGTTAATTTTTCTCTTCAAGCCCTTATGTTACCTGTGAGGTCGAATCATATGTTCAATTCAACGACGCAGTCATTGATATTACATTATGATAGTTTTTACAAGTTTTCTAATTCAACTAGTTCGTCTTTTTCCCAAAGCCGAGACACAAAGTGGTTTGTACCCTCGACAAAGAACACCCCTTCATGGAAGCTGAAAGAAGAATCAGCTTAAAGGTTGTGGTGTATTTCCAAAGATATTGGGAAAGAAGATGACAACATAATTGACAAATTAGTTCTTAAATGTTTGCATTGATGATGAAGCCAGAGTAGCAATGATATTCCTTCATATTACAAGAAGTTGTAAATACCACCATGATTTTATCACCTTTGATCAAGTTATTCAAGTTCCCCCGTTTTACCATTTACCTATTTACATATCAAATGGGGAAGAATTCTTTGCATTTGGGGTTAAATACCATGGATGTAAATAAAAAGAGGCAGTCAGTAGTGTTTTGGAATAATGTAGTAAGAGAGGAACATAATGAGGAGGGTCTGTTTGATTTTGCAAATCATTTTATGTCTACTGCATATAAAATTCTGAATGGGGTTTCTCCCCCATGTTTCCTGCCAAAGGCTCAAGAATTCCTGCAGTTGGGAACAAATTGTAAGTTTGGATATTGGTATGTTTATGAAGACTATTCTGAGATTAGACTTTATGGTGTTAGGGTAGAACCATATAGGCTTCCTATATTTGTGCCTATAAGATTATTTGCTTTAGATTTCATTAGGCAGAGTTTAAATGTTGACCAAATACATTTTGTACCTATGAAAAAGGGTCATATGTTTAAGCTACCTATGTTTGTGGGTCCATTTATAGTCAACATGAGACAAGTAGTTGATGAAGTTAATATGATGTTAGATGGAGTGCACTTGATGTTAGGAGATAAGTGGGCTTATGACCCCCATAAAGTGATTTCAAATAGGATAATTAAAAATGGTTATTCAGCATTTGTTCATGAAAGTAGACCTAACATAGAGAAGATATAAAATAACGGTTTTGCAGGTTCTGTTGGCTCAAATATTCAGACTCCTATCATATCCTAGAAATCAAGAAAGAGGAGTAAAGAGGCATTTTTAGATTCTGAAGATGAGGAGCAGAGCGCTGAAAAGAGGATAAAATTCAATGAAGACTTAACAGGTGCTCAGCCTGGTTTCTCTCTTCAACTAGGAGATGAGCAGAATGTCCCAGCCTCACCAAGTAGACATGGAGATGCTCAGGAACAAGTACCTTTGATTAAACAACTGTTTGCTAAGATTGCTGAAAGGAATTAAAGGATGAAGGCTAGCATGGAGACACAGGCTGAATATAAAATAACTCCAGATCAAACAAGATTTTTGACTTCCATGGATCTTGAAAAAGATCAGTTTAATATTTCTCTTTCTCACCCCTATGATATGACCATAGGGTCATCAAATAATTTTGATACTGTAAATTTAACTTTTGATGTAAGAAATATTCCTTTGCTTGACAAAGTAAATTTACATATACAAACATGTCAACTGGTAGTAAATGTTTTGACCAGCTCTTAAGGCTGAAAAAATGTTATGAAAGGTGATCAAGCAACTGAAATTGGAGAAAGCCAACTCCAGGGCTTAAACAACACAAAATGAAGAACTCGAAAAAATAATTGTAAAGATTGGAGTAGATCCAAATGACATGGCTGTTGTGCAGAAGTTGCTACAAAGTGAAAAATCATAAATTTATGTGTTGAAGAAAAATTTGAAGTTACCTATAGAAGAACATTCTATGGCAGCAAAGGTGGCAGAAGTGGAAAGTGAGAAAGAGAGCCTTCTTCAGCATCTCTTGCAGAAAGAAGAAGAAATTACTAATTTAAAGGAAATTGTGTTGTCATTACAGAATCAAATTGATTCTCATTCCTGCACTATTATTTTACCATCTGGCAATGATGATCCAACAGCACAAATATCTCAATTAAACATTGAATTGAAGATGGCATAGAGAGATCTCAAAAGGGCACAAAATGATCTGAAGACAGTAACAAAAATCATGCAACCCAAGGATGGGGAGATCAATAAATACATGACAGATTGCCAAAAAATTGATGCTGAGATTAAGAGTCTAAATTAGAAATTGAAGGGAAATATATCTTTGATACAAGTTAAGGACATAATCTGGAATGAAATCATTGAAGAAATGAAAGCAGCTTGGAGATCTTTGACTATTGTATCAGAATAAAAACGCATTATCTGATATTTTGAGGAGTAGGTTATGGCAAACAAGCAGAAGGAGAGAGCTATTTGGGAAAAGACATTGATTGATTTTATTGATTTAAAGACTGACCAAGAGTTAGAGGAAAATGAGATTAAAGATAGAATTCTATATGTTGTGGAGATTAAAAAATTGATTGTTAAAAATTATTGCAAGAAGACCACTAGGAAGAAGTTGTCTGATATCAAGGAAGCGGTAAATAAGTTTGACAATCTGTATGAAAAAAGAACCAGGGCAGGATTGCCATCATGCTGGGCCCTTGGAGGAAGTCTTTTTTCATGGGATTCTTATGAACCACTACTGATATTAGCAAAAAGCAAGGTGGTTAACACTCATGAGAAGACTCATATTTTGAAAGGTTCAACAATTATTAACTTTATTCAGAGGCACTTTCAGCTATTATGGTTGGTGAAGACCTTATTTACAGAGAGACCAACATTCAACAGAATCACCTCATTTAGTCTAGAGTATCACAAGCTGATTAATTCACCTAGGACAAACATTGAAGTGTGGAAGGAATGCAGAGCCTGGATGAATGTAATACCTAAAGATCCCTCAACTTCAAAGAAAGACAAGTCAGCAAATCAAGAGAATACAGTAGCAATGGGACTAGTTCATATTCAGCAAATAGATTAGGATTTAAGTTTTATTTTATCTCTTTTAAGAGAATGTAATTGTAATAAGACATTTCGATGATATGTAATAGGTAGTTTAAGAAGTTTCAAGTATTTTGATTAGTTAGGAGTAGTTTCAGCAGTTACAAACTTCTTTACATTGTATTTAAAGAGAAATAATTGAAAGGAAAAGGTTCTGATTTTTGGACCTTTGGACAACTGCAAATTTTGTACTAAATTTTATGATGATTAATGAATGAAGATCAAGATTCCTGCATATGTTGTTATTAATATGTTTTCTAGTTTCCATTCTGTATTTTCCTTCTATGAATAAAATGAAGTAATGAAGCTGCAGGTCTCTTTTTACATATGTAATTAAGAGTTAATATCCTTAATGGGTGCTCCTTCATTTTAACTATTCCACTTTCTTAAAATTTTGCTGAAGTTTAAAGTGACAGATTTTGTTTATCAACATTTCATTTTGGGCTTCCTTCCTTCTTGTTCTTCTTATCACTCCATTTAATATTAGTAGATAATGGCATTGTGAAGCATTTGTTGCATCAGATTCTTGAGGGTTTAAATAATAGATTTCTGAGGATCATTAAGCAAAGACCATTTGACATAATCTTTCTGTGACATATATATCTATATATATATATATATATATATATATATGTCTTGAGCATTGATTCCTTACCATAGCCAAGGGATTGATTCTTAAGATACAACACATCCAAAATATTATCCTCAATGATGACTACATGATCTCTATATCAAAGATGTGTCCCATTAATTATTAGAATGACCTTATTACATATACATTCACATATTGCATGCACATTTAATGATTTGAAAATGGAAGTACTTGAAAATGTGTGCAAGGTATCCATTTTCATTAACTTAAATGTGAAACTTCTTAGACCTATTCCAAAGATTGACTGTAGGGGCATTTACTGCATATGTCACCTTTGATAAAAGGATGAGATCCAGAGGCTACCTGGCCCTTTACAGACTTTGTCTTTAGAACTTGAAGAAGTTAACACTCATAATCTGAAAATGAAATTACTTGTATTTGCTGTTCAAGGTATTCACTTCCATAAAATTATATGTGCAAACTGTCATTCATGTCTTGCAATTGAAACAAAGTGCTTTTGGTAAATTTCTGAGTCTTATGTGTGAAGGAGTGTTATTTATTTTTACTATTTAACAAATTAAATCTAAAAAACACAGCAAGATAAAATCACATAATATAACATAGCAGCTGATGAGGTAGTTCACCCCTCCTGGGCTACATTTTTCAGGTCCAAGGCCCCCAAATGGGCATGTCCTCGCTCTATTAGATGCTGAAATTGGTTATAAAGTGATAAGAAAACCTAAACAGGAAAAATAAGTTGTAGAAATGAGTTCAGAACATAGAAAACAGTAAATATTGGCTTTTATTTCACCTCCAATGGTTAACCATAGCCCAATACAACTCCAACACTCCCTAGGCCTTGATGGCTCTTCAAGCTTCTCTGCTGAAAAATTACCTAAAGATGAACTTTGTTGCCTCTGAAACATGCACCATTGGCTCTGGAATGCTCAAAATACCCAAAATCAAAACAATTTCATCTATAAATGTTATGTCTGCTGAAAGTTATGCCCAACTAAAGTTTTGTCCAGGTTGGCTTAAGGAAACTCTGCCAAAACAGGAAAGACTGCAGATAACTCCACTAAAAATAACATTCACCGCCGAAATTGGGGGCTCCACTCTAGATTTATCGGAACCGTTTAATTTAGCAATAAAATTTAGGTTGTGTTGGCCGCATTAACCGTCGAGGAAAAATTTTAACAGACCACGTAATAAAAATCTTAACTTACAAACTGTGGCATTAAAATGAAGTGGAGTGGTCACATAGTGGGGTCTTCCGCATAAACCGCCGTGATATCCATTTCAAAACCCGCCGCAGTTAGGCCTTAAGGCCTTGGTTTTCGGACTGGGGTCATATGGTGTGGGGGCTGGCCCCCTTTTGTCGTCATTTCAAACCATTACCAATGTTAAATATAAACTCTGCCCCATACATAATAAGAACTAAACTCGTGGTATGACGGTAATTCATGGGCGCTTTAACTTGGAGGTCTCGAGTTCGATTCCTAGAACCTCCAAACAATTTTTCCATGCGAAAATTTAAACAGGCCTGGGGCCATGTGGCAGCCTCTGGGCTTGCCACGTGGCACCCATTGATTGGCCGAAATTCACCAAAGTCAAACCACTATGCAATCTCGTGCTGCCAATTGTCAAATGGTGATTGGCCCAGGTGGAATATTATAAGGAATATTCCAAGGAATATTTTGAGGAATATTCCAATGAATATTTTGAGGAATATACCTTTTTTAATTTTCAAAATTGGGAAGTCAAACCTGGTCAAACTGGTCTTTTGCCTCAGATTGTGAATTTTCAAACTTGAATAAATTTCACATATAGTGTCAGATTTGAGTGCAGTTCATGGCTACAAGATCGTATCGACGAGGGCTATCTTTTCGTTCTGGTTTCAACCAATTCTAAGCGGTTCCAATTTTGAGCATTTTCTTCACTTAGGACATGATCACCTAATCACACCTCCCAAATGGTAAGATTTTGGACCCACAAAAGCTCTCTTATTACAGAAAATGAAGATGAGGAGACTAATTCTCCACTCTTCCAACTTTGAACCACTGAAATATTCTTGACTTCATCAAATTGAGCTTCTCATAAAAAGATAAATTGTTCCTTGAATTCACTGACCGACCGTTGCTAACATTGACTGATTCATGACGCAAATTCTTGAAATTTGCATAACAGAAACTATAATTTGCAGAAAGCATACTGTTTCTATAATGGTCAAACTTCAAAGAAGACTACAAATAAGATTCACCTTGCCAACTGTCCACATGACGAATTTTTGTTGTGTGTGCCATGCACTTGTGCCGAATCCCGACCAAGTTTTCTCGCCATACCAATCTGCCATTCTGAAACCAAAAATGACCCTTGCTGAACTGTCTGCCCTCTTTGCTTGCATGCCTTTCCATCTCATGAACTCTTGCACCGCTTTGCACCGACACTTCGTTCTCTACACCAATCATCACCAAACGTACCTTGTGCAACATATTGTCATGTTCTTTCAAAGACGAACTGTTATCAGACTGAAACATACCATCATTTATATCAGCAATATCATGAAAATGAAAATGTACAAAATCTTGTTGTTTAACCATCAACAAAGTCAGATTTTGACTTGCATTGACTAGCCTTTTCAATTGCCCTGCCTGGACTAAAGAAGATTCTAGCTTCTTCTTATGTGCTCTCACAATGTAATCTTTTCCATCCTTGAACAAGTGATAATTATTCTCATGGCAATGGAAGATTTCCTTTCTGTCATATAAATATGGACTACCCAACACAACACCTATAATGTTAAGTTGTACTACATCTAGTTCAACCCAGTCAACATACTGAGCTGTTATGGCGAAGCGCAAGATACACTTCTTTGAGACTTGTAAGTTTGCATCCTTGCATATCCACCCAAGTGGATAAGGCTTTGGATGTGGAATTGTCTCAAGTTTCAACTGTTTGACCAAGTCTTCTGAGATGAGATTAGCTTCAGACCCACTATCAAAAAGTATGTCTATCTTTGTGTGGTTTGAGATTATCCTCACATGAAATAGCTCTATCCTCCTCTTTTCATTTTGAGTTTCTTTGTGACAGTTAAATGTGCTAGAACTGGGATTTGTTTGTTGTACAACCTCTTTCCCCTTTATGTTCTTTAATACCATGGTGATACCTTTAGTCTCATCACCTAATTCATATCCTAAGTCCTGTTCAACAGTTGCAATAGTTTTCCCCTTTTCTTTGGTTTTGTCTTTGTTTTTTATATTTCTCTGGTTTCAGATCCGGATGAAGCTTCGAACAGTGATCTTCATCGTGGCTTGTTTTTGAACAATTATTGCAAAATAATTTCCCTTTTTCCTTTCTAGAGTTTGCAATCCTTTTTCTTCCTTTGCCTTTAAAATCACTACCCTCATTCAATGCATCAAAAGTGTTTTTCCCTCTAGCCTCTAAATGCGTAGCTTGTACGAAAACTTCATCTAGACTAGTAGGATTAAACATAAGGATAGTATGTATAAGGTAATTATGCAATCCACCTATATATTTCAGCAAAGTATCTTGACTTTGTAAGTCTACTCCTAACAACACTGCTCTTCTCCTAAACTCTTGAGTGTATTCTTGAACACTTTGTCCTTTAAGTTGTCTAAAGTTTTTCCAATTCATTATAGCCTTTTGTAGATGAGAAAGAGGAAAAAATTGCTTCTTAGTTGCGGAAATAAATTCAATCCATGATAAAGTAAGCTTACCATGCTTTTTAATTTCATCCTTGGTCTTGGCTTCCCACCATACCAAAGCTGCTCCATCCATCCTTAATGAGGCTAATTGTATTTTAGTGTCGTCATCATGCAGATTTTGAATCCTTAAATATAATTCCAATTGTCTGATCCAATTATTTAATTTCTCTGCATTAACTTCACCGTTAAACACGGGAAATTCAAATTTGATATCAAGCTTTAAAAAGGGATTTTTACTAATGGTTTTCAACTTATGTGACTGATTTACCGAAGTCGAGGAAGAGGATGACGATGGAGATGGTGGATCACCATTTCCTCCATTCCATTTCTTTGACTAATCATTACCCTTCTTTCCTCTTGAGGAATCCTCTCCTTCTTTTTGGTTTTTAGACCCTTCTCCAGCAATCTTATCATTTCTTTCTTGATAGAGGATCCTTACCATTTCAATCATATCCAAGAAAACTTTTTGAAATACCCTTTCTTCTTCCTTGGGATCCATCTCTTCAGGAGTTTCACCTTCTCTTGAAGACATGCTTGTAGCTGCTTCTAGGGCTCTTGGAGGTGGTTCTCTAACCCTTCCTGGTTGTGGATTAGTTTGTGCACTAACCAAGTTTCCTTCACCTCTCTTGAGTTTTAACCTAGTCAACACCAAAACTTGCAAACAAATGACTTAAACTTTGCACAAAATAAATGTTGAGTAAAAACTCTAGCTCAAAACCATAGCTACGATACCAACCGATCTGAAGATGGAAGTACTTGAAAATGTGTGCAAGGTATCCATTTTCATTAACTTGAATGTGAAACTTCTTATATCTATTCCAGAGATTGACTGTAGGGGCATTTACTAGATATGTCACCTTTGATAAAAGGATGAGATCCAAAGGCTACCTAGCCCTTTACAGACTCTGTCTTTAGAACTTGAAGAAGTTAACACTCATAATCTGAAAATGAAATTACTTGTATTTTTTTTTCAATGTATTCATTTCCATAAAATTATATGTGCAAACTGTCATTCATGTCTTACAATTGAAACAAAGTGCTTTTGGTAAATTTCTGAGTCTTATGTGTGAAGAAGTGTTATTTATTTTTACTGTTTAACAAATTAAATCTGAAAAACATAGCAAGATAAAATCACATAATATAACATAGCAGCTGATGAGGTAGTTCACCCCTCCTGGGCTACATCTACTGGGTCCAAGGCCCCCAAATGGACATGTCCTTGCTCTATTAGATGCTTAAATTGGTTATAAAGTGATAAGAAAGCCTACACAGGAAAAATAAGCTGTAGAAATGAGTTCATAACAAAGAAAATAGTAAATATTGGCTTTTTTTTCACCTCCAATGGTTAACCATAGCCCAATACAGTTCCAACACTCCCTAGGCCCTGATGGCTCTTCAAGCTTCCCTATTGAAAAATTACCTGACTATGAGCTATGTTTCCTCTGCAACCTGCACCATTGGCCCTGGAATGCTCAAAATACCCAAAATAAAAAAAAAAAATCGTCCAAAAAGGTTCTATCTATTGAAAGTTATGCCCAACTGAAGTTTTGTCCAGGTTGGCCTAAGGAAACTCTGCCAAAACTGGAAAGAATGCAGATAAATCCACTAAAAATAGCATTCACCACCAGAATTGGGGGCTCCGCTCCAGATTTATCGGAACCGTTTCATTTAGCAATAAAAGTTAGGTTGTGCTGGCCACATGGCTGCATTAACTGTCGGGGAAAAAGTTTAACAGACCACGTAATAAAACTCCAAACTTACAAACCGTGGCATTAAAATGAAGTGGAGTGGTCACATAGTGGGGTATTCCGCATAAACCACCGGGATATCCGTTTCAAAAACCGCTACGATTAGGCCTTAAGGCCTTGGTTCTCGGACTGGGGTCGTATGGTGTGGGGGCTGGCCCCCTTTTACAGTCATTTCAAACCATTACCAACGTTAAATATAAACTCCGCCCCATACATAATAAGAACTAAACTCGTGGTATGACGGTAAGTCGTGGGTGCTTTAACCCAGAGGTCTCGGGTTCGATTCCCGGAACCTTCAAACAATTTTTCCATGTGAAAATTTAAACAGGCCTAGGGCCACGTGGCAGCCTCCGGGCTTGCCACATGGCACCCGTTGATTGGTCGAAATTCACCAAAGTCAAACCACTATGCAATCCCGTGCTGCCAATTGTCAAATGATGATTGGCCCAGGTGGAATATTTTGAGGAATATTCTAGGGAATATTTTGAGGAATATTCTTTTTTTAATTTTCAAAATTGGGAAGTCAAACCTAGTCAAACTGGTCTTTTGCCTGAAATTATGAATTTTCAAACTTGAATAACTTTCACATACAGTGTCGGATTTGAGTGTCATTCACGGCTACAGGATCGTATCGACGAGGCGTATCCTGTCGTTTTGGTTTCAACTAATTCTGAGCAGTTCCAATTTTGAGCATTTTCTTCTCTTAGGACATGATCACCTGATCATTTAACCCCCTATATGACCCCATTGGGCTCATTGCATATACCTCACATATGCCTCCTTTGGGGTCATATCATAATACCCTCTTTCAAAAATATTTGTCCTCAAATCTTTGAAATTAAGGGTGTTGCATGTGATGAACCAAAATAATACTATTTCATTATTCCTATGTTATTATTTTCTTTGATGATGATCCATCAATCCAAGATCCATTATATTTGGCCTTGATCCTCACTGTTTAGTTGCATAATTTTATTTCCTTTGATTCTATGTAGTGTGTTATAAACTTGTTTTCCATACTACGCCCATCATATAAACCATATGTGAGCCTCCCATAATTGTTGGCTTGAATGTATCCCTTCTCCTCCTTATCTATGCTCAATTAGTATCCCATCTCTCCCACAACCTTGGCATATTATGTACCTATATTTTCATGAGTGTGTGCATTTTGTCACCCATTATACAACTTGGATTCTTCTTGCAAGCTATGGAGGTCAAAATTATAGAAGTTGTCTTTCCCAAGGATATCAAGTTGGCCTATCCTTTTATGACTTAGTTGAGGGTTAATAATTGTAAAATTTTCCTAAAATCTCTTGGTTCCAGGTGTCTTTATACATCCTCCAAAATCAATGAGACACCTATTTAGTGAGACCCTCTCAAGGGTGAGTGGCAGAATTATAGAGAGATACCCTTGTAATGTTGGTGAAATATCACCAAAACACTCTTCTTTGCATCTCAAATGAGTCTAAATTTCTTGTAAGTTGAGGGAAGAACATAAATAACATATTAGAGGAGAGCATGTGGTATAACTAAGGTATAATTCTTTATATAATTTTCTATCACGTAATCGAAACATTGCTTTCTCTCCATTTCATGTTTGTATATGTGAACTTATGGTTTATTTTTTTAGTTTCTAGTAGTGTGTGCTAAGTTACATGTCTATTGCAAAGGAAACTTTGTTGTTTATTTGTGCTTGTGTGTAGGGGCTTGGATTTAGGAGTTGGAGCAAGATCTATATATGAGTATGGTTTCCAACTGTTATAAGGGGTTTGCAATCGACAACATTTTGTGAGGGTTCTAAGGTGAAATCATCTATTTATATTTCTCCTTTGATTGTATGCTTGGTTAATTACATTGTTAAATAAGAGATTATTTTGAATATTTCACCCACTGCCTGGAAAATCTTGAGGTAGGATCTATGGGAAATAGGTCCTTTTCTTTTGGGTGAATTCAAAGGAAACAAAATTTGTGAATCCACTAAGGATGAGCTTATTCTCCTTCCTTCTTTGGGATCCCTAGTTTCTTATTGGTTATGAGTGTTTGTCTCTTTATTTTGACCTTGTATATGTTGTTTTTAGCCTAGATATTGATTGTATTTTCAAGATATGAGACCATATGTCCATAAAATTTCAATTTTGGAAGACAACCACTCCCTTTATATGAGTTACATGCTGAATACAATAGTTTTTCGCTCCCAATAAGCTACCCTATAGTGATTAGGACTCACCTTAATCTCTTTCTAGGACTGTTGACCTCTCAACATTGACAATCGTCAGTGGGATTTGCTTTAGCTCTCATTGTCAAAGCCTTAGATATGTACTTCTCTATCTATTATTAATTTATCTATTCCAAATATTATCTATACCATCTCTCATTTATGATATCTATTTCTTTTTGTCACTTTTATTTGTTTTGTACATGGTTGTTTTTATTGGCTGATCACATTTAATGGTTATTAACATTTTTGTTATATGTTTGAACTTGAGAACCCAATCTATTTTTTTTGTTTAATACTTGTGACCTATAAGATTTGAGGAATTTCAAATAAATCCAATTTGTTTGGCATTCTACGGTTTGGATTGTTTTCCCTTGTAGATCATTGTAGAAGTAATTTTGTTGGCTTCATGCACTGAGAGACAAATTGAAGCTTTTTTTGTGTGTGAGCTTGATTTTTTTCTAGTTTGATAAGCCATAGTTCATTAATTTTTCTTTTAAAGCCTTAATTTTGATCTTTTGAGTGACTTTTCGTTTTTTTGCATGAGTATCTTAAGAGCGTTAATTTTCTGTTTGTAATTTTTTTAGTGGATTGGCCTATTGTGTGAATTTGTTGAATGTCAAAAGATCATTGAGATAGGTTATGAGGTCTTTAAATGTTTCTTGAAAAAGGAAAGAACTCTCTACCCTTCCTTTAACTCTTTTTCATCAAAATGGAAAATCCATTGCATTCTTCATTTTTTTTGAATTTTGGATTGGTAGTGTCTGTTACACACAATCTTAGTTGCACTATGTACCCTTGAGAAATAAATAACCATAAAAATAAAGTGTTAATTAAATTTTTTCTATAATTTTTGGTTATAACACATCAACATTAGCTTAGGGTTGTAGAGTCTTGAAATAGATTTGGAGAGGAAACTCTTCAAGGTAGAAATTTTGAAACTAACTTCACTAGTCAGTGTAAATCCATTTTTACTTTAGAAACTTGTCAAAATATCTTCTTACACAATATTCAAGTTCACGATTGCATTAGGAACTTGTGGAGTGACATCCCCACTCCCTTTCTAATGGTGTTCATTGAATTGTGCACATTAACATGGATCTCATTTGAGAAATCTCTTGGGAGGTTTCAGGCTTAGATACATTAGGAACTTGTGGAGTGACATCCCCACTCCCTTTCTAATGGTGTTCATTGAATTGTGCACATTAACATGGATCTCATTTGAGAAATCTCTTGGGAGGTTTCAGGCTTAGATACATTTCCTACACATATGGGTCTATTTAGACGTGTCCTATCGTTCATTTGGTTATGAGGTGGTAACCATAGTGGCCTATATTTGGGCTATTACCTACGTAAATTTGGGTGGGAAATCCCCAGAGTACCTTAGTAATACATTAATCACCATATGTAGGCGGGTGGCCACCAATATCCACCTAGCTCAGTTGGTGAGGTTTTCTATCATGTATGCTCTTTATTGATTTCATATACATAAATTTACACCAATTAGATGTTAACTACTTAAAATTGGCATTACATAAGTTAGAATTGGAACTGCAATTGTACTTATTTAATTTTGTTCAAAATGAAATTTTTGTTACTCGATCTTCTTGATTAATTTTTTCCCTTTTCTTTTTTCTATCCATATATTTGTAACATCTTCCTTCACTTTTTTTTTTTGGCACAAAACTAACATCAATATGATAATGCTTTATATAATGTCAAATATTTAAAAGGACCACATTCTCTTTCTCTCTATCTCATCTTAAGCTAGAATAAAAAAAATAACATATTATTTAGTACATTAATGCTTGAACTAACATATTTTTTTATGCCCACATGGGATTCTTATGAAAGTTATAGAGAAACTAACATATTTCTGATTATCATTAAATCTATTCTCATTCATTCTAACACACATGCAAAGAAAAGAGTATAAACAATCAATATCCTTAATAATAATTATTATAATAATTACCTTAGTGATTAGGATGAGTAATTTTCTCTAATTTTAGGATGGTATAGATTTTATAAAGTTCTTAATCATCTTTTCTTCATGTTATTAGACATTTATAAAGCTGCTAAGAAGCTGCTAAGTTTTCTTAATGACTAATGTTGTTTAATAAAATTATCATCATTCAACAAAAACTTCAAAATTTACTATAATTCTAAAATATAATCTTTTTCTACAAATAAATACACATCACAAGTTTTTCTTTTATAATAAAAATTTTAATATTTCTTTTAAAATTTTATTTTATCATTTTTAATAAGTTTTAAGTAGTTTAGTCTAAAAAGTATTAAATTTGTTTTGAAAATAATGGATATTTTTACAGGATTTTGATAAAATATGGCAATTTTTTTTGGAAATCCTAGTTATAATTTTCAAGTTTCAAGATTACTTTCAATCTTTCAGATTTTAGGTGCTTAAAATTTAAGCAATGTTAAATCCATTTACACCATCAAACATCAAACTTAAGATTCAAACATTTTATATGAAATAAATATACATTTTCCCTTCATTTTATAGGGAATAAATATACATTTTTCACCATAAAGATAACCATTTAAATTTCACCATGATAGTGTATTTACCAAAGAAAAATACTATGGCAGATCCTGAAAGGTTGAAAAGATATCTATCAAAACGATGAAAAATCCCAATTACTTCCCCATCCTCCTCTCAGCTGAGAGTTACAGTCTCTATTGCCTCTCGGCATCCTTCCTGAAAGCCTCAGTTGTTTCCCTCTTACATCTGTAGAAAAGTCTATTTTTAGACTATGTCTATTTTTAGACATATGGATCATGGACCGGGAGCTGCAGTATGCTATTCTTGGAGGATTGGTCATGTTGGTAAAAATAGATGGACCTCTATTTTTAGCATTTAGGTCGAAGTCTATTTTTAGACTGGCAGGCTAAAAATAGAACAGTCAAATATTATTTACCCTTAATAATATTTGGACTCTAAACTTCAGTTTACTCTCTTGGAGCACTTCAGTTTGACCCCCGGAGGTGGGGCATGCAACTGCCAGAAGTATTTATGCTTTTCCTATGGGTTATTTGAGCTAATGCATGGTTGACTTCAGTTAGAGCTCAAGTGGCGGAGTTCGGTGGAGTTGATGCGACAGTTAATGGAGGTGGTGTTCTGGTTAACTAGTTGAACTAGTTGTATTTAGTTTAATTGGCTAATACACTAGAGATGAGTTGTGTGAATTAAATATTATTTAATTCACTAATTATTAACTCATTATTCAACTAAAGAACACATCATTTTAACTCAGTGCATGGACAGTTCAGTGGCGACAAGTGAAAGAGGTAGATGAAAGGGTTGAGTTAGCTATCAGTTGCGACATTAGTTGTGCATGAGATTTACACCACACTTGGAGGAAATTACCAATGAAAATTGCGCAGTTGGAGCCAGTGAGATTCGAACTTGGATCTCTATTTAGACCAGCCTTGACTGCGCAATAGAGGCAGGGAAATTAGTGGGTGTGTTTTGAACCTGTGACTTGTTCAAAACCGAGCTAGTTTTTGTGTAGCTTTGGGAGATAGTACTGAGTACTTGTGAGGAGTTTGTACTATGTATTTTCTGCATGTTCTCTCCATCTAATATACAGAATAGTTGAGGGGTTTTCAGCTATAAGCTTTCCCCATACATACTGTGTTAATGTGTGTGATGATTTGATGTGCTATCGCTTCTATTCTTTCCGCATGTGACAATTAATTGTAGAAGAGATTATGTGTTATGCATGCATTTCGAAATTGATGTGTGATCAGGTTAATCTCCATTGAATAAGTGATTTATTCAGCAAATTTCTACATTTCACACAATTTTTTTTTTGAATACAATCTAATTTTCAATAACAAGTATTTAAAAATTAACTTCAAGCAAACCAAAATAAAATGGAGTGGGCTAACCATTCGACGGAATGGCCTTGGGTTTTGTGCGCTGACGATCGGCGAATACCTCCGGTGAACGTGGGCCCCACGCCCCTCACCGTCTCTATCTATCTCTGTCCCGCGATGTTACCGTTAACGTGCCTCGTCAACTGTCCCCATAACGAGCTAACCATCCTCGTTTGCAGACACCCTTGCATACGCCCACATGAGCCGTCACGCAGGCTCGCACAGCCAGTTTCAGGGCCGAAGTGACACATTCACAAATTTGAGCCATTCGACTCGCTCGGGAGTACTACCAAAGCTACAGAGTTGCCGCCCAAATCACATTTCAAATTTATGCATCCACAACTTCTCCTTATTCATTTCATCGACCACCATTCTTTTGAGAGCGTTTCTTCATTCCGTCGAGAGCAGAGCAGAGCAGAGCAGAGAAGAGAAGAGCAGTAGCAGTAGAACAAAGCAGAACAAGGCAGAGCAAAACAGAACAGAGCCCCTGGTTCTTCCTTATCAACAGATCAAAACAGAGCAGAGCAATAGCAAGGTAAGTAAATTTTCCTCCTTTTTATTCAACGGAATGACCTTCTTTTTATAACTCGATGTTGCCTGCAAATTTTGTTTTTGAGCAATGGTGGCATCTCGCCGTTGCAGTAGCGGCAACAGTGAGTTGCTACCACTGTAACAGTGTATTGCCGTAAGCAACTGCTGTAAATTCCAGTTTTTTTTTCTATGAACAAAATTGCAAACTACATTTTTTATTTATTTCGTAGAGAGTGGCAACTCATTGTTACAGTAGTGGCAACAACAAGTTGTCGCGATTGTAAATTTAAATTTTGAGCAGTGGCAGTAACAGCGAGTTGCTGCCACTGTAATAGTGTGTTGTCACCGCTATAACTACTCGTTGTTGCAATAGCAGCAACAACAAGTTGCCGCGACTGTAAATTTAAATTTTGAGCAGTAACGGAAAAAACGAGTTGCCGCCATTGTAACAGTGTGTTGCTGCCACTGTAAATTTTAATTTTTCGTAGTGGCGGCAACTCGCTATTGCCGCCACTGTGAAAAATAAAAAAATACAGCGGCGGAAACAGACTGTTACAGTGGCAGCAACTCGTTGGTTCTGCCATTGCTCAAAACTTAAATTTACAGTCGCGGAAACACACTTACATTGGTCGCAACAGTGAGTTGTTGCCATTGTAACAGTGAGTTGCCGCTACTGCGCAAAATTAAAATTTACAACGGCGGCAACACATTGTTACAATGGCGTAAAATCGCTATTGTCGCCACTGTAAGTGTGTTTCCGCCACTGTAAGTGTGTTACCGCAATTGAAATTAATTAAATTTTTATTTATATTGTAAATTTTATTTTGTATTTATTTTGTAGAGAGAGCAGTATTTATTTTGTATTTTCTTGTTTTGCAGATGGTTGAAAAATGGGTCCTAGCTATCCAGATATGGTGCCTTCCAAACCCAGGGAATGCACGGATAAGGTTCGTGCTTCACAATGAATCCTTTAGCCAATTTTATCAAAATAGTAGACAAATACCTGGAATTACAATGAACAATGAGGCATACTATCATGCATTGATAGAGGGCCTCATGACTGCACGGAGTTATGGTGCAATTGACATTGTCACTTACACTAACTCCGAGCTAATCATCAAGCAGATGAATGGAATCTACCAAGTTAGAAGACCTAACCTAAAGCCCCTTCACCAGCAAGCAAAATCCATTGCTGCACAATTCCACGGTTTTGAGATTATGTACCAATCTAATGCCCAAAGAGTCAGTGATTCAATACTTTCTGAAACGGAATCCAAAGGACGTGGATGTGGTAGATTTGTGGAGCCATCATGTGCTCCAATTTCTATTGATAGACATCATTATAGATTGCCTATTAATGAATGGATTGTTGCTCTGATTGGGATTGGGGTTATTATTGGGGGAGTAATATTATTGTGTTCATTTTTTTTGAGATAGATTGGAGCAACCTAATCTACATCATTTTTGTATGAGCTATTTTTTATAGATGGCCTCACTATTTTTTGGTTTTATATGTGATGGATGCTTTTATTTTCTGTATTTATGAAAATCATTGTTTAATTTCTTTTCAATTTATATATAGTAAAATTACTTTGGGATTGTATGTCATTTAATAAGTTTTAGGTGGTGCTCATAATTATATAACTCTAAATGCAAGAAGTGCAACAAATTCTTATCAAATTAATATGTTAACATTATACTTCTCAATGATTAAGTAAATAGAATCATATTTGAAATTTATCTTTTGAAAAATAAATGTCATATTGATTTCCATACAAGTAGAAGTCAGTTACTATTTTTAATTAAAACTATATCTCATACCAAGGATGACTATTTTTAGTTAAAACTATATCTCATACCAAGGATGACTATTTTTAGTTAAAAATATATCTCATACCAAGGATGAATATATCTCATAAGAAGCTGCCTTGAGGCTATAACAAACCTCATCAACAATTTTAAAATCAATTTTTTTAAAAATAAAAATAAACATAGATATAAATTTATCTTTTGAAAAGTAAATGTCATATTGATTTCCATACAAGTAGAAGTGAGTTACTATTTTTAATTAAAACTATATCTCATACCAAGGATGACTATTTTTAGTTTAAACTATATCTCATACCAAGGATGACTATTTTTAGTTAAAACTACATCTCATACCAAGGATGAATATATCTCATAAGAAGCTGCCTTGACGCTATAACAAACCCCATCAACAATTTTAAAATCATATATCGATACTACCCAAAAGTCTTTTTGTAGGGTGTCATTGAGGAAAAAAAATCCTATAGTTTCATAACTTAAAAAACATTGTTTTTCCAACCTGGTAGAATTGATATACTTTGAATGACATTATTTGGCATAGTTCACCATTTAACATGGTCATGTTATAACATGTTTATGTAATTTTTATAGGACCAAAGCATGGAAGTTTGTTGAAAGAAATAAACTTGTGAATGATAGTTTCACATTTGAAGGATAGGTTTACTTTGACACTGCTCGATGTCATTAGAAAGCATATTGTGCATCCTTTTTCAATTGTTTTAAAACATTTTATATGTCATTAGATTATGTGATGGATGCTTTTATTATGCCTTTTATTCTTGAAGTAAAATTCCAATACACCTTCATAATTCCAACTTCTATGAACATTGAAAAATTCATTATCCATGAGCAGCACATGGTCCCATAATTTATACAAGCCTCTTTTTTTACTATAATGAGCTCTAATTCTTATGTGAAATTATGAACTTCATTAAGAAATTATGTGAGATACCCTTGGTTACAAGCAAACTAAGATAGCTTATATATCAATCATTATTTTTCCTTTATACATACATGGTTAAATGAAAGCAAATGTGACATCTTGGCCTTTTGCAATCCATAGATCCAACCTCATTTAAGGGGAAGAAATGTATAAATACCCAAACCAATAATCCAATTGTTGTGAATTTCTCCATCATCAACATCTATAGCCACAAGGCCAGGTGTTTTGAAATGGAGCACATTTTGACATCCATGACAACAACAACAACTTAGCCTGCAAATCAATGAAGTTATCTTGACAACCCAACTCTTTAACATTGTTATGTACTGAGAATAGAACCCACAGAGATACCAAGGCAAGTGAATAATGCCAGGGGATATGCTTTGAAAAGCATTAAGGTATATATGATTTTATGATTTGAATGAATTGAAAAGTTAGCTTCACATGGACTTGTAAAGGGGAACAATCATCCCCATCATAACAAGATTATATTAAATCGAGCCATACAGAGACTATTGATCTCAAGATTGAAGGCATGTTGTCTTGAGAATATCATATAAACTTTGCTTAAAGTTTTAATAAAAAGCCAATATTTTGATTATGAAAAAATGCACATGTGGTGTTAGTAGATAGGTCAACAATTTCATAATGGAATGCATTGTTACAACATGAACTATTTATTTTCACATCTTACCAAGCATATTGATACGTATTTATATATTGTAATTTTAATGTTTTTAAATTAAAGTAGATTCAATCTCCTATTTCCAATATATGTTTTAAAAAGCTCGAATATCTATTTCCTGACCCCTTGCGGCAACACGTGTATGCATACGGGCACCACCCTAAATAACCCATCCCCATTATTTATTTATTACTATACCCATTACCCGAACTCTTCCATTACACCATCGTCCCACATTCAAATTCTTGCAAACAACTAACACAACCAGAGCCACTCTGAACTCTGGCTAGAGATGGGAGGTGCAAGAATACACCATGAAAGTTATGAAGAATTGTTAGACGCATTTCCACCCGTTAAACAATTATTTGAACAAGCCGGCTGGATAGATTATATTTGCAGTTTTTAGGGGCATGACAATGACATAGCCCTAGAATTCGCCATGCATTACCGGGAGGGTAGATCAGAGGTAGCAGGGACAGTGGTGCATGCGACAGAAGAGGCGATTGCTAAAGTGTCAGGGTTACTCTAGATGGGATAAAAGTGGTTTGCACCCTGAAAACCCAAACCTAATATTGTGAGGAATTTCCTTGAGGTAGGTGAATGACTGATCATGAGTGGCTCAGGATATGAGAGGAATTCATTACCACAACCCCGGTCGGATGCTGCAATCCTTGTCCAGAGATTTTTCACTTGTGAAGGAAGGTATGTGGTTATTTATTATGAGCACCTTCACTTGTTAGACCACCTACGTCATGGCAGGTTACTTAACATGCCTTTCTTTCTTGCAAAAACCCTGGACCAAATGGCCCGAGGTGTGGAGAAATCAAAGCAACCACTTGAAATCCTTTCCCACCAATGCCTTGTTAAAATTTTGGTGGTTACTGTGATGCAAAGGGAAGGGAGAACTTGGGATGAACTAGTTAGAAGGCCATTGCATGTTGAAGTTGTGACTCCACCCCGTGACCTCCAAGCTACAACTCCGCCCCATGACCCCCCAACTGCAACTCCGCCCCATGACCCCCCAACTGCAACTCCGTGCCATGCCCTCTCAATGGCAACTCCACCACATGCCCTCTTATATGCAACTCCACCCCATAACCTCTCAGTAGCAACTCCACCCCATAACCTCTCAATGGAAACTCCACCCCATGACCCCTCAGTGGAAACTACACCCAATGACCCCTTAGCGGCAACTTCTGCTGCTAAAACTGCACATAAAGGAGATGGCCAAGATGATGATGATGAAGTACAAATATTGGTGAGTAAACCTGCGACCAAAAGATTGAGAGGATACAAGAAACGCCCAGCAGCAGTGCCAAAAGCCTAGAAGAACAAGGGAAAGAGAGGTCGTTATGCTCTAGTTCCTCAAACCCTCCTCGTTGTTACAGAAAAACTCCTAGAAGAGATAGGAGTAGAAGAAGAGCAAGAGAAAGAGCAAGAGTATCCACATGATGTATTAATTGAAGGGGTCATGGACGAAGGATGTATGGAATAAGGATTAGGCCATCTTGCTGACACAAAAGAACAAGTTGATAAGCTTCCCTCTCCTGATTCTGACTATGAATACATAGAGGAACTAAGCAAATGGTACCACTCAGATGGCCTTATCTCAATCCAAATGTTGTATGTGGATGAAGAGGAGTACCAGCAATTGAGTAGGGAAAAAGTGATCGGCCAACCAACTGCACAACCCAAACTGTTTGGGGATGATCAGGAGGACCAATCAAATGCACAACCAGAATTGTATGGGGATGATTTGGAGGACCAACCAACTGCACAACCAAAATTTTATGGTGATTATCAAGAGGATCAATCAACTGCACAACCAGAATTGTTTGGGGATGATCAGGAGGACCAACCAACTGAACCACCAAAATTGAGAAACAAGCACATTGCAAAAGTAAGTACCTGTAAACATCTTTCTCTGTATATTTCATTGTTAAGGAAGAATAGGACTCTCCAGATGAAAAACAGAAAACTACAGATCAAAATTAAACCCTAACAGATGAGCTCAAACAAAAAGAAACTTTTGATAGATTAGGTTTCTTGGCCCAAGTTGCAGAGTCCATACCCACTAATGACATAGGTATTCCTTCTCTAGGGGTCCAACAACATATACCCCTTGGAAAAAAACAGACTGATGACATTGAAGTTGCAGAGTCCATACCCATTGATGACATAGGTATTCCTTCTCCCAGGGTCCAACAAGATATACCCCTTGGAAAAAAACAGACTGATGACATTGAAGTTACAGATTCCCATACCAAAATCACAATTTTCCATACAGAGGAACAGGAATTACATATCAAAGATACAAAAGAAATGGGTATAGACATAGAGGAACAACAACCAGAATTGAAACTAACAGAGGATGAGGAACCAGAGATCAAACTGACCAAAGACATTGATGAGAAAAAATATGATGAGGAACCTTACAGTGTGTAGAACAAATCACTTCCTGACCTTGCCAAGATATTTGAAGAAAAATATCAAAACAAAGTTTTACAAAGACATAAAAAAATAGTGGCTAAGCTGGAAAGGAGAGTGACCAAGTTGGAGAAGGATAAGCAAGAACTCGGACAGCTAATGGATGGTGTGCTCGCTTGTAGGGCTCCTTAAACCAATTACCTACGTGTACTTGACTAAAAAATTCATGATATCTAAAAAGAATGCTATCATCCAAAATATCCCTCTCCGGGTTTAAAGCAGTTATTGTTTCGAGGAGGCATATATGTCAATTTGTAATCAAGAGAAAGGCTTTCTCTGTGAACTGTACCAACATAATCTTTTGGTACGTTATAATACAAAATGGAATCCCAACTATGTTACAGGGGATGTCCAATTGAGGGCATTTGTATCGTATTTGAGAAATCATGCCAGTTGATTGGATGATCTGAACATTTATTTGAAAAATTCCGATAGCATTTTGTGGGTTAGACGAGAACATCCCAAACTTGTGGAGGTGATAGAAGAACATCAAAAATAGATCAACTCTCGAAAAGCAGTAGAGGTTATCTCCGAGAATAGGGAGATGACCATTGCATATTGTGCACACCAGATTCAATTATTGGAAACTAAGGCACAGGGAGGATGTAAAGCAAGGTGGGATAGCATAGGAAAAGAACCCTGAAATAAAGATCCATTTAACTACCTCAACTTAAAGACATCCTTAACAAGGGTTGCTCAGTATATTATTGCTATGGGACAGTGTGGGAATCACTGGATAGGTCTTAGATTTCGGTATCCAATGATCTGGCTTCCAACAAGGGTATATAAAAAGAAATACACGCTGACAAAAAAATAATAATTTGATTGTTGGAATGTAATTATGGAGACAGGAGGGTATCTTCGTCCCGATGAACTAGGAAATAGTGATTATTGTATCATCAATCTTCATGAATGTCCCCCTTCATTCACAGATTCAGATTGACAGACTAGGTCACCGTTGCTGACACACTGGCTCACAGTTGCTGACACACTGGCTCACAGTTGCTGACACACTGGCTCACCGTTGCTTTAACACTGGCTCACCATTGCTACAACTCATAGACAGTAAAGGCATTATATTTGATGTTGTAATATATAACTCTCCAGTTTGTTTTGTTAGTTATAAAAAACTAGTAAAATTGTGTTTGACATGTTTAGTTACAATTTCATTGTAGTTCCTCTAATAATTTTGTTACATTTTCATTTTTTTTATTCGAATTTATATATCAAATTATTGTTTGCACACCAATATATGCAACTATGCAAACTGGCTCATAGTTGCTGACACACTGGCTCACAGTTGCTGACACACTAGGTCAGAGTTGTTGTAACACTGGCTCACCATTGCTGCAACACTGGCTCACTGTTGCTGCAACTCATAGACAGTAAAGGCACTATATTTGATGTTGTAATATATAACTCTCCAGTTTGTTTTGTTAGTTATAAAAAACTGGTAAAATTGTGTTTGACATGATTAGTTACAATTTCATTGCAGTTCCTCTAAAAATTTTGTTACATTTCCATTATTTTTATTCGAATTTATATATCATATTATTGTCTGCACACCAATATATGCAACTATGCAAGTATGCAAAACCACTTGAAAGTTATCTTCCATGACTTACAAAACAATCAATGTATTAAAAGAATGAGTGTAATGCATGGAGTTATTTAATCACCTTAAATGAAAATTACATCAAATTAGAGAAATCTCCAACCATATCCTCACCACCTATCAAACATACATGTACATAGTGTTAAAAATGGCAACAAGAAACAGTGAAGGAGGCCTCCTGAAACATATTTCCTGATCCTAGTTGGAAAGTGATCACCTAAACTAGGTGGGGACCACACATGTGATTTTTGTCGAAAAGTCTATTTTTAGACTATGTCTATTTTTAGACATATGGATCATCGACCGGGAGCTGCAGTATGCTATTCTTGGAGGATTGGTCATGTTGGTAAAAATAGATGGACCTCTATTTTTAGCATTTAGGTCGAAGTCTATTTTTAGACTGGCGGGCTAAAAATAGAACAGTCAAATATTATTTACCCTTAATAATATTTGGACTCTAAACTTCAGTATACTCTTGAGCACTTCAGTTTGACCCCCGAGGTGTGCCAAAGGCACGCGAAGGATTTATGCTTTTCCTATGGGTTATCGGAGCTAATGCATGGTTGAATCTTTCTAGAGCCTGGCGGGCGGAGTTCGGTGGAGCTGATGGCGCTAATGGAGGTGGTGTTCCTGTTAACTAGTTGAACTAGTTGTATTTAGTTTTACCGGGCTAATACACTAGAGATGAGTTGGGTGAATTAAATATTATTTAATTCACTAATTATTAACTCATTATTCAACTAAAGAACACATCAGTTTAACTCAGTGCATGGACAGTTCAGTGGCGACAAGTGAAAGAGGTAGATGAAAGGGTTGAGTTAGCTATCAGTTGCGAAATTAGTTGTGCATGAGATTTGCACCACACTTGGAGGAAATTACCAATGACAATTGCGCAGTTGGAGCCATTGAGATTCGAACTTGGATCTCTATTTAGACCAGCCTTGACTGCGCAATAGAGGTAGAGAATTAGTGGTTGAGTTTTGAACTTGTGACTTGTTCAAAACCAAGCTAGTTTTTGTGTAGCTTTGGGAGATAGTACTGAGTACTTGTGAGGAGTTTGTACTATGTATTGCTGCATGTTCTCTCCATCTAATATATAGAATAGCTGAGGGGTTTTCAGCTATAAGCTTTCCCCATACATACTGTGTTAATGTGTGTGATGATTTGATGTGCTATCGCTTCTATTATTTCCGCATGTGACAATTAATTGTAGAAGAGATTATGTGTTATGCATGCAATTCGAAATTGATGGTGATCATGTTAATCTCCATTGAATAAGTGATTTATTCAGCAAATTTCTACATGGTATCGTACAATATTAATCGTTCAGATCTATTACGGTGATTGCAGTCCTATTTCCCCGTACGCAGCCTCGTACACGGGCCGGGTAGCCTCCGATTCATCTTTCTTTCGGGAAAGTGAAAGGTCTGGTAAAAGTCCATGCAGTCAATCTCTGATTTGGAAATAATTTGTTCTCAAGTGTAGATCGGAAGCGATTGAGTTATCAGCTGGTGGTGAAATTCGAATTTGCAGATTTGTGTTCTTGGTGCCGCGGCGAAAATTTCTTTCAACGGTTTGCGACTCGAATATGCCTTGGAAGGAAGTTCGAATTATGTTGCATGGAAGGACCGCATGGAGGCTGTATTAGATGATAATGGGCTGTTGGAATTTGTGGAGAAAGAGATTCCAAAGCCTACTTCTAATGATGCTGCTGTTGTGGAAGCCTGGCGAAAGAAACAAGCAAAATGTCGAAGGATCCTGTTGGAGGGCGTAAAGGATCACATTGTATCCAGCCTGCATGGAAAGGCTTCTCCATATTTGATGTGGAAAGCTTTGACGGATCTATACCGAAGCAAGAGCGACCAAAGGAACCTGGCGCTCAAAGATAGACTCAGGAACATCAAGATGGAGAAAGGCGACAACATCGCAAAATACCTCACGAAGTTCACACAGTGCAGAGATGAGCTGGGAAGTGTGGGGGTGACTGTCGAAGAAGAGGACTTGGTTGATCTGTCACTCCTTGGTCTTCTGAAGGCTTGGCATTCCCATCAGGATAGTGTCAATGGTCGGGAGAAGTTGCCTGGGTGGGAGCGACTGTGGTCGGATCTCATGCAAGAGGAGATCAGGAGGACGACCAAGGACGGATCTTCATCAAAGGTATCTGATGAAGAAGACTGCGCTTTGGCTGCCAAAGAAAGGAAAGGGAAGGGAAAGGAGAAGGCTTCTCAATCCGTACACGAATTGCAAAGTGAAGTGTTTTCACTGTCACGATCATGGACATTACGCCACGAATTGCCCAAAGAAGAAGAAGAACAAGTAGGTTGCAGGAATAATTAGAGTCAAATGAACTGACCTTAGAACATGAGCCTGAGTATGAGCAATGGGGTATCTTCCTTTACTAGCATATTCCACGGCTTCGACTTCGAATAACTAAGATGGATCTGAAGGAGCTTGAACCTTCCATTTCTGAGCTACCCTCGCAATTACTCTTCCCATTCACTGAAGAGGGCTACCAGTTTGCAACTTGTGTCTGTAAAATGGAGTTCCAAACAAAAAGAGAATGAATGATAAGACGAGTGCTACTGTGATGATCCCATAGCTGATACCCCAACTCATCCTATCTTCGATGTATATCAGAAATGTTTTACCAAAAAGAGTTCCCAGAAATATCGTGAACATCCACCAATTGAAAAATGAGTTCTCCTGCCTCTTTTCCTTGGGATTGAAGTCATCAAACTAGTTGGCCCCAAAAGTGGAGACGTTGGACTTCATTCCTCCAGCACCAACTGCCAGAAGATATAAGCCACAATAGAAAATACCAACCTGAAGATTCGGTGCAACACCCTCACAGCCTTTGTTGGGAGTGCAGACAGGGGGTCTCAGAGATGGCAGAGAGACTGCCAAAGTTAGAAGCGCCATTCCCTGCATTAATTAACCATTCAAAACTAACATCACATTTTCTCTGAAATCAACTTATTAATTTAAACGAAAGTGGAATAAAATTTACACTGTTGAAATAGAATTTTTGAAGTTGATAGTGAATGAATATACTTTCGCATCCAAATGCCAAAGTATCAGCCAAATAATCCACAAAAGGACCCCAATTGTTGCTAATGATGGTAGCATATATGCTTTTAATTTCGTCACTGTTTCATGTTGAAAATGGAAACAAGAAACAGTGAAGGAGGCCTCCTGAAACATCTTTCCTGATTCTAGTTGGAAAGTGATCACCTAAACTAGGTGGGGACCACACATGTGATTTTTGTCGAAAAGTCTATTTTTAGACTATGTCTATTTTTAGACATAGTCTATTTTTAGACATATGGATCATCGACCGGGAGCTGCAGTATGCTATTCTTGGAGGATTGGTCATGTTGGTAAAAATAGATGGATCTCTATTTTTAGCATTTAGGTCGAAGTCTATTTTTAGACTGGCGGGCTAAAAATAGAACAGTCAAATATTATTTACCCTTAATAATATTTAGACTCTAAACTTCAGTTTACTCTCTTGGAGCACTTCAGTTCGAGCTACAGAAGTGGCTCATGCATCTGACAGAGGAATTACGCTATTCCTAGGGGTTTGGTGAGCTCATTCATGGTTGACTTCAGTTAGGACTTCAGTGGCAGAAGTTTGGTGGAGTTGATGAGACAGTTGGTGGAGTTGTGTTCGGTTTAACTTAGTTGAACTAGTTGAGATTAGTTTAACCAGCTAATCAACTAGTAATGAGTGGAGTGAATTAAATATTATTTAATTCATTAATTAGTAACTCATTATTCAACTCAAGAACACATCAGTTCACTACAGTGCATGGACAGTTCAGTGGAGACCAGTGAAAGAGGTAGATGAAAGGGTTGAGTTAGCTATCAGTGGCGACATCAGTTGTGCATGAGATTTGTACCACACTTGGAGGAATTTCCCATGATGATTGCGCTGTCAAGCCAAGGAGATTCGAACCTTGGATCTCTATTTAGACAGGCCATGATTGCGCAATAGAGGCAAGGCAATTAGTGGTGTGTTTTGAACCCGTGACTTGTTCAAAACCAAGCTAGTTTGTGTGTAACTTTATGAGAAAGTACTGAGTACTTGTGAGGAGTTTGTACTATGTATTTTCTGCATGTTCTCTCCATCTAATATGCATAATAGCTGAGGGGTTTTCAGCTATAAGCTTTCCCCATACATACTGTGTTAATGTGTGTGATGATTTGATGTGTTATCGCTTCTATTCTTTCCGCGTGTGACAATTAATTGTAGAAGAGATTATGTGTTATGCATGCAATTCGAAATTGATGTGTGATCAGGTTAATCTCCATTGAATAAGTGATATATTCAGCAAATTTCTACATGGTATCGGAGCAATATTAATTGTCGAGATCTATTACAGTGATTGCAAGCTTATTTCCTCGGACAGAGCCTGCATACGGGCCAGATAGCCTCCGGATTCATCTTTCTTTGGAAAGTAAAAGGTCTGGTAAAAGCCCATGAATTCAATCTCTGATTTGGAAATAATTTGTTCTCAAGTGTAGATCGGAAGCGATTGAGTTATCAGCTGGTGGTGAAATTCGAATTTGCAGATTTGTGTTCTTGGTGCCGCGGCGAAAATGTCTTTCAACGGTTTGCGACTCGAATATGCCTTGGAAGGAAGTTCGAATTATGTTGCATGGAAGGACCGCATGGAGGCTATATTAGATGATAATGGGCTGTTGGAATTCGTGGAGAAAGAGATTCCAAAGCCTACTTCTAATGATGTTGCTATTGTGGAGGCCTAGCGAAAGAAACAAGCAAAATGTCGAAGGATCCTGTTGGAGGGCGTAAAGGATCACATTGTATCCAGCCTGCATGGAAAGGCTTCTCCATATTTAATGTGGAAATATTTGACGGATCTATACCAAAGCAAGAGCGACCAAAGGAAGCTGGCGCTCAAAGATAGACTCAGGAACATCAAGATGGAGAAAGGCGACAGCATCGCAAAATACCTCACGAAGTTCACTCAGTGCAGAGATGAGCTGGGAAGTGTGGGGGTGACTGTCGAAGAAGAGGACTTGGTTGACCTGGCTCTCCTTGGTCTTCCGAAGGCTTGGCATTCATATCAAGATAGTGTCAATGGTCGAGAGAATTTGCCGGGATGGGAGCGACTGTGGTCGGATCTCATGCAAGAGGAGATCAGGAGGACTACCAGGGATGGATCTTCATCAAAGGTAACTGATGAAGAAGACTGCGCTTTGGCTGCCAAAGCAAGGAAGGGGAAGGGTAAGGAGAAGGCTTCTCAATCCGGTGCGGATGGTAAAGAGCGTGACATGTCCAAAGTGAAGTGTTTTCACTGTCACGATCATGGACATTACGCCACGAATTGCCCAAAGAAGAAGAAGAACAAGCAGGCTGTTGGATCTGCAGCTGGTGAGGCTCTTGCCTCGCAATTTGAGCTGGACTTCTCATTGATCGCATGCATGTTGTCTAGTGCATTGGGATCGGGGTGGTATTTTGATAGTGGCGCATCCTTTCACATGACGGGAGATGCAAATCTTTTCAGTGACTTGGTGGAGAAAGGTCTCCAGATGCATGTTGAGTTGGGCGACGGTGGACGATACAATGCGACCGACATTGGTACCATAACCTTTCAGAGGGAGTCAGTAAACTCATTCTTTTACAAGATGTATTGCATGTACCAGGTCTAACAAAGAATTTGATCTCAGTTGCAATGTTAGAGGATAAAGGGTGAAGAAGTTGCTCGTGAGAATAGCAGTTTTCCTTCAAGACAAGCAACGGACAAAGTCAAGAAGGTTGGGATTCGACAAAGGAGGTCTCTACTCTGGGGCGAGATGGGAGGACTAAGGAGCTCTCCTACCGTTGTGTAAGCGAAGAACACATGCAATAGAAGCGAGAGGGAGCAAGCAAGCGGCGGTGGAGAGAAAGACATGCAATTGAAGCTTGAGAGGAGTTGCCTTTGCTGTGTGATAGTGAACCTCCGGATGTGGAGCAGCCACAAGAGGATCATGGAGTGGAAGAGACCACTCATGCAGAGAAATTTCGTGCCAGACGGGCAAAGGGAGTGCATGCAGCTATACCACCAGGTGTGAGGTGGGGCGACATGCATGATTAATCCCATGAGGAGATTTTTGGGCAGATTCATGAGATGGTGTGGATCTCATGGATTGAACCTGGCTACGAGGTGCCCACAGCACAGCAGTAGCAAGATCAGTTGGAGTGATGGCCGGGGATCAAAGTGACAATGCTCTGAGCATCGGGAGCGCGGATCGTAGCCGATGCGCAAGCGGCAAGAGTGCACAGCACAGAGTTCGAACAAAACAAGTAGTTGTTCCCCGATGACATGTGCACGCTTGTCCGCGTGTCGGAAGACTTTTGATGATAGATGCTAGATGTATCAAGACCGATTGAGTTGTTTGGGTGTTTGGAGCCTATTCGCTCAAAGGAGTTGCGCAGTGATGCATGGAGTCACGTACTGGCGCTTTCGTGAAGGTCGGGCAGTACAATGCATGGAGTCGCATGTCGATGCAAAATATCACTCCTCCTCGCTGAGAGGAGTGTTGAAAATGGCAACATTAAACAAGGATGAGGCCTCTTGAAACATCTTTCCTGATCCTAGTTGGAAAGTGATCACCTAAACTAGGTGGGGACCACACATGTGATTTTTGTCGAAAAGTCTATTTTTAGACATATGGATCATGGACCGGGAGCTGCAGTATGCTATTCTTGGATGATTGTTCATGTTGGTAAAAATAGATGGACCTCTATTTTTAGACATTCAGGTGGTTTCTATTTTTAGACTGCCGAGCTAAAAATAGAACAGTCAAATATTATTTACCCTTAATAATATTTGGACTATAAACTTCAGTTTATCCTCTTGGAGCACTTCAGTTTGACCCCCGGAGGTGGGGCATGTAGCTGACATAAGGAAATTCGAATTTCCTATGGGTTAGTTGAGCTATTGCATGTTTGACTTCTGAAGTAGAGCTCGAAGTGGCGAATATATTGAGCCGATGCGCGCTAATGATGGTGGTGTTCTCACAATTCAGTTGAACTAGTTGTATTTAGTTCAACTGGCTAATACACTAGAGATGAGTTGTGTGAATTAAATATTATTTAATTCACAAAATTATTAACTCATTATTCAACTAAAGAACACATCAGTTTAACTCAGTGCATGGACAGTTCAATGGCGACAAGTGAAAGAGGTAGATGAAAGGGTTGAGTTAGCTATCAGTTGCGACATTAGTTGTGCATGAGATTTGCACCACACTTGGAGGAAATTACCAATGACAATTGCGTAGTTGGAGCCAGTGAGATTCGAACTTGGATCTCTATTTAGACCAGCCTTGACTGCGCAATAGAGGTAGAGAATTAGTGGTTGAGTTTTGAACCTGTGACTTGTTCAAAACCAAGCTAGTTTTTGTGTAGCTTTGGGAGATAGTACTGAGTACTTGTGAGGAGTTTGCACTATGTATTGATGCATGTTCTCTCCATCTAATATACAGAATAGCTGAGGGGTTTTCAGCTATAAGATTTCCCCATACATACTGTGTTAATGTGTGTGATGATTTGATGTGCTATCGCTTCTATTCTTTCCGCATGTGACAATTAATTGTAGAAGAGATTATGTGTTATGCATGAAATTCGAAATTGATGTGTGATCAGGTTAATCTCCATTGAATAAGTGATTTATTCAGCAAATTTCTACAACATAGTCAACAACACATTAATACATCAAATACAGCTAATACAGGAATAAATATTAACATCAAATTGAAAACAAAATCGTGCACAAGAAACCTGGAAAAACATTCATTGTTGGCATGGGGGCATCCTCTCTTGTTGAGTTCTTCAAACTGAAACGATTCATCTTCACCTGCCGGGATATTCAAGTCAATTTCGAATCTTGCACTGTGTTGCCTTGTTTTTCTTCTCTTTTTGGGGCTTAGGAAACTCTTCTTCCTCTTCAAAGACAACTCAAAAGCACCCAATCCACACTTGAATTCATAATCCATAATATGAAGATTGTTGGTGTCATCCAACAATTTTTTAACTAAAGCAATCAACTATTCAATCTTGGTCAAAGTAGCAGGAGGACTGTTTCGAACCAGGTCTAAGTAGCCAAATAAATCCTCCTTGACCATCTCAATTTATTCAACATTTACATCAACATTGCGACTATCCATGGCATCTTCAAGAAGATCGGATACTGCCTCTATATTTATCTCAGGAGGGTCATTGTATGACTCGGTTGTGCTTTGATGATTTTGTAATTGGTTTGAAGCCATTGAACCGAAACACAACCAACCCACCTTTATGGCATGCTTGCATATGTTGCCACAAATAGACCATGGGCAATCACAAGTTATGAAATTTGTATGATGACAAGTGACAAGATATCGCTTTTTAACTTTAGATTGAATCCTCACCCAAATATCATCAGGCATTTGCGAATGAGGGCTGCAATCATTATCTGGTATCCTTTTTGCTTTTTCCATTGATGATTCCAATTGTTTCTCTTTCTTGTAATTATTTAAAAATCCTTCCTTTTTTAGAATTTCCTTAAATCGATAACAAGGTTCAACATTTTTTAGAAGAACATATATCAAACAATCCATCCTACAAGAACATTTCTTTCTTCTATCAGATAGAAAGTTTGTCTTTAGGTAACAGTGATATGATTCCACAGCATAATTTGTCTTCTGATTTGCATGGGGAAAATCCCGACAACCTTTGACCCACATCCCTAATTGCATAAAATTTGGGTTAATGAAGATATTTCATCCATATTTCAGACCAAAAAGAGAAATGTAACTTAAGAGTTTTTCAACTTACAAATCTTGTCACCATCAACCCAATTCTTGTTGAAATAGTCTAGGTACTTTTCCTGATCAACAAATTTGTTGAAGAAAGCATTAATTGCAGTGTTGACTTCAACATTGGAACAATAATTCATAATTAAACCCAAATCACTAAACATTTCTTTTTCTATTTCTAGATTATTGGCCAATCGATTCACATTTTTTAGCCATGCTCGACATACGTGCCAAACACACAAGATAACATTGTACCTTTTGATTCTCCTGCCACATTCAATTCATTTCAAGCATGTTATTTTTGTAATAAATACAAGTTGTATTGTAAAATAAGAATATTGAAGTTACCTTAAAGCACCAATTTCAGCCAATGCATCATCAACCATGAAAGCATTAACTTTCCAACTATGATCAACTTGGTGAAACCTATGCATGAGCTGCTCCAACCATAGCAAAATGTCTTGTGATGTATTACGTGACGACACCACCCATGCAACGGGAACCCCACTTTGTTGGTGATCAAACACGACGAGTGTGTACAATTGATACTATCACATTCAAAATACATAGATCATCAACTTCAAATCATCAATCATTATTAATCAAGCTATTGTACTAGATCAATCATTCTTAATACACTCACCCCATACTTATTCGTGCTGAATGTCGAATCCATGGCTATTAGGCTATTATCGATAGCTTCACCATGGTCTCCAACATCCACTTCGTCTGAATTCCAATTATAAAAGGGACATCTCTACCATTGGGCTTTTGATAAAAGAAAAAATCATTTTGGTGTTTCCTATACCAAAGGTTCACACTCATTTCATCCTTCTTATGCAACTAATAATTTCCTTTCATTAGACAATTATATATGTTAACAACGCATTTTCTACACAAAAATAAATCCCTATCTCGAGCTACAACATCCATGTCAATATATTTTTTAACATGCATTTTGCAAACAGAGTCAACTGACACATCCAAAAAGAAACAACTCTCTACATAGGAAACCATGTCCCTTGATAAATTTGGTTGATGCAGCACCCTAGCATGACCCGAGGTGTCATGTTGGCCATGACAAGGCAATCCTTGGCTGTCTACATGCTCATACATGTTATATGTTATTATGCAACCTCAGGGATTTGAACCATAATTTTTACAATGAAATGGCATTGGCATCCCCTCTTTTTCACAAATGAGTATTTATGCTTCACTTCATATTGTCCCCTTCTGTCATCGGGGCCATATGAACAAGCATAGCTGCATAAAAAAGTTTGGAAACTCTATACATATGATACCAACATATTGAAAACTGTTTGAGAACTATTCATACCAACATATTGAAAACTATATGAGCACTATTCATACCAACATATTGAAAATTGTTTGAGCACTATTCATACCAACATATTGAAAACTATATGAGCACTATTCATACCAACATATTGAAAACTGTTTGAGCACTATTCATACCAACATATTGAAAATTGTTTCAGCACTATTCATACCAACATATTGAAAATTGTATGAGCACTATTCATACCAACATATATACATAGGATTTATTGAAACTCAATACATATGATTCCATGAAAATATTTTTAGCACTATTCATACCA
Source organism: Pinus albicaulis (assembly GCA_034641835.2). Taxonomy (NCBI): domain Eukaryota; kingdom Viridiplantae; phylum Streptophyta; class Pinopsida; order Pinales; family Pinaceae; genus Pinus; species Pinus albicaulis. The sequence goes on along the minus strand of JAXQQM020085971.1, from coordinate 179,440 downwards.
ACATATATACATAGGATTTATAAAAAAACTTACACTTCATATACCAAGGAAGCAGTAGGCCTTGAGCCTGGGCGTTTTCTTTGTACCCGGGTGAAAGAACATGGAGCATTTGGGTTCATTTCCTCTCCTTTAATAAAGTCTTCAATTCTAGCTGAAGGAATTTTTGCAATCCGATCTAAGGAGTCCATGTGTTTTCCATGTACAAGAGACCAATCTAAATCCAACCTAGAGAAGATGAGCTTTTCTTTAGGGTTTTGCACCGGAAGGGCAATTATTGATTCCCATTTCACTTGCTTCACCATTTTTAAGCGAGTATCTATTTAAGCGAGTTTCCGCAATAGTGGAGTGGATGCAAAGGGGATTCTCACTTAAAAATACTCAGACATGGAATTAAAAAACAGTGTTTCACTAAACAAAACAGAAACAGACCGATTTTGAGTAATGGTCCTGCGAGTCAGACTGGTTTTCAGTAGTGGTCCCGTGAGTTGCCGCAACGGAGGAGTGGGCGCAACGGGGATTCTCCTTTAAAAATACACAGACATCGAATTAAAAAACAGACCCCGGTTTTCAGTAGTCATTTCGCGACTCTCCCTTTCATTCAATCCAACGACTCTCCCTCTCTATTTTTCAGTAACATTCCAGGGATGGCTTTCATTCTATCGTATTCAATCGTTCCATTCCATGACATGGTTTTTCGGCTCGATGAGATGATCATTCCACACCTCTCCCCCATCTTCCCTCGACTGGTTTTCACTGACTTGTTCGTAGGGGGCGCGGGAAATTTGCATTCATGGGCCAAATTTGCATTCATGGGCACCCCCGTGCATAGGTGGGTAGGAGGAAAACGAGATGTTTTGTGGGACGAAGACAGAGACGGAGCTCCTAAACAGGACGTCTCATGGGACGAAGACAAAGACGGAGACGAGGAGAGGCATGGGGCCGCGCTTACCCGGAGGCCATTCCATCGAATGGTTAGCTTACTCCAAATAAAATGTTGCAGCACAATTGTGCAGAGTCTATAAAGAAAACGAGATGTTGCAATACAACTATCAGAGTCTATAAAGAGGGATGTTGCAGTACAGCTATCAAAGTCTATAAAGAGGTTGCAGTATAGCTATCCACCGTCCATAAATATTAGAAAAAACCAGTTGATATTGAATCCCTACTTGTCATGTCGTTTTTCCTTAGACTAGCAGTTTTGAAATTCTAGAACTATGTGAGAATAATGACGAAAGCAACACATAAAATATTAGTTGATATTGAATCCCGTCTTGTCCTGTTGTCTTGTCTTAGACTAGCAGGTTTGAAATTCTGCAACTAATGTGAGGATAATGAAGAAAACAAACCCATAAAAAACTAGTTGATCTTGATGTCTGTCTTGTCTTGTTATTTTGTCTAGGCTAGGTTTGAAATTCTGCAGCTATCCTACGATAATGAAGAAAGCAACACGGAGGGTGAGAGTTGCATCTTTTAAAGTGAAAGCCATTTTATATTGATGTTATTTGGTGGTTGAGACTAGATTTTCATGTAAATAATATAAGTTCAGACTAAAATCGTAGAATCTAGAATTTTATATATTTATTATAGGATGATAGCGACCCCAGTGACTATCGGTAATGTAAGCTCCCAATATGGGCATTATCCACATCGTACCGGTCCAATTGGTGACATTCCTGGAAGCAGAAACAGTGCCCTCATGCAGCTTGGTTGTTAGATAAATCACTAAATTAGCCCAAACTCCGCCAAATGCCAGTCGTTCGCAGAACTCGTAACCTATTTATTCAAAACTAGCAATTAAGCTCGGAAAAACATGCATTTCTAGCACTAAAATTCCTGCAGATAGATGAAAAAGGCGATTACATGCCAACGATGAATGTACAGGCTTTCAGCCCTCCAGTTTTTTCTCTTAGAACAGGCCTCCCTTTCAAATCAACCGACCTGTCCAATGCAATTTCCGTTTCTTCCATCTCTTTGGATTTCATCTTACAAACTTGATCTCTAACCATCCCAAATTCACAAGCTGGCGGCTCTCTGACACAAATTCATGAGCCGTCAGACATCTTCATGAATAATTTACGACGTACCCCATAATCAAAATTGATGAAATATATAGATAAAGTTTAAAGTTTGAACCCTTGGAAAAAATTTGCGGTCGTGCAGAATAATCGCCACTTCACTATTGATTTTGACTCGGGTCAGCGGCGCGCAAGCTTGTGACCAAATTCGCAGTTCCGGAATTTGGTGGTAGAATTTAATTCGAATGTCAAGTGTGTGATAAAGATAGTGAAATGATTTGATATTTCTTGTTTCGTTATTGGTCAAATTCTCTTTCATGTCCGACATGATACGAATTTTGTAGATATTCTCGTGCCCCTTGTCTGAAAAAGTCGGGGAATGATATGATATATTGGTCAATGATCGATATTCAATGTGATTTTTTAACGTTTTGTTGGTGGTCGACATTCAATCTGAAGTTCCTTTCACATTCTTGCGATTCTTTTATGGAATTTTGTTTAAAGGTTTTTTGGTTTTTTTATGTATGAATTTAAATTATATTACCTCATAATTACATTATATATTGGCAAAAAAGTTTCACTGTTAATGCAAAGTCTAGTTTCAATTTGTTTTTAGGAAAATCAGATTGGTTGACCAACGACCAAAGTTTTGATAATTCAAAGTAAAAACACCTATATTGGGAAGCCATTAATCTCTACTATATTTTAAATTATATAAAATAAAGATCGCTAAGCATGAAGTGACTAGGGGCTAAGCATGAAGTGACTTGGGCTGAGTCTTAAGTGTTTGTTTTATTTGGAGAATGAGGTTTAAGTCCACACTAAAGATGCCTTTTGAAGGTGAGAAAATTGGGCATCCAAACTAGCAAGATAGGAGCATCGATATTGTTGCACCAGCTTGATTTCATTCAAGAGAAGCGATTATATCATTGCAGTCTTCATGTTTCTCCTTCAAGACTCTTTCTAGAAGAGTTTTCATCCCCGGAGTTCAAGTACTCACTCCATCTTCCCTTGGTGTTTTTAGGGCTATGACCCTTATTGGATATCTTTGTTTGGATTTATAAATCAGAATAAGATTTTGAGTCACTGGTAGTCAAAAATTCAACTTGAAAATTTTCCTCACGTAATTTTTTTTTTGGGGGCGAGGTGGCAAAGTGAAAGATATTTGCGGCATCCTAGGTTTGGACTTGGACATGCGACTTACCCTAAGAAACCCTTATCCCCAGAGCCCGAATGGAAACACATTTGTTTCGAGGGCATATTTCATCAATTAAGATATAACTAGGGTAGAGTTCTTACCCACAACACCCAAAGACCCCAAGGATTGACAATGAGAAAACCATAAACAAGTGAGAACCAGGGAGCTCCAGATTTCTCGAGCTGTCTATGATACCAAGAAGACAGATGAGAAGTAATAAATGCCTCTTTACAAGGTCTAATAGCCACTCAGGGAGACCGATGCTCTACCTGTCGGACAACCCAGTTGAGCTTATGCCATAACATGCTAACATCCACTACCTAATACTGTAATTAGAGAATGAAAGAGATTTGATAAATAGAAAATTACCCAGTGTTGGCTAACTCTCCAGACCTAAACCGGAGGTGACATGTGAGCTAAATGAAGATTGGTGCATCCCGTGCCTATATCGTTGAGATCTAAGCTTGTTATTTGTGTCCCGAGCAAGGCATCACCTATTTTCCTTATGCCTTCAATTTTGTCGTTGCTCAATGGCAAGTGCATGATTTAAAGACCTTCATTCTCTGAAACCATGTCACATTGAATGCAAGGGCATGTCAATTCATGTCGAGGGAAAAAATCTAATTCTTTAGCCTAAGAGAAATCTCCTCGACTATACTCCTACTCAGTGAATTTTCCACCACAAAAATTCGTCTATTGTCAATCACCCTAGGGAATTGTCCCACTTCCAGTGGAGGAGGAGCCTCAGCATACTAGAAAAACTAGAGAATAAGGTATCTCATCTTAGAAAAAACAAATTTGGTGTTGTCTGGCATATGCATGGAGAGTGTGAAATGCAGTCACATGTGTGTTGCATGGGATGGGTTCACCACACCACATGTCGCCCCTCCCTCGCCCACACCCAACACACCACATGTCATCCCTCCCTCCCCCGTTCACCCCCCTCCACCCCTTAAATGTGCCGGGAGGAAGCATGGTAGCAACCTCCCGATCTTCCAATGTCCCAACTTCAATCTCCCAATCAAGGGCTTAAAAGGTTAATTTTCTAAAACTATATTATTTAAAATTATTAAATAATAATAATTTTAACAAAAACCATTTATAACTTATACAAATTGAAATTATATTATCATTAACTAAATTTAAATATTTGTTAACTCATGTTTAGCTTTATTTGTGCATTAGTCTCACAAGAAAATTAATTAATGATGGTTATGTTTTGAAGTTAAATATTTATTAACTCATGTTTAACTTTATTTATGTATTAGTCTACGTACAACTTAATTAGTAACTTTGTGTTATGAAGTATTATGTAAACAATAAGATTCAAGGTTCAAATTTCAAATAAATTTCAAATTGACTATGACTCAAACAAAAAAATATATAAATTAAACTAATCAACATAATTTCATTTTCATAAAATTATCTAACTTTACTTTTTTTTTGAAATACCATATGCTATAAAAGTTTATCATTTTAATATAAAATTTAAATAATTTAACTATTATTTATTATAAAGTTTAATCAATATTTAAATTTATAAATTAATATATTTTATTCAATTAAAGACATTTGATTGAATTAGCTTATCGGTCAAGAGTGTGTGTTTTTCTCATTTGGGAAATTTATCATTTTAATATGATAGGTTTAAGATTGTATAATAAAACGAAATAATACAAATAAGCAATTAAAAAATACTAATTATGTTTTTCTACTGGAAAGTAAACTCATAACGCCTTTATTTACTTTTCCTATATTCACACGTCTCTTTGTTGGATTAAAGTGCACGTCTCTTTGTATACGGTTGTTTCCTTTCCTATTTTATAGTGAGGTGTATCTAAATTTCCACGAGTTTACAAAAGAAAAACGTATGATATATAAAATACAGGCTTTCCAAAAAACGTGGTTATATTAGAAAGATATTAATGGAAAATCCATAAGAAATTTGAAGTTTTGAATGAATATAAATAATATAATAATTAATTTTAATTAATTTTAAATTTTAAATTATAAAATTTTTATTTATGAGTTTCGGATAAATAGTGATGGGTGTTTTGTTAAATATTTTTTTGTTGTAAAATTATTGGTTCAATTCTCACTTTATGTATTTTGTTAAAACATTTTTTATATAAAATCACCAATTCAATTTTCCATCTCATAAAATTAATATAATAAATATAATAAAAATGTAATCATAACAACTTAAAAAAAATACAAAAAAAATATTTAACCATTAAAATAAATAAAAATCACATAAAATTAAAAAATTTACAAGAATATACACATTCAACCAAAGCATTCCAATTTGCTCGTGGATTTTACGGATAGGGTTGGCTTCATAATCACATTACAATTTTGTTTATTGAGGAAGTTTTACAATCTACTTATACAGTGGATATATTGGGTAAGCTCACAATCCCTCGGTGATTATTAAATTTGTATTTTTTTTGGGTTATAAATTGTAAAAATTATAGATTCATTTATTATTTATTAGTTCTTGATTGGATTATAGTAATCGGTAGATGTTGACCTAGTATTAATATGGACATAGAATTAATATGGGTTGATAATCTATTTATTTAAGATTTTAGCCAATGTTCTATCATAAATATTCCATTAAATAACTTTTTATCCAAGTTTGAGTTTCCATCTCTTATTTTCATAATTTTTATTAAAACTTATGATAACAAGTTTTACGTTTAAATTGAATGATATTCTAATGCTAGCTTGGACCTAGCATTACTTGCAAAACATTTAATGTTTTGCACTCTATTTATGTCCATTGGACTACATATCAAAATCCACTACATCGATCAGTAGGCACCTGTCGCTTCTTCTGGCCATTTGTCACCTCACATGTTCAATCCTCCTTTCTTCTTTTCTAGCTGCCTCAGAAAGAGAGGTCTAGGTTTGTTCTGTCATCACTAATTATTTCTTAAAAAAAAAATTGGGTCTGTCCTCCCACCACTAACCAAGTTGTGCCAGTATCTAAGTACAAAAATCCCTCAATTTCCACCTAAAGAACGAGATGGAAAATGAATAGCATTCAAGAAGATTCCTATTAACACTTGCCAAGAAGCATTTGAGGGTGTAGATAATCTGCGAGCTGAAATCAAATATTTCTTAGCCCTAGATCAAGAATTTGAAATACGCGACAAGGAGAAGATAGTAAAGCTTCAAACTCTGGGAAACATTAGGTTTATTGGGGAGCTTTCGAAGCAGAAGACGGTACCTGAAAAATTTGTTCATCATTGTATTCACTACTTGTTGGCCACAAATGTGAAGGCTAGTCCAGCTGAAGAAAAAGTTGAGGCTCTTTGCTTTCTTTTGAAAACTGTGGGAAAACATCTTAAAAGAAACCTCAAGCGCCATAGTATCATTTATTCTTATTGCGCCACAATGAAGAAGGTAAGTAGCAATCAAATTCTTGCATTTAAAATCAACGTCTTGAATTTAAAATGAGATCCATGATCAAGAAGCTTCTTGATTTGCGTGTTAATAAATGGATCCTTTGACATGAAAAGATGAAATCAAAAACTATAAATGAGTTCCATTCAGAAACTCAACAAAAGCTCTATTTAAACCCCAAAACAAAAAAATTGTGTAATATGTCTGTAGGAAACAATTTTGGAATTAGATGTGTTACAAGTGGTAGGAAGGAGTTACTCAAAAGATTAGAGGAACTTACATGTCCAAGCCCATGCTGCAAGCTGCGAAGAATGGGAACATTTCTGCGAGCTTCCGAGCATGGAGACATTTTTTAGTACTGAAATTTTTTATAATTGTACTCATGGTGGCTTTCTAGTTGAGGGCTCAAAATGATAAGGGTAGCTGGTATTTTCACTCTATCTAGAAGTTCTATGGGACAACAATTGTCCGAAGCATAGAACTGAAGATAGCACATGGTTTCTTTTTTCTTCACTTTATGAAAGCACGTTAACAACTGAAGACAAAAAAATAGGTGGGTTCCTTTATGCAAGCGTTCACAACTTGCATTAATGCATAATTTTAAGTCTAGTGGTTTTCGAAAAACTACGTGGCTTTCGAGACAGTGTGGTTTTTCCTAGACTTGGCTTTCCACCTTGGTCTCAATTCGATCCACAAAAATCAAAATTAGACCCACAAAAATCAAAATTGGACCCTGCACGTTGGTGACGGATTTTAATAGTGTTGTGTGCTACTAGAATCTCTGGAATAGGACTTTAACCACAACGATGTTATTGATTTCAAGAAGACCATTACTAGCATTGAATGGAGTGCATATCTCCCGAGGGACCTTAATTTACAACATTGAATGGAGTGCATATGAGATATATAAAAATTGTTACATTAATCTTTAAAATAAATATTACAATAGCTCGATGTGGAGTATTTTTGTATATGGACTGAAGTGGCATTGCTCTCCTTTCTGAACTAAAATTTCTAAAATTCTACAAGTTCATTCTTATGTGTATTACATTCATTCTTTTGTGTATTTCATTTCATATTATTCTTCTTCTGATTAAAATTGAACAATATTATAAATACAAAATGGGATATAGGGAGTTGGGAGTTGAAAGGCACATATAGTGAACAAAGTATTATGTCGAATATAAAATTAGTAAGAGGAATATGTTCATGTGGATATCCATGAGACAAATGTTTTTCATTAATGTTACAATTAGACTAAAATATTATTAAGATATTCTATTTTTCCTTTTATTGGTTTCCATATTGACCACTTCTTTTAATCATTCTAAAAAATTGGCTTCTAGAAGATATGCACATTTATGTTACATTTTCACAAGCATTTATTAGGCTAAAATGTATACATTTTCACACACATTTATGCTAACTGGTAATAGGCCTCCAACCACATTTTCAATAAAAAATGCAATATTCTTAAGATGTAAAACAAATCTTATATCTTTACTATAATGCATATCTATTGAATCCATAGTTGTTTTCATTTCCTGATTTTCTCTCCAATCTTACATCTTTACTATAATGCATATCTATTGAATCCATAGTTGTTTTCATTTCCTTATTTCAAGAGGGAAAAATTAGGGACTACGACAACGCCTGTTTCTCTGGTTACTTATAAACTAGTAGGGATTGAGTAATAAGATTTCTTTGAGTATATATTATATACTAGGTAGGTCACGACATTCCTTAACTTACTAAATAAATATATACATATTGTTACAAATTCTAAGATTATAAATCCATTTCTTTCAAATTATTTTGGGCATTGAATAGCTAAACTGCATAATTCTAAGTAATAGATACTTGAGGAGGGACATGTTTCAAAGTCATTAGATACAAAACATTCGTGTTAAAATCCTCGTTTTCTAGGATTGTCCATCCATTTTTTTTAAGGGATCATAATGTACTATGTATTCTAAATGTGGTAATATTTAGATTAATTCCCATTTATTTGGATTAATGTTTGAATCACAAAGGATAAAAGGATTCACTACTTACTTTACATGTTTCTTTGCATGGCTTGCGAGTATTATAAGTGGTATGTAGTATATAGAAAATGATTTTATTATTTATATTTTGGTTGTGTATGTTACACCATTTTTTGGTCATCTAACCTGTTACTATTAGATGGACCTAAGTACACCATGTAAGACCAATTTTACCCTAAGTAAAATTGCTCTCACTATGAAAAATAACTTAGTAAACCGCCTTTATTAAGTTGTTTATGGTCTAAATATGAAACCCCATGAGGAAATATTAAATAAATCCACATTTGTTTGATTTTCTTCAAAGAATAATTAGTTAAACAACAGTTTAATTAATATTCATGATCATATTTAACCCAAAAGAGGAGAATTAATTAGATAAATTATTATTTATCTTATTATTTTCTACGAATAATTATTTAAACCTTATTTAAATAATATTCCTTATTAAATTTGACTAAATCATTTATAAATAATTAAATAAATCATTGTTTATTTGATTATTACTCAACCACATCCTTAAAATAATAAATAAATCATTTATTTATTTATTATTTACAAATAAAGGGATTTGACCCAAGTCAAATTCTTTTTCCCTCCAATAAATATAATAAAATAATCCATAAAAGTTGGATCTTGAATTGGTTAATAATATTTTAATTATGCACCAATATCTAGACTAACTCAATATTTTGTTATAAATAGAAGGGTTTTTCCATTCATTCACTACCTTTTGTTGCCTAAAGATAACTCTGGATCTATACTTTTGGTCTGACTTTGATCAACCATCATTGTCATATTTTTCTATCTTTTTGCTTGTGAGCTCCCTTTGAGTTCCATTTTTGTCTGGGTTTTCTACACCATCAAGAGAGAGGGATTTTAGATCTGAAGTGCTGAGAACTTACAAGAACCCATCCCATTGAGGAGAACTGGTAACATCCTTCTATGTTTTCCTCCCAGGTGCCATTAATACAAAAATTCATTCAACATATTCTGGTTCATTGGGTTCCCCTTCTGGTTCCACCCCCGGTTCACCCCCTGTCACCTTCACCATGCCTAGTTTAGGACCTAACGCTGGTGGTAGCCCCGGCCCTAATGCTGGGAATACTACTAGTGGGGCCGTAACATGAACTACCCAGGCTGCTCCCTTGCTCCCCTATATGGCAGGCCTCATTCTTCCCGATTTTAACTAGTTGATCAATGACCCTATACACCATGACGCTAGTTGGCCTATTATGCCAAATAAGCTCCCTTCCGACATCCCCAACTTTAAAGGCCTTGCTGGAGAAGATCCTACAAATCATGTTCGATCTTTCCACATGTGGTGTTCGTCTAACTCCATTACCGATGAATCTGTCTGCCTTCGTTTGTTCCAACGTACGCTTACAGGTGAAGCTTCTAAGTGGTATGTTGATCAGGCATCATCCTCTCATACCACCTTTGCGACTCTTGCTCGAGATTTTCTATCTTATTTCCAACTTCCCTTCGTTATGACACTGGTACCGAACTTTTGACTTCTTTCCGTCAATTTTCTGCAACCCACCTATCCGATCATGTCTGGGAGTGGCGGAGAAGAAAGAGCCTATGTCAAGCCCCTACCTTCGAAGACCATGTCTACATAGATTGGTTCCTTAGATATCTCTTGCCTACTATCGGAAAATATGTCGCAACGCATTTCCCTCAAACCGAAGAATCCGCTCTCCAAATTGCGTTAAATTATGACTTGATCTACGCTTAGTCAGGTTATGTTTATACCATTCTACCTGATATTCCTAGACCCGGTGGTGCCAATGCACCGGGGGCATCTCATGTCGCTGACGGTATCGTTGGAGCTCTCTCTCATCCATATTCCTAGCCTCCCATCGGCTATGGTTTTCCTCAGGGGGGGCAACACCTCCTACACTTTTCCCCCTCCCAGTAGCATGTATCCAAGATACGACATGCCTCCTCCTTTTTCCCAACATCATGTTTACCACAATATTATCCAACCTCCTTATTATCTGTATCCATAGCCTGGTGCTCCAGCTCCTTCAACATTAGCACCTCTGCCTCCCTTGCCTTCTCAACCCCCACAACAGCAGCCACCGCCCCCTCAGGGGTAGGTGTATGCACAACAGGGCGCGACTAATCCTCCTCCGTCCAAAAGGAAGAGGAAAGGCACTCAAAATCAATCTGATCCCAGTAATCCTAGACCTAATCCTCAAAATAATGCACCTAACACTGCTAATCAGCAACAGGGCACTTAGCCCAAGCAGGACAGGCCTCTTCGCACGAACAAGCCTTGTTCTTGTTGTGGTGTTTATGGTCATTACACACATTATTGTCCTCTTTTACAACAAATGAAGCAGATGTGGGAGTCTCAAGCAACATTGCGAGGACAGCAAGCCTCCCCTTCTGTCTCTCCCAGTGTTGTGCCTAGTCAACCGACTATATGTTTACTAATCCTTTCCCTCAGCAAGGATTCATGGCTACCCAACCACCTGAAGGTCAGGCAACCACTCAACCTCTTCCATCTGGTACCTTCGATTACCAAATTCTCATGATGAATTATGACCAACCTATAATCGTAGACCTCAACCTTCAAACTCGGTCCCGTAAGTACACCAAGCATCCCGCTACGTCTGTCCCTGAGCCCCCTTCTTCAGGTTCTATATAGCCTCTTTAGACACCTAATGGTCCTTTGCAGATCCCTCAACCTAAGGTGGAGATTCATACCAAGATCCCTAAGGGACCATTACGCCAAAACACTGCTTCTGGAAAATCTGCCCATTCGCTTAGCACAGTAGATGATTTGGCACAATCTCTTGTTGCCATCTCAATGCTGGAACTCCTCCAGTCATGCCCTTCATAACGAAAATCTCTACTATCTCCCATGGGCGCTAGAGATCCTTCAGATGATTGATTGATCATCTTCAATGTTGACCAATCATAACATCCTCCTCTTCCTGCTTCTGTCGCTTTCGAAATCCCAGTCAAGATTCAGAAAGCCAACATTTCCTGGTGTATCATTGATGAGGGGGCATCCACCTGTGTGATGTTCGTTTCGGTTTGGAAACAACTTGGATCACCTAAGTTGGCGCCTTCCACGATCACTCTCCGAGCGTGGATGGACACACCTCCCAACCCATTGGCCTATTCTGCAATTGTCCTATTACTCTTGTGGGAAAAACTGTTTACGTTGACGTAGAAGTCATAGATGCCCCCTTAGATTACAACATTCTATTGGGTCATAGCTACACCTATGCGATTTCTGCTGTCCCAACTGCAGTTCACCGCAAGATGTTCTTCCCTCATAATGGAAATATAGTCACCATAGACCAGTTGACATATTACGAGCCTAAGTCTCAGACCTCCCCTGAGTCCATCATCTCTTCGATGGCCAATAAGAAAACCGTCGATCCTTTGACCAGTGTCTCACCCGGAGTCTACAAAGACTCCCCTTTTCTTGGTACATTCCCTAGTCTTCCTCCTCCTGTCTCTGATCCCAGCAAATCGAATGTTTTCATGATGCAATCGTCTCGGGCCTCCCTCAAGCGGCCCAGTTCAGCTATTCAGTAGCCTTGCCCTCTGCAGCCTACTCCTAGCCCTTTGATTTAGCCTTCTGGACCCCCTCCTCCTAGCCCTTCACCTACAACTGGTGTCCATGAGCCTTTCTACCCTCCTGAAACGGTTCCTCCAAGCCTTAACCATCTTGGGGATGTCCTTCCTGGCCATTACCCCTTTGGTCAGATACCATTCCTAGCTCCCCCTCCTGGAGTGTATTTGGTACCTGTCATGGCTACCCTCTCTCTTCCTAACTTGACCCTGGGGATTCTCGTCTGGTACCTTAATCCCCCAGCCGCTACTTCGCCTGGTCAACCCAAACCTTACCTTTCTTTGACCCCGGTTCAATCGGTCCCCATGACTTCTTCCACTACTACAGTGCCTTAGCCACCTCAACATGAACCTTCTCCTATTGCGACCGCTCTGGGTAAGAAGGGCAAAGCTCGCAAGCGGGAATCAAAATACAAGGTTGCCCCAATTGACCCTGTTCCTGAACCGTAAGACTATTCACACCAATCAACCCTATGCTTTGTGTGATCTCCATGGACATTATTCCCACCATTTTCCCTGCCTTACACATTACCGCGCCTCTTTGGAGGTAGTTCGGGAGTACGAGGTTGAACAGAACCAATCCGCCTCTTCCGTACTTGCGCAGTATGCTGCAGGATAGCTTGAGGATTAATCACTCCCATTTACATTCCCCCTCCTAATTTCAAGATGACGGAGCCTGCAGCCACCACCCTCTACCTATCATCATCCATGAGACCCTCAGTGGAAGCTCCCTCTGCATCTTCCCCTGTTGTTTTGCTTGACCTCCTTTCAACGATCACCCTGGGCTCAACATCGGTAGATCCCTTATCTTCTTGTTCTTCCATCATCCCTCGTGATGATGTGCATGTGAACCTTTCTTCTCTTGATGATGATTCAGGTAGCTTCACCGTGTCATGTGGTATCACTTCCTCCGGTCACTCCATCTTCTATTTTTATGATGACATCATGGAAGCCTTGTCCACCCCTGATTTCATATTTCCCGCCCATAAGTGGGATGGCACCATCCATGTCTATGGTGAATTTCGCAGCCTGAGCACAAGCTACACCTCTGGTAGCTCCCACACTCCACCTAACCGTCGGTGTGTGAGTAGTAGACATCCTACCCAGATCACTCCCTCTCACGGTGTGCGTTCAATTTCTACTTTGCGCTCAGGTTGCCAGAATTGTTCATCATCCTCCCATTTATTATCTTGTGGCACCTTTCATATGGACCTCTCGTCCACACCTTATATCGGTTATGCCAATGGTGCAAGTTGCTACGCCCGGAACCTAGCCTCGGTTGGTTGGGCCATCTTTACCCCCTTGCATTTTCTTTTTCTCTTGAACGGTGTATGCATTGGTACTACCACCAATAATAAGGCCGAATAAGATGGAGTGTGAGGTTTATTAGCCAATTCCCTCTCCCATCACATCCTCCACCTTCATGTTCGTTTAGATTCCCTGCTTCTTGTCATGTAATTGAATGGTGTTTATCGTGTGCATAATCCTATCCTTTTTAGAAGATATTTACGAGTGAGGCTTTTGATGCGTGAATTTGAAATCATTGCATTCAGTCATGTACCTAGAGCACAAAATCACTACGTAGGTAACATTGCAAACAATATTCTAGATTGGCATTTAGCACACGCATTTAACACAAGACAATAACATAAAACCATCAAAACAATGCATATCCATAATATGTATCGTATAAAATGTTTTAGAGTCCATCAACTTTGATACATATGACATGCCCATAGCATGTTACAAAAACTCAAAACTGGGGGCACCACCTGCTCCTACACACTAATCACTATCTGGAGGATCCCGAGCCAATGGCTCTTCCCCTGCAGCTCGTAGATTGCGCATCCCCTATCCGACCATCGCCATGCACCGCATGACCCCTCGCCACTCCGAGGGTAGACCAATACATGGCTCTATGTACTAGCCATCTAAGTCTTGCCAGCCATGCTCTGAAACACTGGTGAAAAGCCTCTCACATCTACGACGGATGTCCTCCAGGAGGGCTGTTGCATCCTAATTTTGTGGCGCTCTTGATCCACTAGGTCCGGCAGTTCTTAATACTACAGGTCGTCCCATATACCCAAACGGTTTTACCGGTGCTATATCTACATACCAAAAGTGAAAGAATCAGTACCATATAAAATATTCTGAAACTTTACAATGCACATAAAAGATTAGCAATTTTTCACTTACCATCGAGCCCCCATACTCGACCAGGAAGCAATGGCAAATATAGGTCCCCACAATAACTCATCCCACTATAGGGATAGTCGTCTATGTACAATGGCATCTGATCCCAATGAGAAAAAAGCTTGGGTCGGAACACCCGTCTAACTGCCCCACCTCCTCCTCTGAACAGTAGTTGCCCCCATCGGTGCATCCTGGGCTCCCTCGAGTTCAAAGTGTTGGGATCTTCTCAAAGAAGAGCGAGCACAACACCATACCATATGCACAGTCATGTTTCACTTGCTTCTTGCATAGAAACAACTGTTGTTTCAATGATGACAACATCATCCGGGCCCACCCATAGTAGGTCTGATTCCACACACTCTCCACAAGCATCATTTGCCCTCCAGTGATGTGGTGGAGTGCCTAGTTACCCAGGATCTGTAGCACCGCTGCGGCCATAGCACGGGTCTCTAACCTCTCTAGATCCCCAATGGCTATCCATGTCCCATTGACATGGAGACCTAGTCGACAATGGCGCTCTTCAAACTCCATGATGTTCCACCCTCGCGGTAACACTGGCTGAGTATTCCCAACCATCCCAAGTGGTGGGAAACTAGTCAAGAAATATATATCCAGGACCGTCAACTCGATTCGGTGCCCCTACACAATAAAGACCTCATGGTCTGGATCC
The DNA here is from genome assembly GCA_034641835.2 of Pinus albicaulis. NCBI lineage: Eukaryota > Viridiplantae > Streptophyta > Pinopsida > Pinales > Pinaceae > Pinus > Pinus albicaulis. Next base: position 164,320 of record JAXQQM020085971.1, on the reverse strand, counting down.
CAATAGCTGAAAATCCGGGCCAACAAGGGCTCTCCAGCTCTCATGAAAGGGTTCTCCACAAACTTCAGAACCCCAAACTTGGCCAATGCACTACAGACACCCTGATCCTCCCAGATCTCCAACCGTAATGTGCCCAGATCTTTCTCTGTCCAGGTGATCCATAATTCTACCATATCTGTACAAAACCATCATATTTGTCAGTTTACAGATAGGAAAGACTGTATCCATACATAAAAACCCAATTCTCAGCAAAAAAATAGCACAAAAAAACCCTTCTCTGTCAAGTCACACTTTTCATGCCCAATCCTGGGATAGGTCACAGTTTTCTGCCCAAAACCTACTACCCAGGTCATAGATTTTGCCCCAAAAAGTGCGACTCAGCTGTGAAGAGGAGCAGGAGTACGTTACCGAGCTCTGGGGACCTAAATTGAACTTTCAATCCACTAAAATTAAAGAGTAGGATTAGGCCTCTTACCTGCAACTGAAGGATCTTGATTCCAACAGTCGGTTTGTCTGCTATGATCACCGCAAGATTTAGGGCCTTCCCTCCTCTCTAAATTCACCACAGCCTCCACATGCAAATGAGTGAATTTGGAGGGAAAATGCCTTATTAAAAGAGAAACCCCTGATTTTTCTTTCACCTACTGTGGCCAAACCATAGCTCAGTTTGAAAAACTATCTATACCATTAGAAATCTCTCACCGAGCCCTCAAATGGGTATATGTTAGTTGTTTGTGATTTGATACTTCACTAGGACCCATTTTTTCCAAGAAGGGTCACTTCATCACTCCTCAAAATCGAATTTCTTCACCTGCAACACTTGTTCTTGGGGCTTTGCCTTCATACTTTTCCATACTCGTGTCGATTTTCGTCATGAGTAACCATCATGTACTCATGTTTTCATGGTCCCCATTGGACCTTTTCTGTGTGGCAACATCATCGAGTCACCCTTGTTTAGAGCATCCGAGTTGAGTCATCAGAATTTATGGAGTCTATCCCGAGTCCCTTTGTATCCTGTTATAGTCCTCCATAATTCATTGCTTGGTTCCTCTCTCGTGTCGCACATTATGGCCTTCAGTCCCACTGACCCTATCCCTCATGATATTGTGTCAGTTGCTACCAGGTCATCTATGCCCTTTATGCTTTAACAAGGGAAGTCATTTGTCTGCTACTCAATACCCCCCATTTCATCATCATCCCTAGTGTCAGTGTGTCAGTCGCCCTACTATTTTCTCTCGTGCCTTAGTTGAGGATCCCTTATTTGCCTCACCTATGGCAGACCTCCTTCTGTCGACATCAGATCATTCATTCCAAAAGACAAGTCTAGGGGGCGGTGTACCTTGGTTCCAGCTTCCACTCTTGTTCAGTGCCTCAGATCAGGCAAAGGGACTCCTTATTTCCCTTTGACTTAATTGTTTCTTAGCTCCAGCTCCTTTCAGCATGATCGAGATCCATATACTTGATGGTTCAGTGATGCAGCAGATGATACCAGTGATTCTCGGGTGTGTGTGAGATGTTTCAGCCCTCATGAGGGGGTGGCCCTATAGGTAGCCCCCCACATGCCTGCATGACTTCTTCATTACAGCCTTTGATGCAGCTCCATATATTTGATGATGTCAGCCTCAGCCACTTGCAACACCTTTTTGTTTGCATGTATCAGTCAAATTTTCAGAGCCCTTTCCTATTTACTGGGGCATTTGGGTTGTATTTTTATCTCATGTACTCAGACATTATTTTATAAGTCTTGGCTATTATCCCAGGCACATGATGTATGTGGGATTCATTATCATGTTTTAGTTAGCTCATGTTCATGCCAACATGTACTATATTGTTCAGTCCCTTGTTTACTGCAGACATTATTCTTTGTACTTTGTCTCAGTGGGCATAGGTATGCCTCCCCTGCCGCCTATAACACATGTACTCACTCATAAAAGAGACTTGTCGCACCTGTAGGTCTCACCTCCTCAAGGTCTAGTCCTTTAGCGCTTCGGTCTACCTTATATTTCTCTCTCTTTCACTTCCCCTTCGGTGTCTAGTGATTGAGTTCTTACAACGTACTTCGGTCATACGATTAGCTCCTAACGCTTGCACGCTGGGGGGCAATCTGTTACACCATTTTTTGGTCATCTAACCTGTTACTATTAGATGGACTTAAGTACACCATGTAAGACCAATTTTACCCTAAGTAAAATTGCTTTCACTATGAAAAATAAATTAGAAAACCAACTTTATTAAGTTGTTTATGGTCTAAACAGGAAACCCCATGAGGAAATATTAAATAAATCCATATTTGTTTGATTTTCCTCAAGGAATAATTAGTTAAACAACAATTTAATTAATATTCCTTGTCATATTTAACCCAAAAGAGGAGAATTAATTAGATAAATTATTATTTATCTTATTATTTTCTAGGAATAATTATTTAAACCTTATTTAAATAATATTCCTTGTTAAATTTGACTAAATCATTTATAAATAATTAAATAAAACATTATTTATTTGATTATTACTCAACCACATCCTTAAAATAATAAATAAATCATTTATTTATTTATTATTTACAAATAAAGGGATTTGACCCAAGTCAAATTCTTTTTTCCTCCAACAAATATAATAAAATATTCCATAAAAGTTGGATCTTGATTTGGTTAATAATATTTTAATTATGCACCAATATCTAGACTAACTCAATATTTTGTTATAAATAGAAGGGTTTTTCCATTCATTCACTACCTTTTGTTGCCTAAAGATCACTCTGGATCTATACTTTTGCTATGACTTTGATCCACCATCATTGTCATATTTTTCTATCTTTTTGCTTGTGAGCTCCCTTTGAGTTCCATTTTTGTCTTGGTTTTCTACACCATCAAGAGAGAGGGATTTTAGATCTAAATTGCTGAGGACTTACAAAAACCCATCCCATTGAGGAGAATTGGCAATATTCTTCTATGTTTTCCTCTCAAGTGCCATCGATACAAAAATTCATTCAACATATTCTTGTCTTGTCTATTGGATGCATGGAGAAACTCTTGTTTTTATTTACTACTTAATGTCTTTTAATGCATAGATGTAGATTTTTGCAGCATTTATCTTGATCAACTAATTGCAGATCTAAAGATATTGGCAGCCATATTTGTTGTTAGGGTTGTTTGTTATACACAACTAAAGTGGTCCTTTTTCGTACACTTGTGATTAAGATTCATACTAACAGTATACATGAGATTGGTTTATGTAAGTTTTTTTTTTGAAATAGGGGAATTTTTTAATGGCTCCAAAAAAACCTATGTTTTATCATTTTTTTAAGAGTTTTAAAAAAGGATTTATGTTTTATCATATTAAAATAACATTTTGAATTAAAACTCCAATTTTTTAACATGATCTTGTAAAGATACCACTATTTTGAATTAAGCAAACTTTATAATACAAAATACAAAGCAACATTTGATTAAGGTTTTTTTTTTAATAAGTTATTTATATTTTTTAAACTTTGAACTTACTTTTATAAGTTATCTCCTAAAATGTTACGATATAAACATGCATCTTTAATTATATTTTCTCTATACCATTGTTGTAAGAACCGCCCCCCAAGGATAAGGAGGCGGAACTGCGTCCCGTACAGATCTTCCATTGATCTTTTGTCCGGAACCTCAGATTCAAAAATCAGATCCGCGATTTCGCAATTTTTTGACGATTCCTAGAAAAATGGATCTGTGATTCCACAATTTTTTGGCGATTCCTGAAAAATCAGATCCGTCGGGACCTGATTCGTAGTTCCAACTACTTGGTTTGTGGGTCTAGAAAGGATTGGGTGCAGATCCGTGGAGTTTCAAGCGTGTATCCACCACGGATCGCGAGCAGATCTGAGAGAAGGTGGACAGTTCTCACGGTTCTGCGGGTTTTTTTGTTTGTTTTTCTTTTGGATATTTCGAACTATTATGTGAGAAACTTTGCTTTTTGAATAATCCCAAGGTGCCCTTTGATGATCCCTAAACGCTTCCTAGATGCTCTCTAATTCTAATGTTAAATTCTTAAAGTAAAATAGACATTCTCTTGTATATTTCATTTCCATCCTTTTACTTAAATTTTTAACATTGCCATCAAATGACTCAGGAAGTTTGAGAGAGGTTCCAATCTCATCAGACTTCATATGGAGAAAATAGAATTTCATGTCCCATTCAAAATTTAGGACACTTAGCAGTTTTTAGGATCAATGGGATTGTGGCATTTCATTGGATTATATCATGTACGAGGGCATGTGATTGGCATTTAGTCAAGAGTGTTGAGCCCTATATGTACCCCAATGTTGGCGTTGTTGATTGTTGAACTCCTTTTTCATGACCTTAGCAAAAATGTACCCTTCACTCAATTCAATCATTGATTAGGCATGTTAAGATTTCTCTACTATATAATAAGGCTTGGATTAGGTTGTCTGATCAATATTGGGAAATGTTGACTAATATCCCTAAAGATTCGAAGTAGAGGAGAATGATAGACAAGAGGAGAGGAAAGACTAGATTCTAGATTGTTGATGGTGGAATAATTAATCATTGATGTACAATTGATTGTTTTACATGTTAATTGCATGGCATCAGAATACTATAAGGGGTATGCAATTTATGGAAAATTATTTTATTATCTATATAAAATTTTCGTAGTAGATAATGGTTAATGCAACATTTTCCAAAATAGGGGAATTTTCTAAGAGCTTTAAAGTACCTACATCTTATCATGGTCAAGAGATGGACTTGTGTTAAAGTTATGATTCTTTAACATTAGCATGCTAAGCTATAATTACTTTGAATGAAATAATAATAATTAAGAAAACTTTGTTTAATATAAAATACAAATAAACACCTTTGTAGGATTTTCCTTATAGTTATTTTATATTTTTGAAACTCCCAACCTAGTTTTATAGGCTAGACACCTTTTTCTCCTACAATAGTATAACCTAAAAGTGCATCCGTAACCATTTGTTAGTCTATACTCATTAAATTAAAGGCCTGTTACAAGTATTATAACAAGTAAAAAAGTTATCCCCCTGGGGTTAGCTCGCTTGGCGAAGCATGTAAATGTGTTTTGTAAAATATTATGAGGTCCTTGATTTTATCCCTCGAATTAACCATTTTCCATGTTAGGGTAGACATGGTGTACCTAATGATTATAGTTTTTGCAAATGGAATTGACCGCATGTCACACAAGGATGAGACCACCCTGATTTTTTATTCCCCTAATAAAATTAAAAAATTATTTTAAATCCTATGGTTAGATTTCTATTTGACTTTAAAATTCCCCCCCTAAAAATTCACACGCCATTCCCATAAAATGCTCCCAATTCTTAAGTCGTAGTGTCTGCTCAAAATGTAGTGTTTCTTAACTGTTGGGCTTGAAATAAAAACAAAGTATATAGATAATATAATTAAAAAAATATAATACAAGAAACAAATAAGATGAAATGTGTGAAATATATTCTTGTATTATGATATAAGAATAAAGAAAGAAATGTCCACTTGCCTCTTAAGGTGGGTTGACCTTTCATTAACAAATGCTTGATATACAAGGGCATGCAGTAAAAAAACAATATATAACTTTCTTTCTCATTAAATATGTTCTAAATATAAAAAACATAACTACTTGTGGTCTGGCATTGTTAATGAGTACTAAGTATCTGGTTGACCTGATAAAGTGGACCCTTTTAAATTAAGTAGTTATCGTCCACAATATATAATAGGCCTTATTCAAAGAGGATCACTACTTTCAATAATTGACTAACTCTTAGTTAGCCTAAAGGTGAGGAGATTAAGATAAGAACCTCACATATAATCATATTTTTCTCATATTCCTTTCTCCATTGGCTTGCATACATCATATGTTATGCTCCAAATGCATAAAATATCATAAAATACTAGAAGTACACACCATGCACAATAATTCAATTATGGAGAAAAACTCCAAGATAGCTAAGAGAGATAATTTACAAAATAACACCTTAAATAAAGGAATAAACTCTTGCAAATACACCAAATCCATTCATGCATCCTGTTGTGGCTTATTTGCAATATCCTTTATTTTAATTTTGCAAAAATACAAAAACATAGAAAAATATGAAAAATCTATGTTAAAGTATAATTTTCTCATACTTTATCTCAAAGATGTAATATTTTGTACTAGTTTAAAGTTTGATACTTCAAATGATTCATGAAGGTGGGTCCCAACACTCAGTTAATAAATGAGCAAGTTTGTGAGTGGGGTCCGAAGATTTGTTTGGCAGGAGATAAAAGCGACAACCCGCAGGCACATTCAACACATGGGTTAATGAGGAGGGTGCCTCCGCAGTTGACCCCGTTGACTAGGGGGCCGATCAAGATCTGCAGTCAGGATTAACTACAAGGGCATGACCCCGATGAGCGCTCTGTAACTTTGAGGCCCCCTGCAGTGAAGTAAGCCACTGGTTGGCGACAACTATCAGCCACGTCATGGTATCGTTTAATGGTCGTTTGGCACGTAAACTCATCATTAAATTCATAAGACCCACGCCACCTATTTAAAAAAAATTCCTCTTTTCGCAAGGCTATTGTTGTTTCTTTGTACTTGTCAATTTGATTGCGCCCATGTCTTCCATTATTGTCTGCCACCTTGTCATTGTTCGCCACCCTAAGCAGAATTATGGCTAAGCGTTCGTCTCTTTCCGGCTCATCTAGCCATATTCCTCTCATGGACACTGAGATGAATATCCGAGACACTGTGTTCTCTTTAGATCACCTCCAATTCTATCAACAAGTATGTCTAAATGACAAATCATGTCCAATTTTCTCCATCGTGGCCAAAACTAGTGTATTGTTTGCATATATTCCAAGAACACACCTTTTCCCTGAGTTTTTGCACTGGCTAGTGTCTGTCATGCACCCCAGAAAATGCTTTGTAATGAATTGTCTCGAAGAGAATGTCTTATAAGTCTCAGCCCTGTTAATTTTTCAAGCCCTATGTTACCCAGAGTCAGAATCATATGTTCAATTCACTGACGAGTCATTGATAGTACATTATGATAGTCTTGCAGGTCAGAATTCAATCAGTTCGTCTTTTTCCTAAAGCCAGATACAAAGTGGTTTGTACCTGACAACAAAGAATTCTCCATGGAATTTTTTGACGTAGAATTTCGGCCAGTGCTGAGGTGTATTTCAAAGATATTGGGAAAAGAAGACGACAACATAATTGACAAATTAGTTATGGGAATGTTTGCATTGATGATGAAGCCAGGAGTAGTGCTGGATATTCCTTCATATTGGCAAGAAGTTGTCAATACTCAGCTCATGATTTTATCACTCACTGGGTTATTCAGGTTCCCCTCTCTTACCATTTACCTCTTTTTATATCAAAATGTGGAAGAATTCTTGCATTTGGGGTTAAATATCATGGATGTAAATAAAAAGAGGCAATCAGTAGTGTTTTGGACTAATGTAGTAAAAGAGGAACATAATGAGGAGGGTCTGTTTGATTTTGCAAATCATTTTATGTCTACTTCATATAAAATTCTGAATGGGGTTTCTCCCCCATGTTTCCTGCCAAAGGCTCAAGAATTCCTGCAGTTGGGAACAAATTGTAAGTTTGGATAATTGTATGTTTATGAAGACTATTATGAGATTAGACTTTATGGTGTTGGGGTAGAACCATATAGGCTTCCTATATCTATGCCTATGAGATTATTTTCTTTAGATTTCATTAGGAAGAGTTTAAATGTTGACCAAATACATTTTGTACCTATGAAAAAGGGTCATATGTTTAAGCTACCTATGTCTGTGGGTCCATTTATAGTCAACGTGAGACAAGTAGTTGATGAAGTTAATATGATGTTAGATGGAGTGCACTTGATGTTAGGAGATAAGTGGGCTTATGACCCCCATAAAGTGATTTCAAATAGGATAATTAAAAATGGTTATTCAGCATTTGTTCATGAAAGTAGACCTAACATAGAGAAGCTAGCAAATAATGGTTTTGCAGGTTCTGTTGGCTCAAATATTCAGACTCCTATCATATCTTAGAAATCAAGAAAGAGGAGTAAAGAGGCATTTTTAGATTCTGAAGATGAGGAGCAGAGCGTTGAAAAGAGGACAAAATTCAATGAAGACTTAACAGGTGCTCAGCCTGGTTTCTCACTTCAACTAGGAGATGAGCAGAATAGCCCAGCCTCACCAAGTAGACATGGAGATGCTCAGGAACAAGTACCTTTGATTAAACAACTGTTTGCTAAGATTTCTTAAAGGAATTAAAGGATGAAGGCTAGCATGGAGACACAGGCTGAGTATCAAATAACTCCAGATCAAACAAGATTGTTGACTGCCATGGATCTTGAAAAAGATCAGTTTAAGATTTCTCTTTCTCACCCCTATGATATGACCATAGGGTCATCAAATAATTTTGATATTGTAAATTTAACTGTTGATGTAAGAAATATTCCTTTGCTTGACAAAGTAAATTTACATAGACAAACATGTCAACTGGTAGTAAATGTTTTGACTAGCTCTTAAGGCTGAAAAAATGTTATGAAAGGTGATCAAGCAACTGAAATTGGAGAAATCCAACTCCAGGGCTTAAACAACACAAAATGAAGAACTCGAAAAAATAATTGTAAAGATTGGAGTAGATCTAAATGACATGTCTGTTGTGCAAAAGTTGCTACAAAGTGAAAAATCATAAATTTATGTGTTGAAGAAAAAATTGAAGTTACCTACAGGAGAACATTCTATGGCAGCAAAGGTGGCAGAAGTGGAAAGTGAGAAAGAGAGCGTTCTTCAGCATCTCTTGCAGAAAGAAGAAGAAATTACTAAGTTAAAGGAAATTGTGTTGTCATTACAGAATCAGATTGATTCTCATTCCTGCACTATTATTTTACCATCTGGCAATGATGATCCAGCAGCACAGATATCTCAATTAAACATTGAATTGAAGATGGCATAGAGAGATCTCAAAAGGGCACAAAATGATCTGAAGACAGTAACAAAAATCATGCAACCCAAGGATGGGGAGATCAATAAATACAGGACAGATTGCCAAAAAACTGATGCTGAGATTAAGAGTCTAAATGAGAAATTGAAGGGAAATATATCTTTGATACAGGCTAAGGACATAATCTGGAATGAAATCATTAAAGAAATGAAAGCAGCTTGAAGATCTCTGACTATTGTATCAGAAGAAAAACGCATTATCAGATATTTTGAGGAGCAGGTTATGGCAGACAAGCAGAAGGAGAGAGCTATTTGGGAAAAGACATTTATTGATTTTATTGATTCAAAGACTAACCAAGAGTTAGAGGAAAATGAGATTAAAGATAGAATTCTATATGTTGTGGAGATTAACAAATTGATTGTTAAAAATTATTGCAAGAAGACCACTGAGAAGAAGTTGACTGATATCAAGGAAGCAGTAAATAAGTTTGACAATCTGTATGAAAAAAGAATAAGGGCAGGATTGCCATCATGTTGGGCCCTTGGAGGCAGTCTTTTGTCATGGGATTCTTATGAACCACTATTGATATTAGCAAAAAGCAAGGTGGATAACACTCATGAGAAGACTCATATTTTGAAAGGTTCAACAGTTATTAAATTTCTTTAGAGGCACTTTCAGCAATTATGGTTGGTGAAGACCTTATTTACAGAGAGACCAACATTCAACAGAATCACCTCATTTAGTCTAGAGTATCACAAGCTGATTAATTCACCTAGGACAAACATTGAAGTGTGGAATAAATGCAGAGCCTGGATGAATGTTATACCTAAAGATCCCTCAACTTCAAAGAAAGACAAGTCAGCAAATCAAGAGAATACAGCAGTAGCGGGACTAGTTCATATTCAGCAAATAGATTAGGATTTAAGTTTTATTTTATCTCTTTTAAGAGAATGTAATTGTAATGAGACATTTCGATGATATTTAATAGGTAGTTTAAGAAGTTTCAAGTAGTTTGATTAGTTAGGAGTAGTTTCAGCAGTTACAAACTTCTTTGCATTGTATTTAAAGAGAAAGAATTGAAAGGAAAAGGTTTTGAGTTTTGGACCTTTGGACTACTGCAAATTTTGTACTCAATTTTATGATGATTCATGAATGAAGATCAAGATTCCTGCATATGTTGTTATTAATATGTTTTCTAGTTTCCATTTTTTATTTTCCTTCTATGAATAAAATGAAGTAATGAAGTTGCAGGTCTCTTTTTACACATGTAATTAAGAGTTAAATATCCTTAATGGGTGCTCCTTCATTTTAACTATTCCACTTTCTTAAAATTCTTCTGAAGTTTAAAGTGATAGATTTTGTTTATCAGCATTTCAGTTTGGGCTTCCTTCCTTCATGTTCTTCTTATCACTCCATTTAATATTAGTAGATAATGGCATTGTGAAGCATTTGTTGCATCAGATTCTTGAGGGTTTAAATAATAGATTTCTGAGGGTCATTAAGCAAAGACCATTTGACATAATCTTTCTGTGACATATATATATATATATATATATATATATATATATATATATATATATATATATATATATATATATATATATATATATATATATATATATATATATATATATATATATATATATGTCTTGAGCACTGATTCCTTACCATAGCCAAGGGATTGTTTCTTAAGATACAACACATCCAAAATACTGTCCTCAATGATGACTACATGATCTCTATATATAGCTATTCAAACATCAAAGATGTGTCCCATTAATTATTAGAATGACCTTATTACATATACATTCACATATTGCATGCACATTTAATGATCTGAAAATGGAAGTACTTGAAAATGTGTGCAAGGTATCCATTTTCATTAACTTAAATGTGAAAATTCTTAGATCTATTCCAAAGATTGACGGTAGGGGCATTTACTGGATATGTCACCTTTGATAAAAGGATGAGATCCAGAGGCTACCTGGCCCTTTACAAACTTTTTCTTTAGAACTTGAAGAAGTTAACACTCATAATCTGAAAATGAAATTACTTGTATTTGTTGTTCAAGGTATTCATTTCCATAAAATTATATATGCAAACTATCATTCATGTCTTGCAATTGAAACAAAGTGCTTTTGGTAAATTTCTGAGTCTTATGTGTGAAGGAGTGTTATTTATTTTTACTGTTTAACAAATTAAATCTAAAAAACACAGCAAGATAAAATCACATAATATAACACAGCAGTTGATGAGGTAGTTCACCCCTCCTAGGCTACATATACCAGGTCCAAGGCCCCCAAATGGGCATGTCCTCGCTCTATTAGATGCTCAAATTGGTTATAAAGTGATAAGAAAACCTAAACAGGAAAAATAAGCTGTAGAAATGAGTTCAGAACATAGAAAACAGTAAATATTGGCTTTTATTTCACCTCCAATGGTTAACCATAGCCCAATACAACTCCAACACTCCCTAGGCCTTGATGGCTCTTCAAGCTTCTCTGCTGAAAAAGTACCTAAAGATGAACTTTGTTGCCTCTGCAACATGCACCATTGGCTCTGGAATGCTCAAAATACCCAAAATAAAAAACAATTTCATCTAAAAATGTTCTGTCTGCTAAAATTTATGCCCAAATAAAGTTTTGTCCAGGTTGGCTTAAGGAAACTCCTCCAAAACTGGAAAGACTGCAGATAGCTCCACTAAAAATAGCACTCACTGCCGGAATTGGGGGCTCCACTCTAGATTTATCGGAACCGTTTAATTTAGCAATAAAAGTTAGGTTGTGCTGGCCACATGGCCGCATTAACCGCCGAGGAAAAATTTTAACAGACCACGTAATAAAAATCCGAACTTACAAACCGTGGCATTAAAATGAAGTGGAGTGGTCACATAGTGGGGTCTTCCGCATAAACTGTCGGGATATCCGTTTCAAAACCCGCCGCGGTTAGGCCTTAAGGCCTTGGTTTTCGGACTAGGGTCATATGGTGTGGGGGCTGGCCCCCTTTTATCATCATTTCAAACCATTACCAACATTAAATATAAACTCTGCCCCATACATAATAAGAACTAAACTCGTGGTATGATGGTAAGTCATGGGCGCTTTAACTTGGAGGTCTTGGGTTCGATTCCCAGAACCTCCAAACAATTTTTCCATGTGAAAATTTAAACAGGCCTGGGGCCACGTGGCAGCCTCTGGGCTTGCCACGTGGCACCCATTGATTGGCCAAAATTCACCAAAGTCAAACCACTATGCAATTCCGTGTTGCCAATTGTCAAATGGTGATTGGCCCAAGTGGAATATTATAAGGAATATTCCAAGGAATATTTTGAGGAATATTCCAATGAATATTTTGAGGAATATACCTTTTTTAATTTTCAAAATTGGGAAGTCAAACCTGGTCAAACTGGTCTTTTGCCTCAGATTGTGAATTTTCAAACTTGAATAAATTTCACATATAGTGTCAGATTTGAGTGCAGTTCATGGCTACAAGATCGTATCGACGAGGGCTATCTTTTCGTTCTGGTTTCAACCAATTCTAAGCGGTTCCAATTTTGAGCATTTTCTTCACTTAGGACATGATCACCTAATCACACCTCCCAAATGGTAAGATTTTGGACCCACAAAAGCTCTCTTATTACAGAAAATGAAGATGAGGAGACTAATTCTCCACTCTTCCAACTTTGAACCACTGAAATATTCTTGACTTCATCAAATTGAGCTTCTCATAAAAAGATAAATTGTTCCTTGAATTCACTGACCGACCGTTGCTAACATTGACTGATTCATGACGCAAATTCTTGAAATTTGCATAACAGAAACTATAATTTGCAGAAAGCATACTGTTTCTATAATGGTCAAACTTCAAAGAAGACTACAAATAAGATTCACCTTGCCAACTGTCCACATGACGAATTTTTGTTGTGTGTGCCATGCACTTGTGCCGAATCCCGACCAAGTTTTCTCGCCATACCAATCTGCCATTCTGAAACCAAAAATGACCCTTGCTGAACTGTCTGCCCTCTTTGCTTGCATGCCTTTCCATCTCATGAACTCTTGCACCGCTTTGCACCGACACTTCGTTCTCTACACCAATCATCACCAAACGTACCTTGTGCAACATATTGTCATGTTCTTTCAAAGACGAACTGTTATCAGACTGAAACATACCATCATTTATATCAGCAATATCATGAAAATGAAAATGTACAAAATCTTGTTGTTTAACCATCAACAAAGTCAGATTTTGACTTGCATTGACTAGCCTTTTCAATTGCCCTGCCTGGACTAAAGAAGATTCTAGCTTCTTCTTATGTGCTCTCACAATGTAATCTTTTCCATCCTTGAACAAGTGATAATTATTCTCATGGCAATGGAAGATTTCCTTTCTGTCATATAAATATGGACTACCCAACACAACACCTATAATGTTAAGTTGTACTACATCTAGTTCAACCCAGTCAACATACTGAGCTGTTATGGCGAAGCGCAAGATACACTTCTTTGAGACTTGTAAGTTTGCATCCTTGCATATCCACCCAAGTGGATAAGGCTTTGGATGTGGAATTGTCTCAAGTTTCAACTGTTTGACCAAGTCTTCTGAGATGAGATTAGCTTCAGACCCACTATCAAAAAGTATGTCTATCTTTGTGTGGTTTGAGATTATCCTCACATGAAATAGCTCTATCCTCCTCTTTTCATTTTGAGTTTCTTTGTGACAGTTAAATGTGCTAGAACTGGGATTTGTTTGTTGTACAACCTCTTTCCCCTTTATGTTCTTTAATACCATGGTGATACCTTTAGTCTCATCACCTAATTCATATCCTAAGTCCTGTTCAACAGTTGCAATAGTTTTCCCCTTTTCTTTGGTTTTGTCTTTGTTTTTTATATTTCTCTGGTTTCAGATCCGGATGAAGCTTCGAACAGTGATCTTCATCGTGGCTTGTTTTTGAACAATTATTGCAAAATAATTTCCCTTTTTCCTTTCTAGAGTTTGCAATCCTTTTTCTTCCTTTGCCTTTAAAATCACTACCCTCATTCAATGCATCAAAAGTGTTTTTCCCTCTAGCCTCTAAATGCGTAGCTTGTACGAAAACTTCATCTAGACTAGTAGGATTAAACATAAGGATAGTATGTATAAGGTAATTATGCAATCCACCTATATATTTCAGCAAAGTATCTTGACTTTGTAAGTCTACTCCTAACAACACTGCTCTTCTCCTAAACTCTTGAGTGTATTCTTGAACACTTTGTCCTTTAAGTTGTCTAAAGTTTTTCCAATTCATTATAGCCTTTTGTAGATGAGAAAGAGGAAAAAATTGCTTCTTAGTTGCGGAAATAAATTCAATCCATGATAAAGTAAGCTTACCATGCTTTTTAATTTCATCCTTGGTCTTGGCTTCCCACCATACCAAAGCTGCTCCATCCATCCTTAATGAGGCTAATTGTATTTTAGTGTCGTCATCATGCAGATTTTGAATCCTTAAATATAATTCCAATTGTCTGATCCAATTATTTAATTTCTCTGCATTAACTTCACCGTTAAACACGGGAAATTCAAATTTGATATCAAGCTTTAAAAAGGGATTTTTACTAATGGTTTTCAACTTATGTGACTGATTTACCGAAGTCGAGGAAGAGGATGACGATGGAGATGGTGGATCACCATTTCCTCCATTCCATTTCTTTGACTAATCATTACCCTTCTTTCCTCTTGAGGAATCCTCTCCTTCTTTTTGGTTTTTAGACCCTTCTCCAGCAATCTTATCATTTCTTTCTTGATAGAGGATCCTTACCATTTCAATCATATCCAAGAAAACTTTTTGAAATACCCTTTCTTCTTCCTTGGGATCCATCTCTTCAGGAGTTTCACCTTCTCTTGAAGACATGCTTGTAGCTGCTTCTAGGGCTCTTGGAGGTGGTTCTCTAACCCTTCCTAGTTGTGGATTAGTTTGTGCACTAACCAAGTTTCCTTCACCTCTCTTGAGTTTTAACCTAGTCAACATCAAAACTTGCAAACAAATGACTTAAACTTTGCACAAAATAAATGTTGAGTAAAAACTCTAGCTCAAAACCATAGCTCCGATACCAACTGATCTGAAAATGGAAGTACTTGAAAATGTGTGCAAGGTATCCATTTTCATTAACTTGAATGTGAAACTTCTTAGATCTATTCCAGAGATTGACTGTAGGGGCATTTAATAGATATGTCACCTTTGATAAAAGGATGAGATCCAAAGGCTACCTAGCCCTTTACAGACTCTGTCTTTAGAACTTGAAGAAGCTAACACTCATAATCTGAAAATGAAATTACTTTTATTTTTTGTTCAATGTATTCATTTCCATAAAATTATATGTGCAAACTATCATTCATGTCTTACAATTGAAACAAAGTGTTTTTGGTAAATTTCTGAGTCTTATGTGTGAAGGAGTGTTATTTCTTTTTACTGTTTAACAAATTAAATCTGAAAACCATAGCAAGATAAAA
Organism: Pinus albicaulis; assembly: GCA_034641835.2. Lineage (NCBI taxonomy): Eukaryota > Viridiplantae > Streptophyta > Pinopsida > Pinales > Pinaceae > Pinus > Pinus albicaulis. Next base: position 148,894 of record JAXQQM020085971.1, on the reverse strand, counting down.
TCACATAATATAACACAGTAGCTGATGAGGCAGTTCACCCCTCCTGGGCTACATCTGCTGGGTCCAAGGCCCCCAAATGGGCATGTCCTTGCTCTATTAGATGCTCAAATTGGTTATAAAGTGATAAGAAAGCCTACACAGGAAAAATAAGCTGTAGAAATGAGTTCATAACACAGAAAAAAGTAAATATTGGCTTTTTTTTCACCTCCAATGGTTAACCATAGCCCAATACAGCTCCAACACTCCCTAGGCCCTGATGGCTCTTCAAGCTTCCCTATTGAAAAAGTACCTGAATATGAACTATGTTTCCTCTGCAACCTGCACCATTGGCTCTGGAATGCTCAAAATACCCAAAATCAAAAAAAAAAATCGTCCAAAAAGGTTCTATCTGTTGAAAGTTATGCCCAACTGAAGTTTTGTCCAGGTTGGCCTAAGGAAAGTCTGCCAAAACTGGAAAGAATGCAGATAACTCCACTAAAAATAGCATTCATCGCCGGAATTGGGGGCTCCGCTCCAGATTTATCGGAACCGTTTAGTTTAGCAATAAAAGTTAGGTTGTGCTGGCCACATGGCTGGATTAACTGCCGAGGAAAAAGTTTAGCAGACCACGTAATAAAACTCCAAACTTACAAACCGAGGCATTAAAATGAAGTGGAGTGGTCACATAGTGGGGTCTTCCGCATAAACCACCGGGATATTCGTTTCAAAAACCGCCGCGATTAGGCCTTAAGGCCTTGGTTCTCGGACTGGGGTCGTATGGTGTGGGGGCTGGCCCCCTTTTACCGTCATTTCAAACCATTACCAACGTTAAATATAAACTCTGCCCCATACATAATAAGAACTAAACTCATGGTATGACGGTAAGTCGTGGGTGCTTTAACCCAGAGGTCTCGGGTTCGATTCCTAGAACCTTCAAACAATTTTTCCATGTGAAAATTTAAACAGGCCTAGGGCCACATGGCGGCCTTCGAGCTTGCCACATGGCACCCGTTGATTGGTCGAAATTCACCAAAGTCAAACCACTATGCAATCCCGTGTTGCCAATTGTCAAATGATGATTGGCCCAGGTGGAATATTTTGAGGAATATTCTAGGGAATATTTGAGGAATATTCCTTGGAATATTCTTTTTTTAATTTTCAAAATTGGGAAGTCAAACCTAGTCAAACTGGTCTTTTGCCTGAAATTGTGAATTTTCAAACTTGAATAACTTTCACATACAGTGTCAGATTTGAGTGTCATTCACGGCTACAGGATCGTATCGATGAGGCGTATCCCTTCGTTCTAGTTTCAACCAATTCTGAGCAGTTCCAATTTTGAGCATTTTCTTCTCCTAGGACATGATCACCTGATCATTTAACCCCCTATATGACCCCATTGGGCTCATTTCATATACCTCACATATGCCTCCTTTGGGGTCATATCATAATACCCTCTTTCAAAAATATTTGTCCTCAAATCTTTGAAATTAAGGGTGTTACATGTGATGAACCAAAATAATACTATTTCATTATTCCTATGTTATTATTTTCTTTGATGATGATCCATCAATCCAAGATCCATTATATTTGGCCTTGATCCTCGCTGGTTAGTTGCATAATTTTATTTCCTTTGATTCTATGTAGTGTGTTATAAACTTGTTTTCCATACTACGCCCATCATATAAATCATATGTGAGCCTCCCATAATTGTTGGCTTGAATGTATCCCTTCTCCTCCTTATCTGTGCTCAATTAGTATCCCATCTCTCCCACAACCTTGGCATATTATGTACCTATATTTTCATGAGTGTGTGCATTTTGTCACCCATTATACAACTTGGATTCTTCTTGCGAGCTATGGAGGTCAAAATTATAGAAGTTGTCTTTCCCAAGGATATCAAGTTGGCCTATCCTATTATGACTTAGTTGAGGGTTAATAATTGTAAAATTTTCCTAAAATCTCTTGGTTCCAGGTGTCTTTATACATCCTCCAAAATCTATGAGACACCTATTTAGTGAGACCCTCTCAAGGGTGAGTGGCAGAATTATAGAGAGATACCCTTGTAATGTTGGTGAAATATCACCAAAACACTCTTCTTTGCATCTCAAATGAGTCTAAATTTCTTGTAAGTTGAGGGAAGAACATAAATAACATATTAGAGGAGAGCATGTGGTATAACTAAGGTATAATTCTTTATATAATTTTCTATCACGTAATCGAAACATTGATTTCTCTCCATTTCATGTTTGTATATGTGAACTTATGGTTTATTTTTTTAGTTTCTTGTAGTGTGTGCTAAGTTACATGTCTATTGCAAAGGAAACTTTGTTGTTTATTTGTGCTTGTGTGTAGGGGCTTGGATTTAGGAGTTGGAGCAAGATCTATATATGAGTATGGTTTCCAATTGTTATAATGGGTTTGCAATCGACAACATTTTGTGAGGGTTCTAAGGTGAAATAATCTATTTATATTTCTCCTTTGATTGTATGCTTGGTTAATTACATTGTTAAATAAAAGATTATTTTGAATATGTCACCCACTGTCTGGAAAATCTTGAGGTAGGATCTATGGGAGATAGGTCCTTTTCTTTTGGGTGAATTCAAAGGAAACAAAATTTGTGAATCCACTAAGGATGAGATTATTCTCCTTCCTTCTTTGGGATCCTTAGTTTCTTATTGGTTATGAGTCTTTGTCTCTTTATTTTGGCCTTGTATATGTTGTTTTTAGCCTAGATATTGATTGTATTTTCAAGATATGAGACCATATGTCCATAAAATTTCAATTTTGGAAGACAACCACTCCTTTTATATGAGTTACATGTTGAATACAATAGTTTTTCGCTCCCAATAAGCTACCCTGTAGTGATTAGGACTCGCCTTGATCTCTTTCTAGGACTGTTGACCTCTCAACATTGACAATCGTCAGTGGGATTTGCTTTAGCTCTCATTGTCAAAGCCTTAGATATGTACTTCTCTATCTATTATTAATTTATCTATTCCAAATATTATCTATACCATTTCTCATTTATGATATCTATTTCTTTTTGTCACTTTTATTTGTTTTGTACATGGTTGTTTTTATTGGCTGATCACATTTAATGGTTATTAACATTTTTGTTATATGTTTGAACTTGAGAACCCAATCTATTTTTTTTGTTTAATACTTGTGACCTATATGATTTGAGGAATTTCAAATAAATCCAATTTGTTTGGCATTCTACGGTTTGGATTGTTTTCCCTTGTAGATCATTGTAGGAGTAATTTTGTTGGCTTCATGCACTGAGAGACAAATTGAAGCTTTTTTTGTGTGTGAGCTTGATTTTTTTCTAGTTTGATAAGCCATAGTTCATCAATTTTTCTTTTAAAGCCTTAATTTTGATATTTTGAGTGACTTTTCGTTTTTTTGCATGAGTATCTTAAGAGCGTTAATTTTTTATTTGTAAATTTTTTAGTGGATTGGCCTATTGTGTGAATTTTTTGAATGTCAAAAGATCATTGAGATAGGTTATGAGGTCTTTAAATGTTTCTTGAAAAAGGAAAGAACTCTCTACCCTTCCTTTAACTCTTTTTCATCAAAATGGAAAATCCATTGCATTCTTCATTTTTTTTGAATTTTGGATTGGTATTGTGTCTGTTACACACCATCTTAGTTGCACTATGTACCCTTGAGAAATAAATAACCATAAAAATAAAGTGTTAATTAAATATTTTCTAAAATTTTTGGTTATAACACATCAACATTAGCTTAGGGTTGTAGAGTCTTGAAATAGATTTGGAGAGGACACTCTTCAAGGTAGAAAATTTGAAACTAACTTCACTAGTCAGTGTAAATCCATTTTTACTTTAGAAACTTGTCAAAATATCTTCTTACACAATATTCAAGTTCACGATTGCATTAGGAACTTGTGGAGTGACATCCCCACTCCCTTTCTAATGGTGTTCATTGAATTGTTCACATTAACATGGATCTCATTTGAGAAATCTCTTGGGAGGTTTCAGGCTTAGATACATTAGGAACTTGTGGAGTGACATCCCCACTCCCTTTCTAATGGTGTTCATTGAATTGTGCACATTAACATGGATCTCATTTGAGAAATCTCTTGGGAGGTTTCAGGCTTAGATACATTTCCTACACATATGGGTCTATTTAGACGTGTCCTATCGTTCATTTGGTTATGAGGTGGTAACCATAGTGGCCTATATTTGGGCTATTACCTACGTAAATTTGGGTGGGAAGTCCCTGCAGTACCTTAGTAATACATTAATCACCCCAACTAACTCCCTTTCTAATGGTGTTCATTGAATTGTGCACATTAACATGGATCTCATTTGAGAAATCTCTTGGGAGGTTTCAGGCTTAGATACATTAGGAACTTGTGGAGTGACATCCCCACTCCCTTTCTAATGGTGTTCATTGAATTGTGCACATTAACATGGATCTCATTTGAGAAATCTCTTGGGAGGTTTCAGGCTTAGATACATTTCCTACACATATCGGTCTATTTAGACATGTCCTATCGGTCATTTGGTTATGAGGTGGTAACCATAGTGGCCTATATTTGGGCTATTACCTACATAAATTTGGGTGGGAAGTCCCCAGAGTACCTTCGTAATACATTAATCACCATATGTAGGCAGGTGGCCACCAATATCCACCTAGATCAGTTGGTGAGGTTTTCTATCATGTATGCTCTTTATTGATTTCATATACATAAATTTACACCAATTAGATGTTAACTACTTAAAATTGGCATTACATAAGTTAGAATTGGAACTGCAATTGTACTTATTTGATTTTGTTCAAGATGAAATTTTTGTTACTCGATCTTCTTGATTAATTTTTTCCCTTTTCTTTTTTCTATCCATATATTTGTAACATCTTCCTTCATTTTTTTTTTGGGGCACAAAATTAACATCAATATGATAATGCTTTATATAATGTCAAATATTTAAAAAGACCACATTCTCTTTCTCTCTATCTCATCTTAAGCTAGAATAAAAAAAATAACATATTATATAGTACATTAATGCTTGAACTAACATATTTTTTTATGCCCACATGGGATTCTTATGAAAGTTATAGAGAAACTAACATGTTTCTGATTATCATTAAATCTATTCTCATTCATTCTAACACACATGCAAAGAAAAGAGTATAAACAATCAATATCCTTAATAATTATTATTATAATAATTACCTTAGTGATTAGGATGAGTAATTTTCTCTAATTTTAGGATGGTATAGATTTTATAAAGTTCTTAATCATCTTTTCTTCATGTTATTAGACATTTATAAAGCTGCTAAGAAGCTGCTAAGTTTTCTTAATGACTAATGTTGTTTAATAAAATTATCATCATTCAATAAAAACTTCAAAATTTACTATAATTCTAAAATATAATCTTTTTCTACAAATAAATACACATCACAAGTTTTTCTTTTATAATAATAATTTTAATATTGCTTTTAAAATTTTATTTTATCATTTTTAATAAGTTTTAAGTAGTTTAGTCTAAAAAGTATCAAATTTGTTTGGAAAATAATGGATATTTTTACAGGATTTTGATAAAATATTGCAATTTTTTTTGGAAATCCTAGTTATAGTTTTCAAGTTTCAAGATTACTTTCAATCTTTCAGATTTTGGTGCTTAAAATTTACATAATGTTAAATCCATTTACACCATCAAACATCAAACTTAAGATTCAAACATTTTATATGAAATAAATATACATTTTCCCTTCATATACTTTAAGTTTTTTTCTCATCAATAATTTTTTTACATGTTATAAGTCAAATACCATATTAAATTCATATTAAATATTAGCAAATATTTCATTTATAACACTCATTCCACCCAACCAAGTTAAACAAAGTCATTACAACAACATTTATTAAGGCATTATAGTTCACCATGTCATTAGTGAGGATTTGAACATGTTGAGAAAGATAATAGCAGTTCCACCAAACTACCGAAAATAACCCATTTGACTTCACATACACATAATTCAAATATTATTCTTCTGTAATTATTATTAATAATAATAAATTAAAATAATATTATTTTTTATGAAATTTTTTAATTTTGATAATGTGAGATATATCATGAGCTAAGTGTTTTGAGACTATAGAGTTGACCAATTGTTGAGATTGAAGCTCACTTTACCATGGAAATTCTTAACTTATAAATAGGCTTTGATAATAATAATAATAATCCAATTTTAAGGTCATACATATTTTTAGGGTTTGCTAAGTTTAGCAAGGCATTCAAGCTCACTTTACCATGGAAATTATTAACTTATAAATAGGCTTTGATAATAATAATAATAATAATCCAATTTTAAGGTCGCACATATTTTTAGGGATTTGACTACTAAGTCTAGCAAGGCATACCCTCTTTGGTTTTGAACTTGTGACCTTTTAGGAGGAAACACATGCTTTTAACTATTAGGCCCACTCAAGCTATATAGAATACCATGACTCACTTATACCAAAAGCCAAAAATAATTACTCACATTCATATGACATTTGTTTTTAATTAAAATAATAGAAAAATATAAGTACTTTTAAAATAAATCTCAACTTTTAATTTGTGAATACTACTAAAAATATTCTAAAATATTTTATATATGTTAAATCCTAACACCTAATATAAAAACCATATATGTAATCTAATTTATAAATAAAATGTCATTTTAAAGAGCGTTTTAATTTTAACGAATTTAAATTTAAATTGTTTAATATATAAAAGTTTAGTGCTCCAATAGTTTTAAAAAGTGTTAGAATATATTTGAAACAACAAAGAATCAAAATTCTGCTTAAAATTATATGGACCAAATTTCAATAAGAATGATATTTAGTATATAAATTACACTACAGCCATATTTATATTATAAACAGAAAAATATTCAAAATATATATATATAAAATATACAATATTTTAATTACTTAAATTATATATATATCCACAGAATCCGATTGAGGAGCAGGAATAATCAGAGTCAAATGAATTGACCTTAGAACACGAGCCTGAGTATGAGCATTGGGGTATCTTCCTTTACTAGCGTATTCCACGGCTTCGACTTCGAATAATTACGATGGATCTGAAGGAGCTTGAACCTTCCAGTTTTGAGCTACCCTCGCAATTACTCTTCCCATTCGCTGAAGAGGGCTACCAGTTTGCAACTTGTGTCTGTAAAATGGAGTTCCAAACAAAAAGAGAATGAATGATAAGACGAGCGCTACTGTGATGATCCCATAGCTGATACCCCAACTCATCCTGTCTTTGATGTATATCAGAATTTTTTTACCAAAAAGAGTTCCCAGAAATATCGTGAACATCCACCAATTGAAAAATGAGTTCTTCTGCCTCTTTTCCTTGGGATTGAAGTCGTCAAACTGATCGGCCCTGAAAGTGGAGATGTTGGACTTCGTTCTTCTAGCACCAACTGCCAGAAGATATAAGCCACAATAGAAAATACCAACCTGAAGATTCGGTGCAGTACCCTCACAGCCTTCGTTGGGAGTGCAGGCAGGGGGTCTCAGAGATGGCAGAGAGATTGCCAAAGTTAGAAGCGCCATTCCCTGCATTAATTAACCAATCAAAACTAACATCACATTTTCTCCAAAATCAGCTTATTAATTTAAACGAAAGTGGAATAAAATTTAGACTGTCGAAATAGAATTTTTGAAGTTGATAGTGAATGAATATACTTTGGCATCCAAATGCAAAAGTATCAGCCAAATACTCCACAAAAGGACCCCAGTTGTTGCTACTGATGGTAGCATATATGCTTTTAATTTCATCATTGTTTCACACAATTTTTTTCGAATACAATCTAATTTTCAATAAAAGGTATTTAAAAATTAACTCAAGCAAACCAAATTAAAATGGAGTTGGCTAACCATTCAACGGAATGGCCTTGGGTTTTGTGTGTCTGGCGATCGGTGAATCCCTCCGGCGAATGCGGGCCCCACGCCCCTCATTGTCTCTGTCTATCTTCGTCCCGCAATGTTATCGTTAACATGCCGCGTGAACTATCCCCGTAACGGGCTAACCATCCCCGTTTGCAGGCACCCTTGCATACACCCACACAAGCTGTCACGCGGGCTTGCGCAGCCGGTTTCAAAGCTGAAGTGACACATTCACAAATTTGAACCATTCGACTCGCTCGAGAGTACTACCAAAGCTGTAGAGTTGCCGCCCAAATCCCATTTCAAATTTATGCATCCACAGCTTCTCCTTATTCATTTCGTCGACCACCATTCTGTCGAGAGCGTTTCCACATTCCGTCGAGAGTAGAGAAAAGCAGAGAAGAGCAGTAGCAATAGAACATAGCAGAGCAGAGCAGAACAGAGCCCCTGGTTCTTCCTTATCAACAGTTCAGAACAGAGCAGAGCAGTAGCAAGGTAAGTAAATTTTCCTCATTTTTATTCAACGGAATGACCTTCTTTTTATAACTCGATGTTGCCTGCAAATTTTGTTTTTGAGCAGTGGCGGCAACTCACTGTTGCAGTAGCGGCAACAATGAGTTGTCGCCACTGTAACAGTGTATTGCCGCAAGAAACTGCTGTAAATTCCAGTTTTTATTTATATGAACAAAATTGCAAACTACATTTTTTATTTATTTCGTAGAGAGCGGCAACTCGTTGTTGCAGTAGCGGCAACAACGAGTTGCCGTGACTGTAAATTTAAATTTTGAGCAGTGGCAGCAACAGCGAGTTGTCGCCACTGTAACAATGTGTTTTCACCACTATAACTACTCGTTGTTGCAGTAATGGCAACAACGAGTTTTCGCGACTGTAAATTTAAATTTTGAGTAGTGACGGAAACAGCGAGTTGCCGCCACTGTAAATTTTAATTTTGCGCAGTGGCGGCAACTTGCTATTACTGCCACTGTGCAAAATCAAAAAATACAGCAGTGGCAACACACTGTTACAGTGGCAGCAACTCGCTGTTTCCACCATTGCTCAAAATTTAAATTTACAGTCACGGCAACCCACTTACAGTGGTCGCAACAGGGAGTTGTTGCCACTGTAATAGCGAGTTTTCGCTACTGCACAAAATTAAAATTTACAACGGCGGCAACACACTGTTATAGTGGCGGCAACTCGCTATTGCCGCCACTGTAAGTGTGTTGCCGCAACTAAAATTAATTAAATTTTTATTTATATTGTAAACTTTATTTTGTATTTATTTTGTAGAGAGAGCGATGTTTATTTCGTATTTTCTTTTTTTGCAGATGGTTGCAAAATGGGTCCTATCTGTCCATAGATGATGCCATCCAAACCCAGGGAATGCACGGATAAGGCTCGTGCTTCACAATGAATCCCTTAGCCAAGTTTATCAAAATAGTAGACAAATACTTGGAATTACAATGAACAATGAGGCATACTATCATGCATAGATAGAGGGCCTCACGACTGCACAAAGTTATGGTGAAAATGACATTGTCACTTACACTAACTCCGAGCTAATCATCAACTAGATTAATGGCATCTACCAAGTTAGAAGACCTAACCTAAAGCCCCTTCACCAACAAGCAAAAACCATTACTGCACAATTCCACGGTTTTGAGATTATGTATCAATCTAATGTCCAAAGAGTCTGTGATTCAATACTTTCTGAAATAGCATCCAAAGGACGTGGATGTGGTAGATTTGTAGAGCCATCATGTGCTCCAATTGTTATTGATAGGCATCGTTATAGATTTCCTATTAATGAATGGATTGTTGCTCTGATTGGGATTGGAGTTATTATGGGGGGAGTAATATTATTGTGTTCATATTTTTTGAGATAGATTGAAGCAACCTGATCTCCATCATTTTTGTATGAGCTGTTTTTTATAGATGGCCTCACTATTTTTTGGTTTTATATGTGATGGATGCTTTTATTTTCTGTATTTATGAAAATCATTGTTTAATTTCTTTTCAGTTTATATATAGTAAAATTAATTTGGGATTGTATGTCATTTAATAAGTTTTAGGTGGTTCTCATAATTATTTAACTCTAAATGCAAGATTTATGAAGTGCAACAAATTCTTATCAAGTTAATATGTTAACATTATACTTCTCAATGATTATGTAAATAGAATCATATTTGAAATTTATCTTTTGAAAAATAAATGTCATATTGATTTCCATACAAGTAGAAGTGAGTTACTATTTTTAATTAAAACTATATCTCATACCAAGGATGAATATATCTCATAAGAAGCTGCCTTGAGGCTATAACAAACCTCATCAACAATTTTAAAATCAATTTTTTTTAAAATAAAAATAAACATAGATATAAATTTATCTTTTGAAAAGTAAATGTCATATTGATTTCCATACAAGTAGAAGTGAGTTACTATTTTTAATTAAAACTATATCTCATACCAAGGATGACTATTTTTAGTTTAAACTATATCTCATACCAAGGATGACTATTTTTAGTTAAAACTACATCTCATACCAAGGATGAATATATCTCATAAGAAGCTGCCTTGACGCTATAACAAACCCCATCAACAATTTTAAAATCATATATCGATACTACCCAAAAGTCTTTTTGTAGGGTGTCATTGAGGAAAAAAAATCCTATAGTTTCATAACTTAAAAAACATTGTTTTTCCAACCTGGTAGAATTGATATACTTTGAATGACATTATTTGGCATAGTTCACCATTTAACATGGTCATGTTATAACATGTTTATGTAATTTTTATAGGACCAAAGCATGGAAGTTTGTTGAAAGAAATAAACTTGTGAATGATAGTTTCACATTTGAAGGATAGGTTTACTTTGACACTGCTCGATGTCATTAGAAAGCATATTGTGCATCCTTTTTCAATTGTTTTAAAACATTTTATATGTCATTAGATTATGTGATGGATGCTTTTATTATGCCTTTTATTCTTGAAGTAAAATTCCAATACACCTTCATAATTCCAACTTCTATGAACATTGAAAAATTCATTATCCATGAGCAGCACATGGTCCCATAATTTATACAAGCCTCTTTTTTTACTATAATGAGCTCTAATTCTTATGTGAAATTATGAACTTCATTAAGAAATTATGTGAGATACCCTTGGTTACAAGCAAACTAAGATAGCTTATATATCAATCATTATTTTTCCTTTATACATACATGGTTAAATGAAAGCAAATGTGACATCTTGGCCTTTTGCAATCCATAGATCCAACCTCATTTAAGGGGAAGAAATGTATAAATACCCAAACCAATAATCCAATTGTTGTGAATTTCTCCATCATCAACATCTATAGCCACAAGGCCAGGTGTTTTGAAATGGAGCACATTTTGACATCCATGACAACAACAACAACTTAGCCTGCAAATCAATGAAGTTATCTTGACAACCCAACTCTTTAACATTGTTATGTACTGAGAATAGAACCCACAGAGATACCAAGGCAAGTGAATAATGCCAGGGGATATGCTTTGAAAAGCATTAAGGTATATATGATTTTATGATTTGAATGAATTGAAAAGTTAGCTTCACATGGACTTGTAAAGGGGAACAATCATCCCCATCATAACAAGATTATATTAAATCGAGCCATACAGAGACTATTGATCTCAAGATTGAAGGCATGTTGTCTTGAGAATATCATATAAACTTTGCTTAAAGTTTTAATAAAAAGCCAATATTTTGATTATGAAAAAATGCACATGTGGTGTTAGTAGATAGGTCAACAATTTCATAATGGAATGCATTGTTACAACATGAACTATTTATTTTCACATCTTACCAAGCATATTGATACGTATTTATATATTGTAATTTTAATGTTTTTAAATTAAAGTAGATTCAATCTCCTATTTCCAATATATGTTTTAAAAAGCTCGAATATCTATTTCCTGACCCCTTGCGGCAACACGTGTATGCATACGGGCACCACCCTAAATAACCCATCCCCATTATTTATTTATTACTATACCCATTACCCGAACTCTTCCATTACACCATCGTCCCACATTCAAATTCTTGCAAACAACTAACACAACCAGAGCCACTCTGAACTCTGGCTAGAGATGGGAGGTGCAAGAATACACCATGAAAGTTATGAAGAATTGTTAGACGCATTTCCACCCGTTAAACAATTATTTGAACAAGCCGGCTGGATAGATTATATTTGCAGTTTTTAGGGGCATGACAATGACATAGCCCTAGAATTCGCCATGCATTACCGGGAGGGTAGATCAGAGGTAGCAGGGACAGTGGTGCATGCGACAGAAGAGGCGATTGCTAAAGTGTCAGGGTTACTCTAGATGGGATAAAAGTGGTTTGCACCCTGAAAACCCAAACCTAATATTGTGAGGAATTTCCTTGAGGTAGGTGAATGACTGATCATGAGTGGCTCAGGATATGAGAGGAATTCATTACCACAACCCCGGTCGGATGCTGCAATCCTTGTCCAGAGATTTTTCACTTGTGAAGGAAGGTATGTGGTTATTTATTATGAGCACCTTCACTTGTTAGACCACCTACGTCATGGCAGGTTACTTAACATGCCTTTCTTTCTTGCAAAAACCCTGGACCAAATGGCCCGAGGTGTGGAGAAATCAAAGCAACCACTTGAAATCCTTTCCCACCAATGCCTTGTTAAAATTTTGGTGGTTACTGTGATGCAAAGGGAAGGGAGAACTTGGGATGAACTAGTTAGAAGGCCATTGCATGTTGAAGTTGTGACTCCACCCCGTGACCTCCAAGCTACAACTCCGCCCCATGACCCCCCAACTGCAACTCCGCCCCATGACCCCCCAACTGCAACTCCGTGCCATGCCCTCTCAATGGCAACTCCACCACATGCCCTCTTATATGCAACTCCACCCCATAACCTCTCAGTAGCAACTCCACCCCATAACCTCTCAATGGAAACTCCACCCCATGACCCCTCAGTGGAAACTACACCCAATGACCCCTTAGCGGCAACTTCTGCTGCTAAAACTGCACATAAAGGAGATGGCCAAGATGATGATGATGAAGTACAAATATTGGTGAGTAAACCTGCGACCAAAAGATTGAGAGGATACAAGAAACGCCCAGCAGCAGTGCCAAAAGCCTAGAAGAACAAGGGAAAGAGAGGTCGTTATGCTCTAGTTCCTCAAACCCTCCTCGTTGTTACAGAAAAACTCCTAGAAGAGATAGGAGTAGAAGAAGAGCAAGAGAAAGAGCAAGAGTATCCACATGATGTATTAATTGAAGGGGTCATGGACGAAGGATGTATGGAATAAGGATTAGGCCATCTTGCTGACACAAAAGAACAAGTTGATAAGCTTCCCTCTCCTGATTCTGACTATGAATACATAGAGGAACTAAGCAAATGGTACCACTCAGATGGCCTTATCTCAATCCAAATGTTGTATGTGGATGAAGAGGAGTACCAGCAATTGAGTAGGGAAAAAGTGATCGGCCAACCAACTGCACAACCCAAACTGTTTGGGGATGATCAGGAGGACCAATCAAATGCACAACCAGAATTGTATGGGGATGATTTGGAGGACCAACCAACTGCACAACCAAAATTTTATGGTGATTATCAAGAGGATCAATCAACTGCACAACCAGAATTGTTTGGGGATGATCAGGAGGACCAACCAACTGAACCACCAAAATTGAGAAACAAGCACATTGCAAAAGTAAGTACCTGTAAACATCTTTCTCTGTATATTTCATTGTTAAGGAAGAATAGGACTCTCCAGATGAAAAACAGAAAACTACAGATCAAAATTAAACCCTAACAGATGAGCTCAAACAAAAAGAAACTTTTGATAGATTAGGTTTCTTGGCCCAAGTTGCAGAGTCCATACCCACTAATGACATAGGTATTCCTTCTCTAGGGGTCCAACAACATATACCCCTTGGAAAAAAACAGACTGATGACATTGAAGTTGCAGAGTCCATACCCATTGATGACATAGGTATTCCTTCTCCCAGGGTCCAACAAGATATACCCCTTGGAAAAAAACAGACTGATGACATTGAAGTTACAGATTCCCATACCAAAATCACAATTTTCCATACAGAGGAACAGGAATTACATATCAAAGATACAAAAGAAATGGGTATAGACATAGAGGAACAACAACCAGAATTGAAACTAACAGAGGATGAGGAACCAGAGATCAAACTGACCAAAGACATTGATGAGAAAAAATATGATGAGGAACCTTACAGTGTGTAGAACAAATCACTTCCTGACCTTGCCAAGATATTTGAAGAAAAATATCAAAACAAAGTTTTACAAAGACATAAAAAAATAGTGGCTAAGCTGGAAAGGAGAGTGACCAAGTTGGAGAAGGATAAGCAAGAACTCGGACAGCTAATGGATGGTGTGCTCGCTTGTAGGGCTCCTTAAACCAATTACCTACGTGTACTTGACTAAAAAATTCATGATATCTAAAAAGAATGCTATCATCCAAAATATCCCTCTCCGGGTTTAAAGCAGTTATTGTTTCGAGGAGGCATATATGTCAATTTGTAATCAAGAGAAAGGCTTTCTCTGTGAACTGTACCAACATAATCTTTTGGTACGTTATAATACAAAATGGAATCCCAACTATGTTACAGGGGATGTCCAATTGAGGGCATTTGTATCGTATTTGAGAAATCATGCCAGTTGATTGGATGATCTGAACATTTATTTGAAAAATTCCGATAGCATTTTGTGGGTTAGACGAGAACATCCCAAACTTGTGGAGGTGATAGAAGAACATCAAAAATAGATCAACTCTCGAAAAGCAGTAGAGGTTATCTCCGAGAATAGGGAGATGACCATTGCATATTGTGCACACCAGATTCAATTATTGGAAACTAAGGCACAGGGAGGATGTAAAGCAAGGTGGGATAGCATAGGAAAAGAACCCTGAAATAAAGATCCATTTAACTACCTCAACTTAAAGACATCCTTAACAAGGGTTGCTCAGTATATTATTGCTATGGGACAGTGTGGGAATCACTGGATAGGTCTTAGATTTCGGTATCCAATGATCTGGCTTCCAACAAGGGTATATAAAAAGAAATACACGCTGACAAAAAAATAATAATTTGATTGTTGGAATGTAATTATGGAGACAGGAGGGTATCTTCGTCCCGATGAACTAGGAAATAGTGATTATTGTATCATCAATCTTCATGAATGTCCCCCTTCATTCACAGATTCAGATTGACAGACTAGGTCACCGTTGCTGACACACTGGCTCACAGTTGCTGACACACTGGCTCACAGTTGCTGACACACTGGCTCACCGTTGCTTTAACACTGGCTCACCATTGCTACAACTCATAGACAGTAAAGGCATTATATTTGATGTTGTAATATATAACTCTCCAGTTTGTTTTGTTAGTTATAAAAAACTAGTAAAATTGTGTTTGACATGTTTAGTTACAATTTCATTGTAGTTCCTCTAATAATTTTGTTACATTTTCATTTTTTTTATTCGAATTTATATATCAAATTATTGTTTGCACACCAATATATGCAACTATGCAAACTGGCTCATAGTTGCTGACACACTGGCTCACAGTTGCTGACACACTAGGTCAGAGTTGTTGTAACACTGGCTCACCATTGCTGCAACACTGGCTCACTGTTGCTGCAACTCATAGACAGTAAAGGCACTATATTTGATGTTGTAATATATAACTCTCCAGTTTGTTTTGTTAGTTATAAAAAACTGGTAAAATTGTGTTTGACATGATTAGTTACAATTTCATTGCAGTTCCTCTAAAAATTTTGTTACATTTCCATTATTTTTATTCGAATTTATATATCATATTATTGTCTGCACACCAATATATGCAACTATGCAAGTATGCAAAACCACTTGAAAGTTATCTTCCATGACTTACAAAACAATCAATGTATTAAAAGAATGAGTGTAATGCATGGAGTTATTTAATCACCTTAAATGAAAATTACATCAAATTAGAGAAATCTCCAACCATATCCTCACCACCTATCAAACATACATGTACATAGTCAACAAAACATTAATACATCAAATACAGCTAATACAGGAATAAATATTAAAATCAAATTGAAAACAAAATTGTGCACAAGAAACCTGGAAAAGAATTCATTATTGGTGCGAGGGCAACCTCGCTCGTTGAGTTATTCAAATTGAAATGGTTCATCTTCATCTGCTGGGATATTCAAGTCAATTTCCAATCTTTCATTTTGTTGCCTTGTTTTTCTTCTCTTTTTGGGGCTTAGGAAACTCTTCTTCCTCTTCAATGACAACTAAAAAGCACCTAATCCACACGTGAATTCATAATGCATAATATGAATATTGTTGGCGTCATCCAACAATTTTTTAACTAAAGCAATCAATTGTTCAATCTTGGTCAAAGTAGCATGAGGATTGTTTCGAACCAGGTCTAAGTAGCCAAATAACTCCTCCTTGGCCATCTCAATTTGTTCAACATTTACTTCAACATTGTGACTATCCATGGCAGTTGTGTTTGCATCTTCACGAAGATCGGATATTGCCTCTATATTTATCTTAGGAGGGTCATTGTATGACTTAGTTGTGCTTTGATGATTTTGTAATTGGTTTGAATCCATTGAACCGGAACACAACCAACCCACCTTGATGGCATGCTTGCATATGTTGCCACGAATATACCATGGGCAATCACAAGTTATGAAATTTGTACGATGACAAGTGACAAGATATTGCTTATTAACTTTAGATTGACTCCTCACCCAAAAAGCATGAGACATTTGCAATCACTATCTAGTATCCTTTTTGCTTTTTCCATTGATGATTCCAACGGTTTCTCTTTCTTGTAATTATTTAAAAATCCTTCCTTTTTTAGAATTTCCTTAAACCAATAACAGGGTTCAACATTTTTTAGAAGAACATATATCAACCAGTCCATCCTACGAGAACATTTCCTTCTTCTATCAAATATAAAGTTTGTCTTTAGGTAACAATGATATGATTCCACAACACTGTTTGTCTCCTGATTTGCATGGGGAAAATCCCGATAACCTTTGACCCACATCCCTAATTGCATAAAATTTGGGTTAATGAAGATATTTCATCCATATTTCAAACCAAAAAGAGAAATGTAACTTGAGAGTTTTTCAACTTACAAATCTTGTCACCAACAACCTAATTCTTGTTGAAATAGTCTAGGAACTTTTCCTGATCAGCAAATTTGTTGAAGAAAGCATTAACTGCAGTGTTGACTTCAACATTGGAACAATAATTAATAATTAAACCCAAATCACTAAACATTTATTTTTCTATTTTTGGATTACTGGCCAATCGATTAAAATTTTTTAGCCATGCTTGACGTATGTGCCAAACACACAAGATAACATTGCACCTTGTGATTCTCCTGCCACATTCAATTCATTTCAAGCATGTTATTTTTGTAATAAATGCAAGTTGTACTGTAAAATAAGAATATTGAAGTTACCTTAAAGCACCAATTTCAGCCAATGCATCATCAACCATGAAAGCATTAACTTCCCAACTATGATCAACTTGGTGACACCTATGCATGAGCTGCTGCAACCATAGCGAAATGTCCTATGATGTATTACGTGATGACACCACCCATGCAACAGGCACCCCACTTTGTTGGTGATCAAACACGACGAGTGTGTACAATTGATACTATCACATTCAAAATACATAGATAATCAATCATTATTGATCAAGTTATTGTACTAGATCAATCATTCTTAATACACTCACCCCATACTTATTCGTGCTGAATTTCGAATCCATGGCTATTAGGCTATTATTTGATAGCTTCACCATGGTCTCCAACATCCACTTCGTCTGAATTCCAATTATAAAAGGGACATCTCCACCATTGGGCTTTTGATAAAAGAAAAAATCATTTTGGTGTTTCCTATACCAAAGGTTCACACTCATTCAATCCTTCTTATGCAACTGATAATTTCCTTTCATTAGACAATTATATATGTTAACAACATCTTTTCTACATAAAAATAAATCCCTATCTCGAGCTACAGCATCCATGTCAATATATTTTTTAACATGCATTTTTCAAATAGAGTCAACTGGCACATCCAAAAAGAAACAACTCTCTACATAGGAAACCATGTCCCTTGATAACTTTGGTTGATGCAACACCCTAGCATGACCCGAGGTGTCACGTTGGCCATGACAAGGCAGTCCTTGGCTATCTACATGCTCATACATGTTATATGTTATTATCGCAACCTCAGGGATTTGAACCATAATTTTTACAATGAAATGGCATTGACATCCCCTCTTTTTCACAAATGAGTATTTTCGCTTCACTTCATCTTGTCCCCTTCTGTCATCGGGGCCATATGAACAAGCATAACTACATAAAAAATTCTGGAAACTCAATACATATGATACCAACATATTGAAAACTGTTTGAGCACTATTCATACCAACATATTGAAAATTGTTTGAGCACTATTCATACCAACATATTGGAAACTGTATGAGCACTATTCATACCAACATATTGAAAACTGTTTGAGCACTATTCATACCAACATATTGATAACTGTATGAGCACTATTCATACCAACATATTGAAAACTGTTTGAGCACTATTCATACCAACATATTGAAATTTGCTCTTCCCACTGAGCACTATTCATACCAACATATATACATAGGATTTATTGAAAACTCAATACATATGATTCCATGAAAATTGTTTTAGCACTATTCATACCAACATATATACATAGGATTTATAAAAAAACTTACACTTCATATACCAAGGAAGCAATAGGCCTTGAGCCTAGGCATTTTCTTTGTACCCGGGTGAAAGAACATGCAGCATTTGGGTTCATTTCCTCTCCTTTAATAAAGTCTTCAACTCTACCTGAAGGAATTTTTGCAATCCCGATCTAAGGAGTCCATGTGTTTTCTTTGTACAAGAGACCAATCTAAATCCGACCTAGAGAAGATGAGTTTTTCTTTAGGGTTTTGCATCAGAAGGGAAATTATTGATTCCCACTTCACTTGCTTCACCATTTTTAAGCGAGTTTCCGCAATGGTGGAGTGGATGCAAAGGGGATTCTCACTTAAAAATACTCAGACATGGAATTAAAAAACAGTGTTTCACTAAACAAAACAGAAACAGACCGATTTTGAGTAATGGTCCTGCGAGTCAGACTGGTTTTCAGTAGTGGTCCCGTGAGTTGCCGCAACGGAGGAGTGGGCGCAACGGGGATTCTCCTTTAAAAATACACAGACATCGAATTAAAAAACAGACCCCGGTTTTCAGTAGTCATTTCGCGACTCTCCCTTTCATTCAATCCAACGACTCTCCCTCTCTATTTTTCAGTAACATTCCAGGGATGGCTTTCATTCTATCGTATTCAATCGTTCCATTCCATGACATGGTTTTTCGGCTCGATGAGATGATCATTCCACACCTCTCCCCCATCTTCCCTCGACTGGTTTTCACTGACTTGTTCGTAGGGGGCGCGGGAAATTTGCATTCATGGGCCAAATTTGCATTCATGGGCACCCCCGTGCATAGGTGGGTAGGAGGAAAACGAGATGTTTTGTGGGACGAAGACAGAGACGGAGCTCCTAAACAGGACGTCTCATGGGACGAAGACAAAGACGGAGACGAGGAGAGGCATGGGGCCGCGCTTACCCGGAGGCCATTCCATCGAATGGTTAGCTTACTCCAAATAAAATGTTGCAGCACAATTGTGCAGAGTCTATAAAGAAAACGAGATGTTGCAATACAACTATCAGAGTCTATAAAGAGGGATGTTGCAGTACAGCTATCAAAGTCTATAAAGAGGTTGCAGTATAGCTATCCACCGTCCATAAATATTAGAAAAAACCAGTTGATATTGAATCCCTACTTGTCATGTCGTTTTTCCTTAGACTAGCAGTTTTGAAATTCTAGAACTATGTGAGAATAATGACGAAAGCAACACATAAAATATTAGTTGATATTGAATCCCGTCTTGTCCTGTTGTCTTGTCTTAGACTAGCAGGTTTGAAATTCTCGCAACTAATGTGAGGATAATGAAGAAAACAAACCCAGAAAAAACTAGCTTTGATCTTGATGTCCTGTCTTGTTTGTTATTTTGTCTAGGCTAGGTTTGAAATTTAGTATCTATCCTAGGATAAGGAGGAGTTCTTCATTCCACGACCGGGTCGATGCATGCTCTCACCGGCCCCCTCCGCAACCCTCCCCTCTCCCGCGACGCCTCCCTCCATTCTATCACATGCCGTTGGACACGCCATTCGATGCACACATGCCATGCCATGCCACGGTATTGTATGACGTGCAAATTTGAAATTTTGAATTTGAATTTTGTTGCATTTGGCGCTCATTTGAAGAACGCCGCAGAGGTACATTCGTTCAAACACCGCCTCCTGCACTCTTCCAAATTTGTTTTATCAGTTCGGCTTGCATTCAGATATTTGATGGAGAAATGCTCGGCTCCTACCATCTTGTAAAAATCTACAGAGGAATTGAAACAAGCATCTTTGCAGTTAGGAAGGGATGAGGGCGAGCAGGTAGTAGACCAGCCTTTGAAGCCATCGATTTGAGGGCAGGCCACACATATTTTGGCATATTTACGGCTCATAAGAGAATGTCTGAGTCGGAAGACACAAGCTTCGTCTTTTTAAATTGCAAGTTAACGGGCAAAGGACCAAATTATCTAGGCAAGCCCTGGGGACCTTACTCCACAGTAGCGTTTGGCAACTCTTACATGGAGGACATTTTCTACCCAGCAAGATGGCAAGACTGGGATAAGGACTTTTACAAACAAAAGTAAGTCGTTGCAGCTATCTTATTCGATCGTTCATCTATCCCCACACCTCCATTGCATCTCAATCTAATGTTATTGTTTTCATTTGCTTTCTCTAATGTGCAGCACTGTGAGGTATGGCGAGCTCCAAAATACTAGAGCATCGCAAAAACAATGAGCTCCGTGGTCCCAAAAACTCAATACTGTTGCACAGGTCGCAAATTATTTGACCATCGACTACAGTAATGGGAATACGTGGATAAAACAATAGGGCATCAATATTGTTTATATTGCATCACAACGGGAACAGAAGAAGAGAGTGATTTTGTATGATAGAAGGCATTCACTTAGCTTCTGAAAAAATTGTAGTTTCTCGTGTCCATCATAAATTTATAAATAAAACCATTTTTTATAATGCAGTCTGTTTGGGTTCATTGGATCTCCTGACAACGAGTCTGAATTTGATGTGGCTATCTGTTTTTTTAATTCCGTGTATGATACGAGATTATTCATCTTAATTGATGAAATCAAGTAATTGGAAAACAAAACGAAAATATTGTTAAATCACAAATTCTAGCGAAACTTCAAGCATTCGTGTGACATAAAACTGTAGAGTTGACTGTACTTTTTAGTTGGAAGTTTATAAGCAGGTGCAAGCAAAAGATATCTGGAAAATCCTAGGTGAAGAAAATTTCACACTTCCCTCTATCTCCGATTGTAAATGCGGTAAATTATGAAATTTGCTATCAGCAAGTTATTTTTCATATCAGTATAATGAATTTCGATGAGCGAATAAAACTATTGAGGGGAAGCTTGATCATTTAGACAAATTTAGTCATGAAAAAACTTTTCGTGAAAAGATATCTGCCAAATCCTGGGTGCAGAAAAGTTCACACATAGCTTTATCACCGAGTGTTTTGATGTAACATTATTGAACTTAAAATTGTAATAGACTCTAAACTCATCTTTTCTATGAAGCAAATTTGGGCATACACATACTTTATGGCTATTATAAGGGCGATGTTAGTGCAATGAACAAATGCCACTTGTTTTCATAATTCCCATTGCCATGAAATCTTGTGAGTAGAACATATTTATCCTAGGAAATATCGACACATTGGTGTTTTGATGTAATATTATTGAACTTAAAATTGTAATAGACTCTAAAGTTATCTTTTCTATGAAGCAAATTTGTAGTTTTCTTTATTCATTCATGTAGGATATTTTATATATTGTTTAGTTTGAAAACTAAAATTCTATATTATTATACATGTACTTACTAGAAGTATAAGTAAAGTCAATATAGGTGCAATTCTTTTTGAAATTATAACTTGGGAAAGATTTGCAATACTATGAATTTGATCATGAGTTAAGATGGATACACCATAACTGCATGCCATAGACATGAATAAACTTACCTTACATGAAATTAATTTTTTTTTTCTAACTTAATTTAAATCAAATTTGTTGTATTTTTTCTCTTATTTTGTTTTCTTACAAAGTTAATCCTATTGCTATTCCATCATGATATATTAAACCAAATAGGAAACATCTTGATGTGAGCATTCCCAAAATTTATTTCTCAATTCTCAAATAGTTTTATAGTTCCCTCAAGAACTTAGTTTGTGTTATTACATATCGTACAATATGAACTTCATATGCCACTAATTTCCCATATCTTCACCCTTATATACCTCTATGTATCTCGTCGACTCATAGTTCTTCATTGTTTAGATACCTGCTAAGTAATATAGATAAACTCCTTGAGTAATTTTTTCTTGTAAATATGAGAATATCTATTATTTCATGACATCTTTGGAGTTTTTTTAAGCTCGAATGGGTTGTTGTCTATCGCTGGATTTTTCACATATAACACCTCTTTTATATCGGTGATATGGACCACCGATTATCCATGACCTCAGAGTCAGTCAATATTGATATATTAGGATAACAAGCTATATTTGGAGTACACTTTATTCTAACCTAAATATTTAAGTTACTTTCCAGCAAATATTATATTGAGAAGCTCCGTCAATTGATGACGATGACACCAGGATATCAACACTTCTCCAAATTGAAAATAAAAATAAAAAGCTCACAAAATAGCTTTTCCCTTTGGTGGAACCATAATGTGGAATCATGATATTGGAAATCTGAGATCGGGTGGAGAAGCCTTATCTTAACTAAATGGAACCTCGTTATCAGAGTTTTAGACGTAGTTATGTTGAGAGCCTTAAGCCATGGGTGCTACACATGAGCACCACATGACTAAGAGAAGAGACCAAGGGATAAGGATATCATATACCAAAGAAATGAGAAACCTCATTTTAACTTAAAAGGTCGATAAGTTGATATGTTGAGGGCTTTAGACCATTGGGTGCATACCTATGAACTATACAACTACGAAAGATAAGACAACCCAAAATAATGTATTTTGTAAAGATTTTATGTTATAATCAAAGTTGGGGTTTTCAATAAAACCACCAAGTTATTACCTTTTCTCCATTTTGCTAGTATAGTTTGATCTTGATAGGGCATACACCTTTGCCTCACTTCTCTATACATCAAACTTCATACATGCTCTTCAAACTTCATATCTCTATGTATATTCACTCCTTTGCTCCTTATATCACCTTTTCATGCTTGTTTCCTACCACTCACCACACATCAAATTTAATCAGGAAACCACAATAAATAACACTCATGCATCCTAGATATTTATAGTGATTTGGCACTTGCGGTTGGGTTGACATTATATTATGTTTGGGTTTGATACTCCTTGGGTTGATACACACTTGGGTCCATTATTCATTGGGTCCATATACATCAACATCAATGGTTTCAAGGGGGGTTGGGGGGCAGGGTTGGGTCCCCAAGTGGTTTTATAACTTTTGGGGAAGGGACCCAGACAGAATGATTGCTAGCTACGTAAATTGAGCAATATATTGCCCAATATTAATTGTGTACCCATCCCCTCTATTAAGTAGTGCTCAAGTTGAGCGGGTTTTGGACTCCATACAACCCATAGATCTAGCACACCTCCCCTTCGCTTTCACATCAATGACAACATTATTTAATAATGTTTGAGGAATATGACCACTAAGATAATTAGAAGCAATTTTAGTTCTTACTTTATAATTTCAAATATGGTTTCAATATAAATAATATTCATGATAAAGCCACTATCCCTTGTCGTCATCATTGTGACTATCTCTATTGTGATTATGTGCTTTTTAGTAGCATATAAACTTAATCCCATAAATAAGACCAAATACTACCCAAATCAAGGGTAGTATTTCACACCCTTGATGATTATGGGCACTTCCAAAAGATTATTATGGGCACTTCCACACCTCAGCCAAGGATATAAAATTGGAGGCACTTCAACTTTTTAGAAAATAATTCATGGAAAGGGAAGGAGACTACATGATAGAAAAAATGGATTTGTTCAACCTATTTCCAGCCATGGTCAACGGTGCGGCCAGGTAACCGATCGCACTGCTTTTTTTCAAAAAAAATAAAATAACACGGTGTGCCTTTAGTACCGCCCTGGAACCGGTGCAGATACCCTTAGCATCGGTTTACCACGCCAAACCGTTGACAATGTCGGATTGCAGTATGCAGTGTGCTGACAAAATTACGCGCCTTGGGGCTGATAATTCTGTCAATGCACCAAGTTGTCACTATACCACATTGTCAATAGTGCGGCATGGTAAACGACCACACCACACTTTTTAATTTTGGTTTTTAAATATCATGGTGCGCCAATGTTTTAACTGAACCAGTGCTTTCGCATGTTGAATGCACCGGTGCGTTTTACGGTGATAAGAGCACCAGTTGAAATAGATCAGCAAAAACCTCTGCCTGCCAACCTCCTCTAGGAACCTCTACTAGAAACAGATGTCTGGAGTATTTTTATAAGGGGTTCCTCAAAAACATCTACTAGAGGGTCTTTTCCTTGTAGTGGTGTCACTGAATTCCGCATTCATGTGTGACCTAGAATCCCACACTAGTATGTGGTGATTTTTCTTGTTGAATTTCAACACTCCCTCGCAACAGGAAAGGGATTATCTGATACCCTGACCTTTCCTCTGTGATATTCGAATTTTCTCTTTGCGAGCACCTTCTTCAAGATATCTTCATCATAATCCTTCATGGGAATGTACTGCAACAACATAAAGCGCCTCTGAACACAATCTCTGAGATAGCGGTACCGAATGTCAATATGCTTGGACCTGTCATGGAATACCATATTAAACGAGATTTTAATGCAACTCTGGTTATCACAATGCATCACCGTCGGATCCATCTGATGACCAAACAAACCAACAAGTATCTTCCTCATCCAGATGGCCTCGCATGTAGCTTGACTAGTTGCCATATAGTGTACCTCGTCTAAAATGAGTGCAATTGATCTCTGCTTCCTTCTGTACCAAGAAACTATTTCTGATCCTATGCTGAAGATGCCCCCTGATGTTCTTTTCATGTCTGATGGACTAACTACCCAATCTACATTTGTGAAGCCTTGAAGCTTCACTCCCTCTGTCCTTCTGTATCATAATTCATACTTTGTATTTACCTTGAGATATCTCAAAACATGCTTCCCCGCCTTCCAAAAGAGCTTGGTAGGCTTAACCATAGCTTGAATAAGCTGGTTAACTGCGTAGCATATGTCTGGTCATGTGTTCACTAAATACATAAGTGAACCCACAAGCTGCTTGTAAACAATAGCATCCACTACCTCACCTGAAGTAGCATCCTCCTTCCTTCAGTTTCCTACAAGAGGAGTCTCCGTGGGTTTTCTTCCCTCCATGTGGAACTTCCTTAGAATCTCCTTGGCATACTTTCCCTGAGATACAAACAACTCCCCATTTCTTTGCCATATTTTCAAGACAAGGAAATAATGCAAGAGCCTCATGTCCTTCATCTCAAACTCTCTTGCAAGATCCTCTTTGCAAGAAGATATGCGCTGCTCATCACCTGTCATTATAATATCATCAACATAAAGTACAATAATCAAAAGCTTAACATCAAACAAAATATGATATAGGTTGGCATCGGCTTCACTCTTTGTGAATCCCAACCCAGTGAAATAGTTGTTGATCTTGGTGTACCAAGCTCGAACTGATTGCTTCAGCCCATACAATGCTCTCTTGAGTCTGCACACATGTGACTCCCTGTCAAAGGTCTCAAAACCTTCTGGTTGCTCAATGTACACTTATTCCTCAATAATTCGATTGAGAAAGGCTTTCTTACATCCATATGATGTATTTACCACCCCATCTACGCTGAGATTGCAAGGATAGATATAATCGATGAGTACCTTGCAACTAGTGCAAAAGTCTCCTCATAGTCAATACTTGTGAGAATCCTCTGGCCACAAATCTAGACTTGTATTTCTCCACACTCCGATCTGATACTTGCTTCACCTTGTAGATCCACCTGAATTCAATCGTTGACTTCACCACTGGTCTTGGGACCACTTCCCATGCATTGTTTCTAATAATGGAGTCATATTCCTCAACCATGGCATCAACCCATGTTGGATGTTGCATTGATTCCTCAAAAGAGGATGGCTCTGTCATAATACACTCGCTCATAAGAGCCATGTATCTAGTGTACCTATCTGGGGACCTTCTATGCCTGCGATGTGATGTAGGTGCACCTACATGCTCTGTTGCATCTAGAATAATTTGTCAGCCTCTTTGGTGCGATTCCTACCATTTCTAGTGGATGGGTCTGCATGAGTGGTTTTTGCCGCTCCATGATCCTCTGCTTGTGGTTGATCCACATCCTGAGGTTCATTCTTTGGAACTAAGAGTTCCTCATATACATGTAATTCAAGCTCCCTCTCAAGGGGAAATCGCATGGCTTTCTCCTCATCAAATTTAACATCTCTCCTGACAACAGTCATCCTGTTAGCCGACAAATACAACCGATAGTTGTGGGGAGTATCAATGTACCCCAAAAATATTCCAACCTCTGTTGTTGGTTCTAGCTTCAACCTGGCATCTTTGGTCACATGGCAATAGAAAGATGAGCCAAAAAATTCCAAATATTAAACATCTGATTTCTTACCTGAAAAATCATCCTCTGGTGTACTCATGCGAAGTATCCAAGGAGGACTACGTTTCTGGACAAATACCGTTGTGTTGCATGCCTTTGCCCACACATGCAACAGTAGGCCCTAATCATGTAACATAGCTCGTGATGGTCCCACAATTGTTTTGTTCTGCAACCCCATTCCGTTGTGGGTTATGAGGTGCAATCAATTCTCTCCAAATTCCTTCTTTTGTGCAGAAGTTCTTGAATTCATTAGAGATATACTCACCACCATTGTCGATCCTTAGAGCCTTCACCTTCTTCCATGTACCTTTATCTACCAGTGCTTTGAACTCACAAAACTTGGAGAACGTCTAATCTTTCTTCTACAGAAAGAAGATCCAACACTTTCTAGAAAAATCATCATCAAAAATCACATAATACCTGTGCTTTTCTGTGGAAGCTATAGAGTAGGTGAGTATTATGATGATTCAAAAATTTAAAATAGTAATATTACCAAGTAAAAGACTTACTCTAAATTTAGAGTATGTGAGCATTCTGATGATCCTTTTTTGAGTATGTGAGCACTTTTTTTTTTAAGAGTAGGTGAGCATTATGATGATTCAAAAATTTAAGATAGTAATATTACCAAGTAAAAAACTTACTCTAAATTTAGAGTATGTGAGCATTGTGATGATCCCTTTTGGAGTATGTGACCACTTTTTTTTTAAGAGTAGGTGAGAGTTATGATTCAAAAATTTGAAATAGTAATATTACCAAGTAAAAGACTTCCTCTAAATTTAGAGTATGTGAGCATTGTGATGATCCTTTTTGGAGTATGTGGGCACTTTTTTTTAAGAGTAGATGAGGGTATGATGATTCCTATGATATTCATTTTTTTTTTTTTGGAATATGTAAGCACTTAAATGATTTGAGTACCAGCCACTTCAGTGCATGGTATCAAAATCCTTTTTAGATGAGCTGTGAAATAATTTGAGTAGCAGTCACTTCAGGGCATCTCATCAAAATCACTTAAGCATTGTACTCAGCTTTGACTCGATGTTTTTTGTTTGAGAAGAGGTTGGGAACCAGTAACTAATTTTTTTTTTAGAGTATGTGAGCTCTGCTATTTCAGGGCATGTCATCAAAACATATACTCTCAAATGATGATTTGAGTAGCAGCCACTTCAAGGTATGTCATCAAAATCATTTGGGCATTGTAAAAGATGATACATAATTATAAAATTTTCAAATATTATATCATTTTAATTAAAATGATTATTTTGTATTAAAATAAATGCTTTTTTCATAATATAATTATTAAATTTTCAAATATTACTAAAATGATTATTTTGATTAAAATAAATATTTTTTTCAGAAAAATAGATTTTTTTTATTATAATGATTATTTTGTATTAAAATAAATGGTTTTTTCATAATAATTAGAAGAATAGATTTTTTTATTAGAGTGATTATTTTGTATTAAAATAACTGTCTTTTTCATAATACATAACTATTAAATTTTCAAATATTACATAACTCATTTTCAAATATTACATAATTTTTTTATTAGAATGATTATTTTGTATTAAAATAAATGTTTTTTTCATAATACATAACTCTTAAAATTTCAAATATTACATAACTCATTTTCGAATATTACATAAATTTTTATTAGAGAGATTATTTTGTATTAAAATAAATGTTTTTTTCATACGTAATTATTAATTTTTCAAATATTACATAACTCCTCAATTAAAATAATTATTTTGCATTAAAATAAATATTTTTTTCTTTTTCACAATGATTAGAAAAATAGATTTTTTATTATAAAATATAATTTGAAAAATTTCAATAATAAAACATAAAACATGTTTTTTCATAATAATTAGAAAAATAGATTTTTTTATTATAAAAATATAATTTGAAAATTTTCAATAATAAAACATAAAACGTATTTCATTTCATTTGGAAAATAAAAATTTAGGTTAAAATAAAAAATAATTTTTTTTTAATTTGATGATGAATCTAATTAGAAAATTAGATTTTTTATTATAAAAATATAATTTGAAAATTTTCAAAAAATAAACATAAAACATATTTCATTTGGAAAATAAAAATTTAGGTTAAAAATCAAAAATTAAAATTTTTTTTTTTTAATGATGAATCAAATTTAGTGGTTCAAAAAACTTTATTGGAAGATTTTATTTTATTTTTTCTTCCTCTTAATTAGTGTGGTTCAAAAAGCTTTACTAAATTATTTTTATTTTTATTTTTAATTTTTTTTTCTCTTAATTAGTATGAATGACAAAAGTTTGCCAAAAATTATGACCTGCTTTACTAGAAGATTTTTTTTTTTTTTCTCTCTCTCTTAATCAATATGTTCTTTTTCTCTCTTAGTCAGTAAGAAAGAGAGAAGTTTGCCAAAAATTATGACTTGCTTTACTGGAAGATTTCTTTTCTTTTCCTTTCTTTTTCTCTTAATCAATATGTTCTTTTTCTTTTTCTTTATCTTAATCAGTATAAATGATAGAAGTTTGCCAAAAATTATGACCTTGAGAATGAAAATGAAAAAAATAATTTACAAGATAATGAAACTTAGAGGTTTGCAATCTCAAAAATTATAAAAATTATAACCTTGTGAATGAAAATGAAAAAGATAAAAATAATTTACATATCCAAGATAATGAAACTGTGAAATAATACTCTAGAATCTGGATACTCAAAAGATATATAACCCTCTGAATACTCGAAAAATATATAAACTGAACAATATGATTTCCATATCAAGATAATGAAACTGGATACTCGAAATATATATAAACTGAACAATATGATTTCCATATCAAAATAATGAAACTGAAATAATACTTTGAATACTCAAAAGATATATAAAACTGAAATAATACTCTCGATACTCAAAAGATACATAGTGGTTCTCCACTAACCACTATAAAATATAAGCTTGCTGCACATACAAGTTGAATTTTGATATTCTATTTCAAATCAGAAAATAAACTTAGACTCCCAGTCGTGCCATCCTGCTGGGTAGATAATGTCCTCCATGTAAGTGTTAGCAAACACTACTGTGGAGTAAGGACCCCAGGGCTTGCCCAGATAATTTGGTCCTTTGCCCGTTAACTTGCAATTTGAAAAGACGAAGCCTGTGTCTTCCGACGCAGACATTCTTCTTGTTTCTGAAATATGCCAAAATATGCGGCCTGCCCTCAAATCGATGGCTAAAGATGCTTCTTTCAATTCTTCTGTAGATTTCTACAAGATGGTGGGAGCCGAGCATTTCTCCAGCAAATATCTGAATGCAAGCCGAACTGATAAAACAAATTTGGAAGAGTGCAGGAGGCGGTGTTTGAACGAATGTACCTCCGCAGCATTCTTCAAATGAGCGCCAAACACAACAAAATTCAAATTCAAATTTTCAAATTTTCATGTCATACAATACCATGGCATGGCATGTCGAATCGAATGGCGTGTCCAACAGCATGTGATAGAATGGAGGGAGGGGTCGCCGGAGAAGGGAGAGGTCGTCGAAGAGGGCGATCGGGAGCTGTCACATCAGCTCCCGATTCGTCGAAGGAAAGACTCTCTCTCTAGGGATAATGAAGAAAGCAACACGGAGGGTGAGAGTTGCATCTTTTAAAGTGAAAGCCATTTTATATTGATGTTATTTGGTGGTTGAGACTAGATTTTCATGTAAATAATATAAGTTCAGACTAAAATCGTAGAATCTAGAATTTTATATATTTATTATAGGATGATAGCGACCCCAGTGACTATCGGTAATGTAAGCTCCCAATATGGGCATTATCCACATCGTACCGGTCCAATTGGTGACATTCCTGGAAGCAGAAACAGTGCCCTCATGCAGCTTGGTTGTTAGATAAATCACTAAATTAGCCCAAACTCCGCCAAATGCCAGTCGTTCGCAGAACTCGTAACCTATTTATTCAACGAAGTCTAACTAGCCAGAGGAATCGCCCTGAAAATCATGAAAATTTCGATAAGATTTTCAGAAAATCTGGCAGGAATTTTTCTAAATCCATGTTATAACTATCAAAGTTTAATATTTTGGGTGTCCCACAGGTTTTTGATGGTGCTGAATCCATTTCCAATGTCAAAATCAAGATTCAAACACTGTTTCTGCAAGATTTTTTAAATTTTTTTGGCCCGGATTCCGGCCAATTTTGACCGTCCGGGCAATTCCTCCGGCTCGTTAGACGACTCCATTCAAAACTAGCAATTAAGCTCGGAAAAACATGCATTTCTAGCACTAAAATTCCTGCAGATAGATGAAAAAGGCGATTACATGCCAACGATGAATGTACAGGCTTTCAGCCCTCCAGTTTTTTCTCTTAGAACAGGCCTCCCTTTCAAATCAACCGACCTGTCCAATGCAATTTCCGTTTCTTCCATCTCTTTGGATTTCATCTTACAAACTTGATCTCTAACCATCCCAAATTCACAAGCTGGCGGCTCTCTGACACAAATTCATGAGCCGTCAGACATCTTCATGAATAATTTACGACGTACCCCATAATCAAAATTGATGAAATATATAGATAAAGTTTAAAGTTTGAACCCTTGGAAAAAATTTGCGGTCGTGCAGAATAATCGCCACTTCACTATTGATTTTGACTCGGGTCAGCGGCGCGCAAGCTTGTGACCAAATTCGCAGTTCCGGAATTTGGTGGTAGAATTTAATTCGAATGTCAAGTGTGTGATAAAGATAGTGAAATGATTTGATATTTCTTGTTTCGTTATTGGTCAAATTCTCTTTCATGTCCGACATGATACGAATTTTGTAGATATTCTCGTGCCCCTTGTCTGAAAAAGTCGGGGAATGATATGATATATTGGTCAATGATCGATATTCAATGTGATTTTTTAACGTTTTGTTGGTGGTCGACATTCAATCTGAAGTTCCTTTCACATTCTTGCGATTCTTTTATGGAATTTTGTTTAAAGGTTTTTTGGTTTTTTTATGTATGAATTTAAATTATATTACCTCATAATTACATTATATATTGGCAAAAAAGTTTCACTGTTAATGCAAAGTCTAGTTTCAATTTGTTTTTAGGAAAATCAGATTGGTTGACCAACGACCAAAGTTTTGATAATTCAAAGTAAAAACACCTATATTGGGAAGCCATTAATCTCTACTATATTTTAAATTATATAAAATAAAGATCGCTAAGCATGAAGTGACTAGGGGCTAAGCATGAAGTGACTTGGGCTGAGTCTTAAGTGTTTGTTTTATTTGGAGAATGAGGTTTAAGTCCACACTAAAGATGCCTTTTGAAGGTGAGAAAATTGGGCATCCAAACTAGCAAGATAGGAGCATCGATATTGTTGCACCAGCTTGATTTCATTCAAGAGAAGCGATTATATCATTGCAGTCTTCATGTTTCTCCTTCAAGACTCTTTCTAGAAGAGTTTTCATCCCCGGAGTTCAAGTACTCACTCCATCTTCCCTTGGTGTTTTTAGGGCTATGACCCTTATTGGATATCTTTGTTTGGATTTATAAATCAGAATAAGATTTTGAGTCACTGGTAGTCAAAAATTCAACTTGAAAATTTTCCTCACGTAATTTTTTTTTTGGGGGCGAGGTGGCAAAGTGAAAGATATTTGCGGCATCCTAGGTTTGGACTTGGACATGCGACTTACCCTAAGAAACCCTTATCCCCAGAGCCCGAATGGAAACACATTTGTTTCGAGGGCATATTTCATCAATTAAGATATAACTAGGGTAGAGTTCTTACCC
This sequence comes from Pinus albicaulis, assembly GCA_034641835.2. Classification (NCBI taxonomy): domain Eukaryota; kingdom Viridiplantae; phylum Streptophyta; class Pinopsida; order Pinales; family Pinaceae; genus Pinus; species Pinus albicaulis. The sequence continues at coordinate 116,337 of JAXQQM020085971.1, read as the reverse complement.
ACAACACCCAAAGACCCCAAGGATTGACAATGAGAAAACCATAAACAAGTGAGAACCAGGGAGCTCCAGATTTCTCGAGCTGTCTATGATACCAAGAAGACAGATGAGAAGTAATAAATGCCTCTTTACAAGGTCTAATAGCCACTCAGGGAGACCGATGCTCTACCTGTCGGACAACCCAGTTGAGCTTATGCCATAACATGCTAACATCCACTACCTAATACTGTAATTAGAGAATGAAAGAGATTTGATAAATAGAAAATTACCCAGTGTTGGCTAACTCTCCAGACCTAAACCGGAGGTGACATGTGAGCTAAATGAAGATTGGTGCATCCCGTGCCTATATCGTTGAGATCTAAGCTTGTTATTTGTGTCCCGAGCAAGGCATCACCTATTTTCCTTATGCCTTCAATTTTGTCGTTGCTCAATGGCAAGTGCATGATTTAAAGACCTTCATTCTCTGAAACCATGTCACATTGAATGCAAGGGCATGTCAATTCATGTCGAGGGAAAAAATCTAATTCTTTAGCCTAAGAGAAATCTCCTCGACTATACTCCTACTCAGTGAATTTTCCACCACAAAAATTCGTCTATTGTCAATCACCCTAGGGAATTGTCCCACTTCCAGTGGAGGAGGAGCCTCAGCATACTAGAAAAACTAGAGAATAAGGTATCTCATCTTAGAAAAAACAAATTTGGTGTTGTCTGGCATATGCATGGAGAGTGTGAAATGCAGTCACATGTGTGTTGCATGGGATGGGTTCACCACACCACATGTCGCCCCTCCCTCGCCCACACCCAACACACCACATGTCATCCCTCCCTCCCCCGTTCACCCCCCTCCACCCCTTAAATGTGCCGGGAGGAAGCATGGTAGCAACCTCCCGATCTTCCAATGTCCCAACTTCAATCTCCCAATCAAGGGCTTAAAAGGTTAATTTTCTAAAACTATATTATTTAAAATTATTAAATAATAATAATTTTAACAAAAACCATTTATAACTTATACAAATTGAAATTATATTATCATTAACTAAATTTAAATATTTGTTAACTCATGTTTAGCTTTATTTGTGCATTAGTCTCACAAGAAAATTAATTAATGATGGTTATGTTTTGAAGTTAAATATTTATTAACTCATGTTTAACTTTATTTATGTATTAGTCTACGTACAACTTAATTAGTAACTTTGTGTTATGAAGTATTATGTAAACAATAAGATTCAAGGTTCAAATTTCAAATAAATTTCAAATTGACTATGACTCAAACAAAAAAATATATAAATTAAACTAATCAACATAATTTCATTTTCATAAAATTATCTAACTTTACTTTTTTTTTGAAATACCATATGCTATAAAAGTTTATCATTTTAATATAAAATTTAAATAATTTAACTATTATTTATTATAAAGTTTAATCAATATTTAAATTTATAAATTAATATATTTTATTCAATTAAAGACATTTGATTGAATTAGCTTATCGGTCAAGAGTGTGTGTTTTTCTCATTTGGGAAATTTATCATTTTAATATGATAGGTTTAAGATTGTATAATAAAACGAAATAATACAAATAAGCAATTAAAAAATACTAATTATGTTTTTCTACTGGAAAGTAAACTCATAACGCCTTTATTTACTTTTCCTATATTCACACGTCTCTTTGTTGGATTAAAGTGCACGTCTCTTTGTATACGGTTGTTTCCTTTCCTATTTTATAGTGAGGTGTATCTAAATTTCCACGAGTTTACAAAAGAAAAACGTATGATATATAAAATACAGGCTTTCCAAAAAACGTGGTTATATTAGAAAGATATTAATGGAAAATCCATAAGAAATTTGAAGTTTTGAATGAATATAAATAATATAATAATTAATTTTAATTAATTTTAAATTTTAAATTATAAAATTTTTATTTATGAGTTTCGGATAAATAGTGATGGGTGTTTTGTTAAATATTTTTTTGTTGTAAAATTATTGGTTCAATTCTCACTTTATGTATTTTGTTAAAACATTTTTTATATAAAATCACCAATTCAATTTTCCATCTCATAAAATTAATATAATAAATATAATAAAAATGTAATCATAACAACTTAAAAAAAATACAAAAAAAATATTTAACCATTAAAATAAATAAAAATCACATAAAATTAAAAAATTTACAAGAATATACACATTCAACCAAAGCATTCCAATTTGCTCGTGGATTTTACGGATAGGGTTGGCTTCATAATCACATTACAATTTTGTTTATTGAGGAAGTTTTACAATCTACTTATACAGTGGATATATTGGGTAAGCTCACAATCCCTCGGTGATTATTAAATTTGTATTTTTTTTGGGTTATAAATTGTAAAAATTATAGATTCATTTATTATTTATTAGTTCTTGATTGGATTATAGTAATCGGTAGATGTTGACCTAGTATTAATATGGACATAGAATTAATATGGGTTGATAATCTATTTATTTAAGATTTTAGCCAATGTTCTATCATAAATATTCCATTAAATAACTTTTTATCCAAGTTTGAGTTTCCATCTCTTATTTTCATAATTTTTATTAAAACTTATGATAACAAGTTTTACGTTTAAATTGAATGATATTCTAATGCTAGCTTGGACCTAGCATTACTTGCAAAACATTTAATGTTTTGCACTCTATTTATGTCCATTGGACTACATATCAAAATCCACTACATCGATCAGTAGGCACCTGTCGCTTCTTCTGGCCATTTGTCACCTCACATGTTCAATCCTCCTTTCTTCTTTTCTAGCTGCCTCAGAAAGAGAGGTCTAGGTTTGTTCTGTCATCACTAATTATTTCTTAAAAAAAAAATTGGGTCTGTCCTCCCACCACTAACCAAGTTGTGCCAGTATCTAAGTACAAAAATCCCTCAATTTCCACCTAAAGAACGAGATGGAAAATGAATAAGATTCAAGAAGATTCCTATTAACACTTGCCAAGAAGCATTTGAATGTGCAGATAATCTGCGAGCTGAAATCAAAGATTTGTCAGCCCCAGATCAAGAAGCCGAACGGCGTGACAAGGAAAAGATAGTAAAGCTTCTCACTCTGGGAAACATTAGGTTTATTGGGGAGCTTTCGAAGCAGAAGCGGTACCGAAAATTTGTTATCATTGTATTCACTACTTGTTGGGCTACAAATGTGAAGGCTAGTCTTAAACTAAGAAAAAAGTTGAGGCTCTTTTCTTTCTTTTCAAAATTGTGCGAAAACATCTTAAAAGAAACCTCAAGCGCCATAGTATCATTTATTTTTATTGTGCCACAATGAAGAAGGTAGTAGCAATCAACTTTTTGCATTTAAAATCAACGTCTTCCATTTAAAATCTAGGATCCATGTCACGAAGGTTCTTGATTTTCGTGTTAATAAATGGATCCTTTGACATGAAAAGATGAAATCAAAAACTATAAATGAGTTCCATTCGGTAAGCTCGACAAAATCTCTATTTAAACCCCAAAACAAAAAACGTGTAATATGTCTGGTAGGAAACAATTTTGGAATTAGATGTGTTACAAGTGGTAGGAAGGAGTTACTCAAAAGATTAGAGGAACTTACATCCCGTGTTCAAGCCCACGCCGGCAAGCCGTGAAGAATGGGAACATTTCGCGAGCTTCCGAGCATGGAGACATTTTTTAGCAATCGGATTTTTTATAATTACCTGCGGTGGCTTTCCATTGAGGGTTGAAAACCATAAGGGTAGCTGGTATTTTCACTCTATCTAGAAGTTCTATGGGACAACAATTGTTCCAAGCATGGAACCGAAGATAGCACATGGTTTCTTTTTCTTCACTTTATGAAAGCAATGCCATCAACCGAAGACAAAAAAATAGGTGGGGTCCTTTATGCAAGCGTTCACAACTTGCATTAATGCATAATTTTAAGTCTAGTGGTTTTCAAAATCTACGTGGTTTTCAAGACAAAGGTGGTTTTTCCTAGACTTGGCTTTCCACCTTGGTCTCAATTCGATCCACAAAAATCAAAATTAGACCCACAAAAATCAAAATTGGACCCTGCACGTTGGTGACGGATTTTAATAGTGTTGTGTGCTACTAGAATGTCTGGAATAGGACTTTAACCACAACGATGTTATTGATTTCAAGGAGACCATTACCAGCATTGAATGGAGTGCATATCTCCCGAGGGACCTTAATTTACAACATTGAATGGAGTGCATATGAGATATGTAAAAATTGTTACATTAATCTTTAAAATAAATATTACAATAGCTCGATGTGGAGTATTTTTGTATATGGACTGAAGTGGCATTGCTCTCCTTTCTGAACTAAAATTTCTAAAATTCTACAAGTTCATTCTTATGTGTATTACATTCATTCTTTTGCGTATTTCATTTCATATTATTCTTCTTCTGATTAAAATTGAACAATATTATAAATACAAAATGGGATACAGGGAGTTGGGAGTTGAAGGGCACATATAGTGAACAAAGTATTATGTCGAATATAAAATTAGTAAGAGGAATGTGTTCATGTGGATATCCATGAGACAAATGTTTTTCATTAATGTTACAATTAGACTAAAATATTATTAAGATATTCTATTTTTCCTTTTATTGGTTTCCATATTGACCACTTCTTTTAATCATTCTAAAAAATTGGCTTCTAGAAGATATTCACATTTATGTTACATTTTCACAAGCATTTATTAGGCTAAAATGTATACATTTTCACACACATTTATGCTAACTGGTAATAGGCCTCCAACCACATTTTCAATAAAAAATGCAATATTCTTAAGATGTAAAACAAATCTTACATATTTACTATAATGCATATCTATTGAATCCATAGTTGTTTTCATTTCCTGATTTTTTCCTCCAATCTTACATCTTTACTATAATGCATATCTATTGAATCCATAGTTGTTTTCATTTCCTGATTTCAAGAGGGAAAAATCAGGGACTATGACAACGCCTGTTTCTCTGGTTACTTATAAACTATTAGGGATTGAGTAATAAGATTTATTTGAGTATATATTATATACTAGGTAGGCCACGAAATTCCTTAACTTACTAAATAAATATATACATATTGTTACAAATTCTAAGATTATAAATCCATTTCTTTCAAATTATTTTGGGCATTGAATAGCTAAACTGCATAATTCTAAGTAATAGATACTTGAGGAGGGACATGTTTCAAAGTCATTAGATACAAAACATTCGTGTTAAAATCCTCGTTTTCTAGGATTGTCCATCCATTTTTTTTAAGGGATCATAATGTACTATGTATTCTAAATGTGGTAATATTTAGATTAATTCCCATTTATTTGGATTAATGTTTGAATCACAAAGGATAAAAGGATTCACTACTTACTTTACATGTTTCTTTGCATGGCTTGCGAGTATTATAAGTGGTATGTAGTATATAGAAAATGATTTTATTATTTATATTTTGGTTGTGTATGTTACACCATTTTTTGGTCATCTAACCTGTTACTATTAGATGGACCTAAGTACACCATGTAAGACCAATTTTACCCTAAGTAAAATTGCTCTCACTATGAAAAATAACTTAGTAAACCGCCTTTATTAAGTTGTTTATGGTCTAAATATGAAACCCCATGAGGAAATATTAAATAAATCCACATTTGTTTGATTTTCTTCAAAGAATAATTAGTTAAACAACAGTTTAATTAATATTCATGATCATATTTAACCCAAAAGAGGAGAATTAATTAGATAAATTATTATTTATCTTATTATTTTCTACGAATAATTATTTAAACCTTATTTAAATAATATTCCTTATTAAATTTGACTAAATCATTTATAAATAATTAAATAAATCATTGTTTATTTGATTATTACTCAACCACATCCTTAAAATAATAAATAAATCATTTATTTATTTATTATTTACAAATAAAGGGATTTGACCCAAGTCAAATTCTTTTTCCCTCCAATAAATATAATAAAATAATCCATAAAAGTTGGATCTTGAATTGGTTAATAATATTTTAATTATGCACCAATATCTAGACTAACTCAATATTTTGTTATAAATAGAAGGGTTTTTCCATTCATTCACTACCTTTTGTTGCCTAAAGATCACTCCGGATCTATACTTTTGGTCTAACTTTGATCCACCATCATTGTCATATTTTTCTATCTTTTTGCTTGTGAGCTCCCTTTGAGTTCCATTTTTGTCTGGGTTTTCTACACCATCAAGAGAGAGGGATTTTAGATCTGAAGTGCTGAGAACTTACAAGAACCCATCCCATTGAGGAGAACTGGTAACATACTTCTATGTTTTCCTCCCAGGTGCCATTAATACAAAAATTCATTCAACATATTCTGGTTCATTGGGTTCCCCTTCTGGTTCCACCCCCGGTTCACCCTCTGTCACCTTCACCATGCCTAGTTTAGGACCTAACGCTGGTGGTAGCCCTGGCCCTAATGCTGGTAATACTACTAGTGGGACCATAACATGAACTACCCAAGTTGCTCCCTTGCTCCCTTATATGGCAGGCCTCAGTCTTCCTGATTTTAACTAGTTGATCAATGACCCTATACACCATGACGCTAGTTGGCCTACTATGCCGAATAAGCTCCCTTCTGACATCCCCAACTTTAAAGGCCTTGTTGGAGAAGATCCTACAAATCATGTTTGATCTTTCCACATGTGGTGTTCGTCTAACTCCATTACCAATGAATCTGTCCGCCTTCGGTTGTTCCAACGTACGCTTACAAATGAAGCTTCTAAGTGGTATGTTGATCAGGCATCATCCTCTCATACCACCTTTGCGACTCTTGCTCGAGCTTTTCTATCTTATTTCAGCTTCCCTTCATGAGGACACTGGTACTGAACTTTTGACTTCTTTTCGTCAATTATCTGCGACCCACCTATCCGATCATGTCCGGGAGTGGCGGAGAAGAAAGAGCCTATGTCGAGCCCCTACCTTCGAAGACCGTGTCTACATAGACTGGTTCCTTAGATCTCTCTTGCCTACTATCGGAAAATATGTCGCCACGCATTTCCCTCAAACCGAAGAATCCGCTCTCCAAATTGCGTTAAATTATGACTCGATCTACGCTTAGTCAGGTTATGTTTATACCATTCTACCTGATCTTCCTAGACCCAGTGGTGCCAATGCACCGGGGGCATCTCATGTCACCGACGGTATCGTTGGAGCTCTCTCTTATCCATATGCCCAGCCTCCCATGGACTATGGTTTTCCTCAGGGGGGGAAACACCTCCTACACTTTTCCCCCTCCCGGTAGCATGTAGCCAAGATACAACATGCCTCCTCCTTTTTCCCAACCTCATGTTTACCATAATATTATCCAACCTCCTTATTATCTGTATCCGTAGCCTGGTGCTCCAGCTCCTCCAACATTAGCACCGCTGCCTCCGTTGCCTTCTCAACCCCCACAACAGCAGCCACCGCCCCCTCAGGGGTAGGTGTATGCACAACAGGGCGCGACTAATCCTCCTCCTTCCAAAAGGAAGAGGAAAGGCACTCAAAATCAATCTGCTCCCAGTAATCGTAGACCTAATCCTCAAAATAATGCACCTAACACTACTAATCAGCAACAGGGCACTTAGCCCAAGTAGGACAGGCTTGTTCGCACGAACAAGCCTTGTTCTTGTTGTGGTGTTTATGGTCATTACACACATGATTGTCCTCTTTTACAACAAATGAAGCAGATGTGGGAGTCTCAAGCAACATTGCGAGGACAACAAGCCTTCCCTTCCGTCCCTCCCAGTGGTGTGCCTAGTCAACCGACTATATGTTTACTAATCCTTTCCCTCGGCAAGGATTCGTGGCTACCCAACCACCTGAAGGTTAGGCAACCACTCAACCTCTTCCATCTGGTACCTCCGATTACCAGATTCTCATGATGAATTATGACCAACCTATAATCGTAGACCTCAACCTTCAAACTCGGTCCTGTCAGTACAACAAGCCTCCCGCTACGTCTGTCCCTGAGCTCCCTTCTTCAGGTTCTACAGAGCCTCTTTCGACACCTAATGGTCCTTTGCAGATCCCTCAGCCTAAGGCGAAGGTTTATACCAAGATCCCTAAGGGACCATTACGCGGAAACACTTCTTCTGGAAAATCTGCCCATTCGCTTAGCATAGTAGATGATTTGGCACAATCTCCTGCTCCCATCTCAATGCTGGAACTCCTCCAGTCATGCCCTTCACAACGAAAATCTCTACTATCTCCCATGGGCGCTATAGATCCTTCAGATGATCGATTGATCGTCTTCCATTTTGACCAATCATAACATCCTCCTCTTCCTGCTTCTGTCGCTTTCCAAATCCCACTCAAGATTCAGAATGCCAACATTTCTCGGTGTATCATTGATGAGGGGGCATCCACCTGTGTGATGTTCGTTTCGATTTGGAAACAACTTGGATCACCTAAGTTGACTCCTTCCACGATCACTCTCCGAGCGTGGATGGACACACCTCCCAACCCATTGGCCTATTCTGCAATTGTCCTATTACTCTTGTGGGAAAAACTGTTTACGTTGACGTAGAAGTCATAGATGCCCCCTTATATTACAACATTCTATTGGGTCGTAGCTACACCTATGCGATTTCTGCTGTCCCAATTGCAGTTCACCGCAAGATGTTCTTCCCTCATAACGGAAATATAGTCACCATTGACCAGTTGACATATTACGAGCCTAAGTCTTAGACCTTCCCTGAGTCCATCATCTCTTCGATGGCCAATAAGCAAACCTCCGCGATCCTTTTCTGACGAATTCTCGTCTCGGGCCTCCCTCAAGCGGCCCAGTTCAGTTATTCAGTAGCCTCGCCCTCTGCAGCCTACTCCTAGCCCTTCGATTCAACCTTCTGGACCCCCTCCTCCTAGCCCTTCACCTACAACTGGTGTCCATGAGCCTTTCTACCCTCCTGAAATGGTTCCTCCAAGCCTTAACCATCTTGGGGCTGTCCTGGCTGGCCATTACCCCTCTGGTGAGATACCATTCCTAGCTCCCCCTCGTAGAGTGTATTTGGTACCTATCATGGCTACCCTCTCTCTTCCTAACTTGACCCTGGGGATTCCCGTTTGGTACCTTGATCCCCCAGCCGCTACCCCGCCTGGTCAACCCAAACCTTACCTTTCTTTGACCCCAGTTCAATCGGTCCCCATGACTTCTTCTACTGCTACAGTGCCTCAGCCACCTCAACATGAACCTTCTCCTATTGCGACCGCTCTGGGTAAGAAGGGAAAAACTCGCAAGCGGGAATCAAAAGACAAGGCTGCCCCGGTTGACCCTGTTCCTGAACCGTAAGACTATTCACACCAATCAACCCTATGCTTTGTGTGATCTCCATGGAAATTATTCCAACCATTGTCCCTGCCTTACGCATTACCACGCCTCTTTGGAGGTAGTTCGGGAGTACGAGGTTGAACAGAACCAATCCGCCTCTCCCGTACTTGCGCAGTATGCTGCAGGCTAGCTTGAGGATTTACTCACTCCCATTTACATTCCCCCTCCTGATGTCGAGATGACGGAGCTTGCAGCCACCATCCTCTACCTATCATCATCCATGAGACCCTCAGTGGAAGCTCCCTCTGTATCTTCCCCTGTTGTTTCGCTTGACCTCCTTTCAATGATCACCCTGGGCTCAACATCGGTAGATCCCTTGTCTTCTTGTTCTTCCATCATCCATCGTGACGATGCGCATGTGAACCTTTCTTCTCTTGATGATGATTCAGGTAGCTTCTCCGTGTCATGTGGTATCACTTCCTCCAGTCACTCCATCTTCTATTTTTATGATGACATCATATAAGCCTTGTCCACCCCTGATTTCATATTTCCCGCCCATAAGTGGGATGGCACCATCCATGTCTATGGTGAATTTTGCAGCATGAGCACAAGCTACACCTCCGGTAGCTCCCACACTCCACCTAACCGTCGGTGTGTGAGTATTAGACATCCTACCCAGATCACTCCCTCTCACGGTGTGCGTTCGATTTCTACTTTGCGCTCAGGTTGCTAGAATTGTTCATCATCCTCCCATTTATTGTCTTGTGGCACCTTTCAGATGGACCTCTCGTCCACACCTTATATCAGTTATGCCAATGGTGCAAGTTGCTACGCCCGGAATCTAGCCTCGGTAGGTTGGGCCATCTTTACCCCCTTGCATTTGCTTGTTCTCTCGAACGGTGTATGCATTGGTACTGCCACCAATAATCAGGCCGAATAGGATGGAGTGTGAGGTTTATTAGCCGATGCCCTCTCCCATCACATCCCCCACCTTCATGTTCATTTAGATTCCCTGCTTATTGTCATGTAATTGAATGGTGTTTATCGTGTGCATAATCCTATCCTTTTTAGAAGATATTTACGAGTGAGGCTTTTGATGCGTGAATTTGAAATCATTACATTCAGTCATGTACCTAGAGCACAAAATCACTACGTAGGTAACATTGCAAACAATATTCTAGATTGGCATTTAGCACACGCATTTAACACAAGACAATAACATAAAACCATCAAAACAATGCATATCCATAATATGTGTCGTATAAAATGTTTTAGAGTCCATCAACTCTGATACATATGACATGCCCATAGCATGTTACAAAAACTCAAAACTGGGGGCACCACCTGCTCCTACACACTAATCACTATCTAGAGGATCCCAAGCCAATGGCCCTTCCCCTGCAGCTCGTAGATTGCACATCCCCTGTCCGACCATCGCCATGCGCCGCATGACCCCTCGCCACTCCAAGGGTAGACCAATACATGGCTCTATGTACTAGTCATCTAAGTCTTGCCAGCCGTGCTCTGAAACACTGATCAAAAGCCTCTCACATCTACAACGGATGTCCTCCAAGACGGCTGTTGCATCCTCATTTTGTGGCGCTCTTGATCCACTAGGTCCAGCAGTTCTTAATACTACAGGTCATCCCATATACCCAAATGGTTTTACCGGTGCTATATCTACATACCAAAAGTGAACGAATCAATACCATATAAAATATTCTGAAACTTTACAATGCACATAAAAGATTAGCAATTTTCCACTTACCATCAAACCCCCATACTCAACCAGGCGGCAGTGGAAAATATAGGTCCCCACAATAACTCATCCCACTATAGGGATAGTTTTCTATGTACAATGGCATCTGATCCCAATGAGAAAAAAACTTGGGTCGAAACACCCGTCTAACTGCCCCACCTCCTCCTCTGAACAGTAGTTTCCCCCATCAGTGCATCCTGGGCTCCCTCGAGTTCGAAGTGTTGGGATCTTCTCAAAGAAGAGTGAGCACAACACCATAACATATGCACAGTCATGTTTCAGTTGCTTCTTGAAGAGAAACAACTGTTGTTTCAATGATGAAAACATCATCCGAGCCCACCCATAGTAGGTCTGATTCCACACACTCTCCACAAGCATCATCTGCCCTCCAGTAATGTGGTGGAGTGCCTAGTTACCCAGGATCCACAGCATCGCTGCGGCCATAGCACGGGTCTCTAACCTCTCTAGATCCCCGATGGCTATCCATGTCCCTTTGACATGGAGACCTAGTCGAAAATGGCACTCTACAAACTCCATGATGTTCCGCCCTCGCGGTAACACTGGCTAAGTATTCCCAACCATCCCAAGTGGTGGGAAACTAGTAAGGAAATATATATCCTGGACCGTCAACTCGATTCGGTGCCCCTGCACTATAAAGACCTCATGGTCTGGATCCCAATAGCTGACAATTTGGGCCAACAAGGGCTCTCCAGCTCTCATCAAAGGGTTCTCCACAAAATTCAGAACCCCAAACCTGGCCAATGCACTACAGACACCCTGATCCTCCCGGATCTCCAACCGTAATGTGCCCAGATCTTTCTCTATCCAGGTGATCCGTAATTCTACTATATCTGTACAAAACCATCATATTTGTCATTTTACAGATAGGAAAGACTGTATCCAAACATAAAAACCCAGTTCTCAGCAAAAAAAACAGCACAAAAAAACCCTTCTCTATCAAGTCACACTTTTCAGGCCCAATCCTGGGATAGGTCGTAGTTTTCTGCCCAAAACCTGCTACTCAGGTCACAGATTTTGCCCCAAAAAGTGCGACTCGGCCGTGAAGAGGAGCAGGAGTACGTTACCGAGCTTTGGGGACCTAAATTGAACTTTCAATCCACTAAAATTAAAGAGTAGGATTAGGCCTCTTACCTACAACTGAAGGATCTCGATTCCAATAGTCGGTTTGTCTGCTATGATCACCGCAAGATTTAGGGCCTTCCCTCCTCTCTACATTCACCACAGCTCCACATGCAAATGAGTGAATTTGGAGGGAAAATGCTTTATTAAAAGAGAAACCCCTGATTTTTCTTTCACTTACTGTGGCCAAACCATAGCTCAGTTTGAAAAACTATCTATACCATTGGAAAGCTCTCACCGAGCCCTCAAATGGGTATATGTTAGTTTTTTGTGATTTGATACTTCACTAGGACCCATTTTGTCCAAGAAGGGTCACTTCATCACTCCTCAAAATCAAATTTCCTCACCTGCAACACTTTTTCTTTGGGCTTTGCCTTCATACTTGTCCATACTCGTGTCGATTTTCGTCGTGAGTAACCATCATGTAATCATCTTTTCATGGTCCCCATTGGACCTTTTTTGTGTGGCAACATCATCGAGTCACCCTTGTTTAGAGCATCCGAGTTGAGTCATCATCGCATTTATGGAGTCTATCCCGAGTCCCTTTGTATCCTGCTATATTCCTCCATCATTCATTTCTTGGTTCCTCTCTCGTGTCGCACATTATGGCCTTCAGTCCCACTGACCATATCCCTCATGATATTGTGTCAGTCGCTACTAGGTCATCTATGCCCTTTATGCTCTAACAAGGGAAGTCGTTTGTCTGCTACTCAGTTCCCCCCATTTCATCATCATCCCTAGTGTCAGTGTGTCAGTCGCCCTACTATTTTCTCTCGTGCCTTAGTTGAGGATCCCTTATTTGCCTCACCTATGGCAGACCTCCTTCTGTCGACATCAGATCATTCATTCCAAAAGACAAGTCTAGGGGGCGGTGTACCTTGGTTCCAACTTCCACTCTTGTTCGGTGCCTTAGATCAGGCAAAGGGACTCCTTATTGCCCTTTGACTTGATTGTTTCTTAGATCCAGCTCCTTTCAGCATGATCGAGATCCATATACTTGATGGTTCAGTGATGCAGCAGATGATACCGGTGATTCCCGGGTGTGTGTGAGATGTTTCAGCCCTCATGAGGGGGTGGCCCTACAGGTAGCCCCCCACATGCCCGGATGACTTCTTCATTACAGCCTTTGATGCAACTCCATATATTTGATGATGTCAGCCTCATCCACCTGCAGCGCCTTTTTGTTTGCATGTATCAGTCAAATTTTCAGAGCCCTTTCCTGTTTACTGGGGCATTTGGGTTGTATTTGTATCTCATGTACTCAGACATTATTTTATAAGTCTTGGCTATTATCCCAGGCACAGGATGTATGTGGGATTCATTATCATGTTTTAGCTGGCTCATGTTCATGCCAACATGTACTATATTTCAGTCCCTTGTTTACTGCAGGCATTATTCTTTGTACTTTGTCTCGGTGGGCATAGGTATGCCTCCCCTGCCGCCTATAACACATGTACTCACTCATAAAAGAGACTTTTCGCACTTGTAGATCTCACCTCCTCAAGGTCTAGTCCTTTAGCGCTTCGGTCTACCTTATATTTCTCTCTCTTTGACTTCCCCTTCGGTGTCTAGTGATTGAGTTCTTACAACGTACTTCGGTCATACGATTAGCTCCTAACGCTCGCACACTGGGGGGAAATCTGTTACACCATTTTTTGGTCATCTAACTCCGTTACTATTAGATGGACCTAAGTACACCATAAGACCAATTTTACCCTAAGTAAAATTCCTTTCACTATGAAAAATAACTTAGTAAACCCCCTTTATTAAGTTGTTTATGGTCTAAACAGGAAACCCCGTGAGGAAATATTAAATAAATCTACATTTGTTTGATTTTCCTCAAGGAATAATTAGTTAAACAACAGTTTAATTAATATTCCTCGTCATATTTAACGCAAAATAGGAAAATTAATTACATAAATCATTATTTATCATGTTATTTTCTAGGAATAATTATTTAAACCTTATTTAAATAATATTCCTTGTTAAATTTGACTAAATCATTTATAAATAATTATTTATTTGATTATTGCTCAACCATATCCTTAAAGTAATAAATAAATCATTTATTTATTTATTATTTACAAATAAAGGCATTTGACCCAAGTCAAATTCTTTTTCCCTCCAACAAAAATAATAAAATATTCCATAAAAGTTGGATCTTGATTTGGTTAATAATATTTTAATTATGCACCAATATCTAGACTAACTCAATATTTTGTTATAAATGTATGGCTTTTTCCATTCATTCACTACCTTTTGTTGCCTAAAGATCACTCTAGATCTATACTCTCGGTCGGTATGACTTTGATCCACCATCATTGTCATATTTTTCTATCTTTTTGCTTGTGAGCTCCCTTTGAGTTCCATTTTTGTCTAGGTTTTCTACACCATCAAGAGAGAGGGATTTTAGATCTAAAGTGCTGAGGACTTACAAAAACCCATCCCATTGAGGAGAACTAGTAATATCCTTCTATGTTTTCCTCCCAAGTGCCATTGATACAAAAATTCATTCAACATATTCTTGTCTTGTCTATTGGATGCATGGAGCAACTCTTGTTTTTATTTACTGCTTAATGTCTTTTAATGCATAGATCTAGATTTTTGCAGCATTTATCTTGATCAACTAATTGTAGATCTAAAGATATTGGTAGCCATATTTGTTGTTAGGGTTGTTTTTTATGCACAACTAAAGTGGTCCTTTTTCGTACACTTGTGATTAAGATTCATACTAACAGTGTACACAAGATTGGTTTATGTAAGTTTTTTTTTTTTGAAATAGGGGAATTTTTAAATGGCTCCAAAAAAACCTATGTTTTATCATTTTTTTAAGAGTTTTAAAAAAGGATTTATGTTTTATCATATTAAAATAAGATTTTTTATTAAAACTCCAATTTTTTAACATGATCTTGTAAAGCTACCTCTATTTTGAATTAAGCAAACTTTATAATACAAAATACAAAGAAACAATTGATTAAGGTTTTTTTTTAATAAGTTATTTATATTTTTTAAACTTTGAACTTACTTTTATAAGTTATCTCCTAAAATGTTACGATATAAATATGCGTCTTTAATTATATTTTCTCTATACCATTGTTGTAAGAACCGACCCCCAAGGATAAGGAGGCGGAACTGCTTCCCGTATAGATCTTCCATTGATCTTTTGTTCGGAACCTCAGATTCAAAAATCAGATCTGCGATTCCACAATTTTTTGACGATTCCTAGAAAATTGGATCTGTGATTCCACAATTTTTTGGCGATTCCTGAAAATAAGATTCATCGGGACCTGATTCACAGTTCCAACTGCTTGGTTTGCGGGTCTAGAAAGGATTGGGTGCAGATCCGTGGAGGTTCAAGCATGTATCCACCACGGATCGCGAGCAGATCTGAGAGAAGGTGGACAGTTCTCACGGTTCTGCGGGATTTTTTGTTTGTTTTTCTTTTGGATATTTCGAATTGTTATGTGAGAAACTTTGATTTTTGAATACTCCCAAGGTGCCCTTTGATGATCCCTAAATGCTTCCTAGATGCTCTCTAATTCTAATGTTAAATTCTTAAAGTAAAATAGACATTCTCTTGTATATTTCATTTCCATCCTTTTACTTAAATTTTTAACATTGCCATCAAATGACTCAGGAAGTTTGAGAGAGGTTCCAATCTCATCAGACTTCATATGGAGAAAATAGAATTTCATGTCCCATTCAAAATTTAGGACACTTAGCAGTTTTTAGGATCAATGGGATTGTGGCATTTCATTGGATTATATCATGTACGAGGGCATGTGATTGGCATTTAGTCAAGAGTGTTGAGCCCTATATGTACCCCAATGTTGGCGTTGTTGATTGTTGAACTCCTTTTTCATGACCTTAGCAAAAATGTACCCTTCACTCAATTCAATCATTGATTAGGCATGTTAAGATTTCTCTACTATATAATAAGGCTTGGATTAGGTTGTCTGATCAATATTGGGAAATGTTGACTAATATCCCTAAAGATTCGAAGTAGAGGAGAATGATAGACAAGAGGAGAGGAAAGACTAGATTCTAGATTGTTGATGGTGGAATAATTAATCATTGATGTACAATTGATTGTTTTACATGTTAATTGCATGTCATCAGAATACTATAAGGGGTATGCAATATATGGAAAATTATTTTATTATCTATATAAAATTTTCGTAGTAGATAATGGTTAATGCAACATTTTCCAAAATAGGGGAATTTTCTAAGAGCTTTAAAGTACCTACATCTTATCATGGTCAAGAGATGGACTTGTGTTAAAGTTATGATTCTTTAACATTAGCATGCTAAGCTATAATTACTTTGAATGAAATAATAATAATTAAGAAAACTTTGTTTAATATAAAATACAAATAAACACCTTTGTAGGATTTTCCTTATAGTTATTTTATATTTTTGAAACTCCCAACCTAGTTTTATAGGCTAGACACATTTTTCTCCTACAATAGTATAACCTAAAAGTGCATCCGTAACCATTTGTTAGTCTATACTCATTAAATTAAAGGCCTGTTACAAGTATTATAACAAGTAAAAAAGTTATCCCCCTGGGGTTAGCTCGCTTAGCGAAGCATGTAAATGTGTTTTGTAAAATATTATGAGGTCCTTGATTTGATCCCTCGAATTAACCATTTTCCATGTTAGGGTAGACATGGTGTACCTAATGATTATAGTTTTTGCAAATGGAATTGACCACATGTCGCACAAGGATGAGACCACCCTGATTTTTTATTCCCCTAATAAAATTAAAAAATTATTTTAAATCCTATGGTTAAATTTCTATTTGACTTTCAAATTCCCCCCCTAAAAATTCACACGTCGTTCCCATAAAATGCTCCCAATTCTTAAGTCGTAGTGTCTGCTCAAAATGTAGTGTTTCTTAACTGTTGGACTTGAAATAAAAACAAAGTATATAGATAATATAATTAAAAAAATATAGATACAAGAAACAAATAAGATGAAATGTGTGAAATATATTCTTGTATTATGATATAAGAATAAAGAAAGAAATGTCCACTTGCCTCTTAAGGTGGGTTGACCTTTCATTAACAAATTCTTGATATACAAGGGCATGCAGTAAAAAAACACTATATAACTTTCTTTCTCATTAAATATGTTCTAAATATAAAAAACCTAACTACTTGTGGTCTGGAATTGTTAATGAGTACTAAGTATCTGGTTGACCTGATAAAGTGGACCCTTTTAAATTAAGTAGTTATCGTCCACAAAATATAATAGGCCTTATTCAAAGAGGATCACTACTTTCAATAATTGACTAACTCTTAGTTAGCCTAAAGGTGAGGAGATTAAGATAAGAACCTCACATATAATCATCTTTTTCTCATATTCCTTTCTCCATTGGCTTGCATACATCATATGTTATGCTCCAAATGCATAAAATATCATAAAAAACTAGAAGTACACACCATGCACAATAATTCAATTATGGAGAAAAACTCCAAGATAGCTAAGAGAGATAATTTACAAAATAACACCTTAAATAAAGGAATAAACTCTTGCAAATACACCAAATCCATTCATGCATCCTGTTGTGGCTTATTTGCAATATCGTTTATTTTAATTTTGCAAAAATACAAAAACATAGAAAAATGTGAAAAATCTATGTTAAAGTATAAGTTTCTCA
This sequence comes from Pinus albicaulis, assembly GCA_034641835.2. Classification (NCBI taxonomy): domain Eukaryota; kingdom Viridiplantae; phylum Streptophyta; class Pinopsida; order Pinales; family Pinaceae; genus Pinus; species Pinus albicaulis. The sequence continues at coordinate 98,500 of JAXQQM020085971.1, read as the reverse complement.
TACTTTATCTCAAAGATGTAATATTGTGTATTAGTTTAAAGTTTGATACTTCAAAGGATTCATGAAGGTGGGTCCCAACACTCAGTTAATAAATGAGCAAGTTTGTGAGCAGGGTCCGAAGATTTGTTTGGCAGGAGATAAAAGCGACAACCCGCAGGCACATTCAACACATGGGTTAATGAGGAGGGTGCCTCCGCAGTTGACCCCGTTGACTAGGGGGCTGATCAAGATCTGAAGTCAGGATTAACTACAAGGGCATGACCCCGATGAGCACTCTATAACTTTGAGGCCTCCTGCAGTGAAGTAAGCCACTGGTTGGCGACAACTATCAGCCACGTCATGGTATCGTTTAATGGTCGTTTGGCGCGTCAACTCATCATTAAATTCATAAGACCCACGCCACCTATTTAAAAAAAATTCCTCTTTTCGCAAGGCTATTTTTGTTTCTCTGTACTTGTCAATTTGATTGCACCTATGTCTTCCATTATTGTCTGCGACCTTGTCATTTTTCGCCACCCTAAGCAGAATTATGGATAAGCGTTCGTCTCTTTCCGGCTCATCCATTCATATTCCTCTCATGGACACTGAGATGGATATCCGAGACACTGTTTTCTCTTTATATCACCTCCAATTCTATCAACAATTATGTCTGAATGACAAATCATGTCCAATTTTCTCCATCATGGCCAAAACTAGTGTATTGTCTACATATATTCCAAGAACACACCTTTTCCCCGAGTTTGTGCACTGCCTAGTGTCTGTCATGCACCCCAGAAAATGCTTTGTAATGAATTGTCTCGGAGAGAATTTCTTATAAGTCTCAGCCCTGTTAATTTATCAAGCCCTATGTTACCCAGAGTTAGAATCATATGTTCAATTCACTGACGAGTCATTGATAGTACATTATGATAGTCTTGCAGGTCAGAATTCAATCAGTTCGTATTTTTCCTAAAGCCAGATACAAAGTGGTTTGTACCTGATAGCAAAGAATTCTCCATGGAAGTTTTTGACGCAGAAGTTCGGCCAGTGCTGAGGTGTATTTCAAAGATATTGGGAAAAGAAGATGACAACATAATTGACAAATTAGTTCTGGGAATGTTTGCATTGATGATGAAGCCAGGAGTAGTGCTAGATATTCCTTCATATTGGCAAGAAGTTGTCAATACTCAGCTCATGATTTTATCACTCACTAGGTTATTCAGGTTCCCCTCTCTTACCATTTACCTCTTTTTATATCAAAATGTGGAAGAATTCTTGAATTTGGGGTTAAATATCATGGATGTAAATAAAAAGAGGCAGTCAGTAGTGTTTTGGACTAATGTAGTAAGAGAGGAACATAATGAGGAGGGTCTGTTTGATTTTGCAAATCATTTTATGTCTACTGCATATAAAATTCTGAATGGGGTTTCTCCCCCATGTTTCCTGCCAAAGGCTCTTGAGAATTCCTGCAGTTGGGAACAAATTGTAAGTTTGGATATTGGTATGTTTATGAAGACTATTATGAGATAAGACTTTATGGTGTTGGGGTAGAACCATATAGGCTTCCTATATTTGTGCCTATGAGATTATTTGCTTTAGATTTCATTAGGCAGAGTTTAAATGTTGACCAAATACATTTTGTACCTATGAAAAAGGGTCATATGTTTAAGCTACCTATGTCTATGGGTCCATTTATAGTCAACATGAGACAAGCAGTTGATGAAGTTAATATGATGTTAGATGGACTGCACTTGATGTTAGGTGATAAGTGGGATTATGACCCCCATAAAATGATTTAAAATAGGATAATTAAAAATGGTTATTCAACATTTTTTCATGAAAGTAGACCTAACATAGAGAAGCTAGCAAATAACGTTTTTGCAGGTTCTGTTGGCTCAAATATTCAAACTCCTATCATATCTTAGAAATCAAGAAAGAGGAGTAAAGAGGCATTTTTAGATTCTGAAGATGAGGAGAAGAGAGCTGAAAAGAGGACAAAATTAAATGAAGACTTAACAGGTGCTCAGCCTAATTTCTCACTTCAACTAGGAGATGAGCAGAATGTCCCAGCCTCACAAAGTAGACATGGAGATGCTCAGGAACAAGTACCTTTGATTAAACAACTGTTTGCTAAGATTGCTGAAAGGAATTAAAGGATGAAGGCTAGCATGGAGACACAGGCTGAGTATCAAATAACTCCAGATCAAACAAGATTGTTGACTGCCATGGATCTTGAAAAAGATCAGTTTAAGATTTCTCTTTCTCACCCCTATGATATGACCATAGGGTCATCAAATAATTTTGATATTGTAAATTTAACTGTTGATGTAAGAAATATTCCTTTGCTTGACAAAGTAAATTTACATAGACAAACATGTCAACTGGTAGTAAATGTTTTGACTAGCTCTTAAGGCTGAAAAAATGTTATGAAAGGTGATCAAGCAACTGAAATTGGAGAAATCCAACTCCAGGGCTTAAACAACACAAAATGAAGAACTCGAAAAAATAATTGTAAAGATTGGAGTAGATCTAAATGACATGTCTGTTGTGCAAAAGTTGCTACAAAGTGAAAAATCATAAATTTATGTGTTGAAGAAAAAATTGAAGTTACCTACAGGAGAACATTCTATGGCAGCAAAGGTGGCAGAAGTGGAAAGTGAGAAAGAGAGCGTTCTTCAGCATCTCTTGCAGAAAGAAGAAGAAATTACTAAGTTAAAGGAAATTGTGTTGTCATTACAGAATCAGATTGATTCTCATTCCTGCACTATTATTTTACCATCTGGCAATGATGATCCAGCAGCACAGATATCTCAATTAAACATTGAATTGAAGATGGCATAGAGAGATCTCAAAAGGGCACAAAATGATCTGAAGACAGTAACAAAAATCATGCAACCCAAGGATGGGGAGATCAATAAATACAGGACAGATTGCCAAAAAATTGATGCTGAGATTAAGAGTCTAAATGAGAAATTGAAGGGAAATATATCTTTGATACAGGCTAAGGACATAATCTGGAATGAAATCATTGAAGAAATGAAAGCAGCTTGGAGATCTCTGACTAGTGTATCAAAAGAAAAACGCATTATCAGATATTTTGAGGAGTAGGTTATGGTAGACAAGCAGAAGGAGAGAGCTATTTGGGAAAAGACATTTATTGATTTTATTGATTCAAAGACTAACTAAGAGTTAGAGGAAAATGAGATTAAAGATAGAATTCAATATGTTGTGGAGATTAACAAACTGATTGTTAAAAATTATTGCAAGAAGACCACTGAGAAGAAGTTGACTGATATCAAGGAAGCAATAAATAAGTTTGACAATCTGTATGAAAAAAGAATAAGGGCAGGATTGCCATCATGTTGGGCCCTTGGAGGCAGTCTTTTGTCATGGGATTCTTATGAACCACTATTGATATTAGCAAAAAGCAAGGTGGATAACACTCATGAGAAGACTCATATTTTGAAAGGTTCAACAGTTATTAAATTTCTTTAGAGGCACTTTCAGCAATTATGGTTGGTGAAGACCTTATTTACAGAGAGACCAACATTCAACAGAATCACCTCATTTAGTCTAGAGTATCACAAGCTGATTAATTCACCTAGGACAAACATTGAAGTGTGGAAGAAATGCAGAGCCTGGATGAATGTTATACCTAAAGATCCCTCAACTTCAAAGAAAGACAAGTCAGCAAATCAAGAGAATACAGCAGTAGCGGGACTAGTTCATATTCAGCAAATAGATTAGGATTTAAGTTTTATTTTATCTCTTTTAAGAGAATGTAATTGTAATGAGACATTTCGATGATATTTAATAGGTAGTTTAAGAAGTTTCAAGTAGTTTGATTAGTTAGGAGTAGTTTCAGCAGTTACAAACTTCTTTGCATTGTATTTAAAGAGAAAGAATTGAAAGGAAAAGGTTTTGAGTTTTGGACCTTTGGACTACTGCAAATTTTGTACTCAATTTTATGATGATTCATGAATGAAGATCAAGATTCCTGCATATGTTGTTATTAATATGTTTTCTAGTTTCCATTTTTTATTTTCCTTCTATGAATAAAATGAAGTAATGAAGTTGCAGGTCTCTTTTTACACATGTAATTAAGAGTTAAATATCCTTAATGGGTGCTCCTTCATTTTAACTATTCCACTTTCTTAAAATTCTTCTGAAGTTTAAAGTGATAGATTTTGTTTATCAGCATTTCAGTTTGGGCTTCCTTCCTTCATGTTCTTCTTATCACTCCATTTAATATTAGTAGATAATGGCATTGTGAAGCATTTGTTGCATCAGATTCTTGAGGGTTTAAATAATAGATTTCTGAGGGTCATTAAGCAAAGACCATTTGACATAATCTTTCTGTGACATATATATATGTCTTGAGCACTGATTCCTTACCATAGCCAAGGGATTGTTTCTTAAGATACAACACATCCAAAATACTGTCCTCAATGATGACTACATGATCTCTATATATAGCTATTCAAACATCAAAGATGTGTCCCATTAATTATTAGAATGACCTTATTACATATACATTCACATATTGCATGCACATTTAATGATCTGAAAATGGAAGTACTTGAAAATGTGTGCAAGGTATCCATTTTCATTAACTTAAATGTGAAAATTCTTAGATCTATTCCAAAGATTGACGGTAGGGGCATTTACTGGATATGTCACCTTTGATAAAAGGATGAGATCCAGAGGCTACCTGGCCCTTTACAAACTTTTTCTTTAGAACTTGAAGAAGTTAACACTCATAATCTGAAAATGAAATTACTTGTATTTGTTGTTCAAGGTATTCATTTCCATAAAATTATATATGCAAACTATCATTCATGTCTTGCAATTGAAACAAAGTGCTTTTGGTAAATTTCTGAGTCTTATGTGTGAAGGAGTGTTATTTATTTTTACTGTTTAACAAATTAAATCTAAAAAACACAGCAAGATAAAATCACATAATATAACACAGCAGTTGATGAGGTAGTTCACCCCTCCTAGGCTACATATACCAGGTCCAAGGCCCCCAAATGGGCATGTCCTCGCTCTATTAGATGCTCAAATTGGTTATAAAGTGATAAGAAAACCTAAACAGGAAAAATAAGCTGTAGAAATGAGTTCAGAACATAGAAAACAGTAAATATTGGCTTTTATTTCACCTCCAATGGTTAACCATAGCCCAATACAACTCCAACACTCCCTAGGCCTTGATGGATCTTCAAGCTTCTCTGCTGAAAAAGTACCTAAAGATGAACTCTGTTGCCTCTACAACATGCACCATTGGCTCTGGAATGCTCAAAATACCCAAAATCAAAAACAATTTCATCTAAAAATGTTCTGTCTGCTGAAATTTATGCCCAACTAAAGTTTTGTCCAGGTTGGCTTAAGGAAACTCCGCCAAAACTGGAAAGACTACAGATAGCTCCACTAAAAATAGCATTCACCGCCGGAATTGGGGGCTCCACTCTAGATTTATTGGAACCGTTTAATTTAGCAATAAAAGTTAGGTTGTGCTGGCCACATGGCCGCATTAACCGCCGAGGAAAAAGTTTAACAGACCACGTAATAAAAATCCGAACTTACAAACCGTGGCATTAAAATGAAGTGGAGTGGTCACATAGTGGGGTCTTCCGCATAAACTGTCGGGATATCCGTTTCAAAAACCGCCGCGGTTAGGCCTTAAGGCCTTGGTTTTCGGACTAGGGTCATATGGTGTGGGGGCTGGCCCCCTTTTATCATCATTCCAAACCATTACCAACATTAAATATAAACTTCGCCCCATACATAATAAGAACTAAACTCGTGGTATGATGGTAAGTCATGGGCGCTTTAACTTGGAGGTCTTGGGTTCGATTCCCAGAACCTCCAAACAATTTTTCCATGTGAAAATTTAAACAGGCCTGGGGCCACGTGGCAGCCTCTGGGCTTGCCACGTGGCACCCATTGATTGGCCAAAATTCACCAAAGTCAAACCACTATGCAATTCCGTGTTGCCAATTGTCAAATGGTGATTGGCCCAAGTGGAATATTATAAGGAATATTCCAAGGAATATTTTGAGGAATATTCCAATGAATATTTTGAGGAATATACCTTTTTTAATTTTCAAAATTGGGAAGTCAAACCTGGTCAAACTGGTCTTTTGCCTCAAATTATGAATTTTCAAACTTGAATAACTTTCACATACAGTGTCGGATTTGAGTGCAGTTCATGGCTACAAGATCGTATCGACGAGGGCTATCTTGTCATTCTAGTTTCAACCAATTCTAAGCAGTTCCAATTTTGAGCATTTTCTTCACTTAGGACATGATCACCTGATCACACCTCCCAATGGTAAGATGTTGGACCCACAAAAGCTCTCTTGTTACAAAAAATGAAGATGAGGAGACTGATTCTCCACTCTTCCAACTTTGAACCATTGAAATATTCTTGACTTCATCAAATTGAGCTTCTCATAAAAATATAAATTATTCCTTGAATTCATTGATCGAATGTTGCTAACATTGACTGATTCATGACACAAATTCTTGAAATTTGCAGAACAGAAACTATAATTTGTAGAAAGCATATTGTTTCCACAATGGTAAAACTTCAGAGAAGACTACAAATAAGATTCACCTTGCCAACTGTCCACATGACGAATTTTTGTTGTGTGTGCCATGCACTTGTGCCGAATCCCGACCAAGTTTTCTCGCCATACCAATCTGCCATTCTGAAACCAGCAATGACCCTTGCTGAACTGTCTGCCCTCTTTGCTTGCATGCCTTTCCATCTCATGAACTCTTGCACCGCTTTGCACCGACACTTCGTTCTCTGCACCGATCATCACCAAAGGTACCTTGTGCAACATATTGTCATCTTCTTTCAAAGACGAACTGTTATCAGACTGAAACATACCATCATTTATATCAGCAATATCATGAAAATGAAAATGTACAAAATCTTGTTGTTTAACCATCAACAAAGTCAGATTTTGACTTGCATTAACTAGCCTTTTCAATTGCCCTGCATGGACTAAAGAAGATTCTAGCTTCTTCTTATGTGCTCTCACAATGTAATATTTTCCATCCTTGAACAAGTGATAATTATTCTCATGGCAATGGAAGATTTCTTTTCTGTCATATAAATATGGACTACCCAACACAACACCTATAATGTTAAGTGGTACTACATCCAGTTCAACCCAATCAACATACTGAGCTGTTATGGCGAAGCGCAAGATACACTTCTTTGAGACTTGTGAGTTTGCATCCTTGCATATCCACCCAAGTGGATAAGGCTTTGGATGTGGAATTGTCTCAAGTTTCAACTGTTTGACCAAGTCTTCTGAGATGAGATTAGCTTGAGACCCACTATCAAAAAGTGTGTCTATCTTTGTGTGGTTTGAGATTATCCTCACATGAAATAGCTCTATCCTCCTCTTTTCATTTTGAGTTTCTTTGTGACAGTTAAATGTGCTATAACTAGGATTTGTTTCTTGTACAACCTCTTTCCCCTTTATGTTCTTTAATACCATGGTGATACCTTTAGTCTCATCACCTAATTTATACCCTAAGTCATGTTCAACATTTGCAACAGTTTTCCCCTTTTCTTTGGTTTTGTCTTTGTTTTTATATTTCTCTGGTTTCAACTCCGGATGAAGCTTCGAACAGTGATCTTCATCGTGGCTTGTTTTTGAACAATTCTTGCAAAAGAATTTCCCTTTTTCCTTTCTAGAGTTTGCAATCCTTTTTCTTCCTTTGCATTTAAAATCACTACTCTCATTCAATGCATCAAAAGTGTTTTTCCCTCTAGCCTCTAAATGCGTAGCTTGTACGAAAACTTTGTCTAGACTAGTAGGATTAAACATAAGGATAGTCTGTATAAGGTAATTATGCAATCCACCTATATATTTTAGCGAAGTATCTTGAATTTGTAAGTCTACTCCTAACAACACTGCTCTTCTCCTAAACTCTTGAGTGTATTCTTGAACACTTTGTAATTTAAGCTGTCTAAAGTTTTGCCAATTCATTATAGCCTTTTGTAGATGAGCAAGAGGATAAAATTTCTTCTTAATTGCGGAAATAAATTCAATCCATGATAAGTTAAGCTTACCATGCTTTCGAATTTCATCCTTGGTCTTGGCTTCCCACCATACCAAAGTTACTCCGTCCATCCTTAATGAGGCTAATTGTATTTTAGTGTCGTCATCATGCCAATTTTGAATCCTTAAATAGACTTCCAATTGTTTGATCCAATTATTTAATTTCTCTGCATTAACTTCACCGTTAAACATGGGAAATTCAAATTTGACATCAAGCTTTAAAAAAGGATTTTTACCAATGGTTTTCAACTTATGTGACTGATTTACTGAACTCGAGGAAGATGATGATGAGGAAGAGGATGACGATGGAGATGGTGGATCACCATTTCCTCCATTCCCTTTCTTTGACTCATCATTACCCTTCTTTCCTCTTGAGGAATCCTCCCCTTCTTTTTGGTTTTTAGACCCTTCTCCAGCAATCCTATCATTTCTTTCTTGATAGAGGATCCTTACCATTTCAGTCATATCCAAGAAAGCTTTCTGAAATACCCTTTCTTCTTCCTTGGGATCCATCTCTTCTTGAGTTTCACCTTCTCTTGAAGACATGCTTGTAGCTGCTTCTAGGGCTCTTGGAGGTGGTTCTCTAACCCTTATTAGTTGTGGATTAGCTTGTGCACTAACCAAATTTCCTTCACCTCTCTTGAGTTTTAACCTAGTCAGCATCAAAACTTGCAAACAAATGACTTAAACTTTGCACAAAAGAAATGCTGACTAAAAACTCTAGCTCAAAACCATAGCTCCGATACCAACAGATCTGAAAATGGAAGTACTTGAAAATGTGTGCAAGGTATCCATTTTCATTAAATTAAATGTGAAACTTCTTAGATCTATTCCAGAGATTTACTGTAGGGGCATTTACTGGATATGTCACCTTTGATAAAAGGATGAGATCCAAAGGCTACCTGGCCCTTTACAGACTCTGTCTTTAGAACTTGAAGAAGTTAAAACTCATAATATGAAAATGAAATTACTTGTATTTTTTGTTCAAGGTATTCATTTCCATAAAATTATATGTGCAAACTGTCATTCATGTCTTGCAATTGAAACAAAGTGATTTTGGTAAATTTATAAGTCTTATGTGTGAAGGAGTGTTATTTCTTTTTACTGTTTAACAAATTAAGTCTAAAAAACACAGCAAGATAAAATCACATAATATAACACAACATCTGATGAGGCAGTTCACCCCTCCTGGGCTACATCTGTCGGGTCCAAGGCCCCCAAATGGGCATGTCCTTGCTCTATTAGATGCTCAAATTGGTTATAAAGTGATAAGAAAGCCTAAAAAGGAAAAATAAGCTATATAAATGAGTTCAAAACACAGAAAACATTAAATATTGGCTTTTTTTTCACCTCCAGTGGTTAACCATAGCCAAATACAGCTCCAACACTCCCTAGGCCCTCATGGCTCTTCAATTTTCTCTGCTGAAAAATTACCTGAAGATGAGCTCTGTTGCCTTTGCAACCTACACCATTGGCTCTGGAATGCTCAAAATACCCAAAATCAAAAAAACATTCATCCAAAAAGGTTATGTCTGCTGAAAGTTATGCCCAACTGAAGTTTTGTCCAAGTTGGCCTAAGGAAACTCTGCCAAAACTAGAAAGACTGCAGATAATTCCACTAAAAATAGCATTCACCGCCGGAATTATGGGCTCCGCTCCAGATTTATCGGAACCATTTAGTTTAGCAATAAAATTTAGGTTGTGCTAGCCACATGGCCGCATTAACCGCCGGGGAAAAAGTTTAATAGACCACGTAATAAAACTCCGAACTTACAAACCGTGGCATTAAAATGAAGTGGAGTGGTCACATAGTGGGGTCTTTCGCATAAACCACCAGGATATCCATTTCAAAACCCGCCGCGGTCAAGCCTTAAGGCCTTGGTTCTCGGATTGGGGTTGTATGGTGTGGGGGTTGGCCCCCTTTTACCGTCATTTCAAACCATTACCAACGTTAAATATAAACTTCACCCCATACATAATAAGAACTAAACTCGTGGTATGACAGTAAGTCGTGGGCGCTTTAACCCGAAGGTCTCGGGTTCGATTCCCAGAACCTTCAAACAATTTTTCCATGCGAAAATTTAAACAGGCCTGGGGCCATGTGGCACCCGTTGATTGGCAAAAATTCACCAAAGTCAAAACACTATGCAATTCTGTGCTGCCAATTGTCAAATGATGATTGGCCTAGGTGGAATATTTCGAGGAATATTCTAGGGAATATTCTTAGGAATATTCTAGGAATATTCCTTTTTTAATTTTCAAAATTGGGCAGTCAAACCTAGTCAAACTGGTCTTTTGTGTGAAATTGTGAATTTTCAAACTTGAATAACTTTCACATACAGTGTCTGATTTGAGTGTCGTTCACGGCTACAAGATCGTATCAACAAGGCCTATCCTGTCGATCTAGTTTCAACCAATTCTGAGTAGTTCCAATTTTGAGCATTTTCTTCACTTAGGACATGATCACCTGATCATTTAACACCCTATATGACCTCATTGGGCTCATTTCATATACCCCACATATGCCTCCTTTGGGGGCATATCATAATACCCTCTTTCAAAAATATTTGTCCTCAAATCTTTGAAATTAAGGGTGTTACATGTGATGAACCGAAATAATACTATTTCATTATTTCTGTGTTATTATTTTCTTTGATGATGATCCATCAATCCAAGATCCATTATATTCGGCCTTGATCCTCGCTGGTTAGTTGCATAATTTTCTTTCCTTTGATTCTATGTAGTGTGTTATAAACTTGTTTTCCACACTATGCCCGTCATATAAACCATATGTGAGCCCCCCACAATTGTTGGCTTGAATGTATCCCTTCTCCTCCTTATCTATGCTCAATTAGTATCCCATCTCTCCCACAACCTTGGCATATTATGTACCTATATTTTCATGAGTGTGTGCATTTTGTCACCCATTATACAACTTGGATTCTTCTTGCGAGCTATGGAGGTCAAAATTATAGAAGTTGTCTTTCCCAAGGATATCAAGTTGGCCTATCCTATTATGACTTAGTTGAGGGTTAATAATTGTAAAATTTTCCTAAACTCTCTTGGTTCTAGGTGTCTTTATACATCCTCCAAAATATATGAGACACCTATTTAGTGAGACCCTCTCAAGGGTGAGTGGTAGAATTATAGAGAGATACCCTTGTAATGTTGGTGAAATATCACCAAAACACTCTTCTTTGCATCTCAAATGAGTCTAAATTTCTTGTAAGTTGAGGGAAGAACATAAATAACATATTAGAGGAGAGCATGTGGTATAACTAAGGTATAATTCTTTATATAATTTTCTATCACGTAATCGAAACATTGATTTCTCTCCATTTCATGTTTGTATATGTGAACTTATGGTTTATTTTTTTAGTTTCTTGTAGTGTGTGCTAAGTTACATGTCTGTTGCAAAGGAAACTTTGTTGTTTATTTGTGCTTGTGTGTAGGGGCTTGGATTTAGGAGTTGGAGCAAGATCTATATATGAGTATGGTTTCCAACTGTTATAAGGGGTTTGCAATCGACAACATTTTGTGAGGGTTCTAAGGTGAAATCATCTATTTATATTTCTCCTTTGATTGTATGCTTGGTTAATTACATTGTTAAATAAGAGATTATTTTGAATATTTCACCCACTGCCTGGAAAATCTTGAGGTAGGATCTATGGGAAATAGGTCCTTTTCTTTTGGGTGAATTCAAAGGAAACAAAATTTGTGAATCCACTAAGGATGAGCTTATTCTCCTTCCTTCTTTGGGATCCCTAGTTTCTTATTGGTTATGAGTGTTTGTCTCTTTATTTTGGCCTTGTATATGTTGTTTTTAGCCTAGATGTTGATTGTATTTTCAAGATATGAGACCATATGTCCATAAAATTTCAATTTTGGAAGACAACCACTCCCTTTATATGAGTTACATGCTGAATACAATAGTTTTTCGCTCCCAATAAGCTACCCTATAGTGATTAGGACTCACCTTAATCTCTTTCTAGGACTGTTGACCTCTCAACATTGACAATCGTCAGTGGGATTTGCTTTAGCTCTCATTGTCAAAGCCTTAGATATGTACTTCTCTATCTATTATTAATTTATCTATTCCAAATATTATCTATACCATCTCTCATTTATGATATCTATTTCTTTTTGTCACTTTTATTTGTTTTGTACATGGTTGTTTTTATTGGCTGATCACATTTAATGGTTATTAACATTTTTGTTATATGTTTGAACTTGAGAACCCAATCTATTTTTTTTTTTTAATACTTGTGACCTATATGATTTGAGGAATTTCAAATAAACCCAATTTGTTTGGCATTCTATGGTTTGGATTTTTTTCCCTTGTAGATCATTGTAGGAGTAATTTTGTTGGCTTCATGCACTGAGAGACAAATTGAAGCTTTTTTTGTGTGTGAGCTTGATTTTTTTCTAGTTTTATAAGCCATAGTTCATTAATTTTTCTTTTAAAGCCTTAATTTTGATCTTTTGAGTGACTTTTCGTTTTTTTGCATGAGTATCTTAAGAGCGTTAATTTTTTATTTGTAAATTTTTTCGTGGATTGGCCTATTGTGTGAATTTGTTGAATGTCAAAAGATCATTGAGATAGGTTATGAGATCTTTAAATGTTTCTTGAAAAAGGAAAGAACTCTCTACCCTTCCTTTAACTCTTTTTCATCAAAATGGAAAATCCATTGCATTCTTCATTTTTTTTGAATTTTGGATTGGTATTGTGTCTGTTACACACCATCTTAGTTGCACTATGTACCCTTGAAAAATAAATAACCATAAAAATAAAGTGTTAATTAAATTTTTCCTATAATTTTTTGTTATAACACATCAACATTAGCTTAGGGTTGTAGAGTCTTGAAATAGATTTGGAGAGGACACTCTTCAAGGTAGAAAATTTGAAACTAACTTCACTAGTCAGTGTAAATCCATTTTTACTTCAGAAACTTGTCAAAATATCTTCTTACACAATATTCAAGTTCACAATTGCATTAGGAACTTGTGGAGTGACATCCCCACTCCCTTTCTAATGGTGTTCATTGAATTGTGCACATTAACATGGATCTCATTTGAGAAATCTCTTGGGAGGTTTCAGGCTTAGATACATTAGGAACTTGTGGAGTGACATCCCCACTCCCTTTCTAATGGTGTTCATTGAACTATGCACATTAACATGGATCTCATTTGAGAAATATCTTGGGAGGTTTCAGGCTTAGATACATTTCCTACACATATGGTTCTATTTAGACGTGTCCCATCGGTCATTTGGTTATGAGGTGGTAACCCTAGTGGCCTATATTTGGGCTATTACCTACGTAAATTTGGGTGGGAAGTCCCCAAAGTACCTTAGTAATACATTAATCACCATATGTAGGCGGGTGGCCACCAATATCCACCTAGATCAGTTTGTGAGGTTTTCTATCATGTATGCTCTTTATTAATTTCATATACATAAATTTACACCAATTAGATGTTAACTACTTAAAATTGGGATTACATAAGTTAGAATTGGAACTGCGATTGTACTTATTTAATTTTGTTCAACATGAAATTTTTGTTACTCAATCTTCTTGATTAATTTTTTCCCTTTTCTTTTTTCTATCCATATATTTGTAACATCTTCCTTCACTTCTTTTTTTTGGCACAAAATTAACATCAATACATGATAATGCTTTATATAATGTCAAATATTTAAAAAAGACCACATTCTCTTTCTCTCTATCTCAGCTTAAGCTAGAATAAAAAAAAAGAACATATTATTTAGTACATTAATGCTTGATCTAACATATTTTTTTATGCCCACATGGGATTCTATGAAATTTATAGAGAAACTAACATATTTCTGATTATCATTAAATCTATTCTCATTCATTCTAACACACATGCAAAGAAAAGAGTATAAACAATCAATATCCTTAGTAGTAATTATTATAATAATTACCTTAGTGATTAGGATGAGTAATTTTCTCTAATTTTAGGATGGTATAGATTTTATAAAGTTATTAATCATTTTTTCTTCATGTTATTAGACATTTATAAAGCTGCTAAGAAGCTGCTAAGTTTTCTTAATGACTAATGTTGTTTAATAAAATTATCATCATTCAATAAAAACTTCAAAATTTACTATAGTTCTAAAATGTAATCTTTTTCTACAAATAATGTTGTTTAGTTAGTTTAGTCTAAAAAGCATCAAATTTGTTTGGAAAATAATAGATATTTTTACAGGATTTTGATAAAATATGACAATTTTTTTTTGAAATCCTAACTATAGTTTTCAAGTTTCAAGATTACTTTCAATCTTTCAGATTTTAGGTGCTTAAAATTTACATAGTGTTAAATCCATTTACACCATCAAACATCAAACATCAAACTTAAGATTCAAACATTTTAACTTATAGGTATACAAATAAATATAATCTTTTTCTACAAATAAATACACATCACAAGTTTTTCTTTTATAATAATAATTTTAATATTGCTTTTAAAATTTTATTTTATCATTTTTAATAAGTTTTAAGTAGTTTAGTCTAAAAAGTATCAAATTTGTTTGGAAAATAATGGATATTTTTACAGGATTTTGATAAAATATTGCAATTTTTTTTGGAAATCCTAGTTATAGTTTTCAAGTTTCAAGATTACTTTCAATCTTTCAGATTTTGGTGCTTAAAATTTACATAATGTTAAATCCATTTACACCATCAAACATCAAACTTAAGATTCAAACATTTTATATGAAATAAATATACATTTTCCCTTCATTTTATAGGGAATAAATATACATTTTTCACCATAAAGATAACCATTTAAATTTCACCATGATAGTGTATTTACCAAAGAAAAATACTATGGCAGATCCTGAAAGGTTGAAAAGATATCTATCAAAACGATGAAAAATCCCAATTACTTCCCCATCCTCCTCTCAGCTGAGAGTTACAGTCTCTATTGCCTTCTCGGCATCCTTCCCGAAAGCCTCAGTTGTTTCCCTCTTATATCTGTAGCAATAAGAGACGAACGAGAAAAAAATGAAGTTCAATACATTAAGAACAGCTAAGAATGCATAGTAATAATCCAGACGCGATGCATTCAGATTATTAAGAATCCACCCCTTATGGCCCCTTCGTCCAGTGATATTACTCACAATTGTCAACAGAAAACTACCCATGAAGGAACCCACTCCTAGAGAGCTTGTGTACAGTGAAGTTCCAAGGCTCTGCATACTTTCTGGTGCTTGGTCATAAAAAAACTCTATTTTCCCGATATCTAGCAACGCATCCGCTGTGCCCATCAGTACAAACTGTGGAATCAGCGTGTATATGCTGCGGGGCACAATTGCCTTGCTGTTATTTTGAATCCCGTGATCTCTAATCACATCTAATCGTTTAACTTCTGTGGCAATTGCTATGCCCATCACAAGAATCTGGATCACCATGCCTGCTCCCATTCTCTGCAGAGATGTTATGCCTTTGGGATTTCCTGTGAATCTTCGGAAGACAGGGACCAATATTCGGTCATAGACCACCGTTGTTATTAGCATTGATAGCGTGAGGAAGGCCGAAGTGCTCGCTGCTGGGATTTCGAAGCTCCTGGAATTACCTAAATGCCTGTCCAGTGTGGCCGCCTGTTTCACAAACAGCGTGCCTACCAGCGTTTCCATCGTGCTGGGTATGATGGTAGCCAACCAGACAGGAAGAAGTCTTATCATAAGCTTCGTCTCCTCCACTTCAGTCACAGTGCTGACCCTGGTGTTGGTTATGTCTTCTGCACTTTTAATGGCTGCGTTGTCTAAGTATCTGTAAACATAACGAGTTTAAATTTTAATGGGACAGAATGACAGCGGTTGGAAAAAATATCAAACTCAGAAATATGCATATAAACACATAATGTGGAACAATGGACCTACTTTTGCTACTGCTAGAAGCATAGAGAGTGTATCTAGCTGGTGTTGAATCTGGATAATATATATATATGTAAATATATTGTTAGTATACATTTAATTTAATGTTAAATTTATCAAATTTCTAGAAATGTTTTTTTTTTTTTAAATATAAAATTTTAAAAAGGATTTGTATAGTTTTTTTTTTTTTTTTTGTAAACTTTGAATCGAGTGGATATGCTTGGCTCCAGTGTAAAGCAACCAGCACCTATTCAGTGATTATGTGATGATTGAGTTTTATGAATTTTTTTTTTTTTTCATTTTAATATGCATATTACAGATAGCATTTATTTTCTGAAGTTCTTGTATGTAATGAACAGTAAATTGGATATAGCAGACAGTGTTAGGTTCAAACTTTATTGATTTTGGACAATAAATTGGATATAGTAGACACTATTAGGTTCAAACTTTATCAAATTTGGTTGGTCTATAACTGTTTAAGGTGACCAACAGACTTGGTTTCTGCGGGCAGACTTGGTTTCTGCGGGCAGGTTGAAGCCGTCCAACATTATTCACTGTAACCTACATTTGTCTTTTTTTATTAATGGAAAATTAAAGAAAGATTTGCTGAACTTACAAAAAAAAAAATTGATCTCTCTTAACTTTGGTAAATCTAAAGTTTATATATATATATATATATATATATATATATATATATATATATACACACACACTTTATACTAAGTAAAAGAAGTACACATCTCCTTCATCTTCCACAACCAAATAGTAAAATGTTTTAATTATAAGAATTTTTATTTTTATTTGTTTTATATAATATATACAAAATATCTCTATAAATATATGTGTATTTACTTTAAGTTTTTTTCTCATCAATAATTTTTTTAAATGTTATAAGTGAAATACCATATTAAATATTAGGAAATATTTCATTTATAACACTCATTCCACCCAACCAAGTTAAACAAAGCCATTACAACAACATTTATTAAGGCATTATAGTTCACCATGTCATTAGTGAGGATTTGAACATGTTAAGAAAGATAATACCAATTCCACCAAACTACAGAAAATAACCCATTTGACTTCACATACACATAATTCAAATATTATTCTTTTGTAACTATTAGTAATAATAATAAATTAAAATAATATTATTTTTTATGAAATTTTTTAATTTTGATAATGTGAGATATATCATGAGCTAAGTGTTTTGAGACTATAGGATTGACCAATTATTGAGATTCAAGCTCACTTTATCATGGAAATTCTTAACCTATAAATAGGCTTTGATGATGATGATAATAATAATAATAATAATAATAATCCAATTTTAAGGTCATACATATTTTTAAGGTTTTGACTGCTAAGTCTAGCAAGGCATTCAAACTCACTTTACCTTGGAAATCCTTAACTTATAAATAGGCTTTGATAATAATAATAATAATAATAATCCAATTTTAAGGTCATACATATTTTTAGGGATTTTACTGCTAAGTCTAGTAAGGCATACCACCTTTGGTTTTGAACTTGTGACCTTTTAAAAAGAAACACATGCTCTTAACTATGAGGCCCACTCAAGCTATATACATACCATGACTCACTCATACCAAAATAATTACTCATGTTCATATGACATTTGTTTTTAATTAAAATAATAGAAAAATATAAGTACTTTTAAAATAAATCTTAACTTTTAATTTGTGAATACTACTAAGAATATTCTAAACTATTTTATGTAGATTAAATCCTAACACCTAATATATATATATATATATATATATATATATATATATATATATATATAAAAGTCCAGTCTAATGTATAAGTGAAATGTCATTTTTCAGAGCATTTTAATTTTAACCAATTTAAACTCAAAAAATTGAATTTAAATTATTTAATATGTAGAATTTTAGTGCTCCAATAGTTTTAAAAAGTGTTAGAATATACTTTAAACAATAAAAATTCAAAATCTTGCTTAAAATTATATGGACCAGATTTCAATAAAAAAAGATATTTAGTCTATAGATTAAACTACACCTATATTTATATTATAAACCAAAAAATATTCAAATATATATATATATAAATAACTTAAATTAATTATATATATAGATATATATTTCCACAGAATCCGATGTCACGAGAGTCAAATGCACTGACCTTAGAACACGAGCCTGAGTATGAGCAATGGGGTATCTTCCTTTACTAGCGTATTCCGCGGCTTCGACTTCAAATAACTGAGACGGATCTGAAGGAGCTTGGACCTTCCAGTTCTGAGCTACCCTCGCAATTACTCTGCCCATTCGCTGAAGAGGGCTACCAGTTTGCAACTTGTGTCTGTAAAATGGAGTCCCAAACAAAAAGAGAATGAATGATAAGACGAGCGCTGCTGTGATGATCCCATAGCTGATACCCCAACTGATACTGTCTTCGATGTATATCAGAAATGTTTTACCAAAAAGAGTTCCCAGAAATATGGTGAACATCCACCAATTGAAAAATGAGTTCTTCTGCCTCTTTTCCTTGGGATTGAAGTCGTCAAACTGATCGGCCCCGAAAGTGGAGATGTTGGACTTCGTTCCTCCAGCACCAACTGCCAGAAGATATAAGCCACAATAGAAAATACCAGCCTGAAGATTCGGCGCACTCCCACAGCCTTCGTTGGGAGTGCAGGCAGGGGGTCTCAGAGATGGCAGAGAGACTGCCAAAGTTAGAAGGGCCATTCCCTGCATTAAACCAATCAAAACTAACATCACATTTTCTCCGAAATCAGCTTATTAATTTAAACGAAAGTGGGAAAAAATTTACGCTGTTGAAATAGAATAATTTTTGAAGTTGATAGTGAATGAATATACTTTGGCATCCAGATTCCAAATGCCAAAGTATCAGCCAAATCCTCCACAAAAGGACCCCAGTATTTAAAAGGTATTTAAAATTAACTTCAAGCAAAACCAAAAAATAATGTTGCAGCACAATTGTGCAGAGTCTATACAGAAAACGAGATGTTGCAGTACAACTATCAGAGTCTATAAAGAGGTTGCAGTACAGCTATCCATCGTCTATAAATATTAGAAAAAATCACTTGATATTGAAGCCCATCTTGTCCTGTCGTTTTTCCTAAGACTAGCAGGTTTGAAATTCTAGAACTACGTGAGAATAATGAAAAACACATAAAATATTAGTTGATATTGAATCCCGTCTTGTCCTGTTGTCTTGTCTTAGACTAGCGGGTTTGAAATTCTGCAACTAATGTGAGGATAATGAAGAAAACAAACCCATAAAGAACTAGTTGATCTTGATGTCTGTCTTGTCTTGTTATTTTGTCTAGGCATCTAGGCTAGGTTTGAAATTCTGCAGCTATCCTAGGATAATGAAGAAAGCAACTAGGAGGGTGAGAGTTGCATCTTTTAAAGTGAAAGCCATTTTATATTGATGTTATTTGGTAGTTGAGACTAGATTGTCATGTAAATAATATAATATAAGTTCACACTCTAAAGCCATTTTATATTGATGTTATTTGGTAGTTGAGACTAGATTGTCATGTAAATAATATAATATAAGTTCACACTCTAAAATTCTAGAATTTAGAATTTTATATATTTATTATAGTATGATTGGATTTTGAAAGTTTTGTTTTTAGTTGCATCTTTTTATTTTTATGGCCATTTTATATTGATGTTATTGGGTAGTTGAGACTAGATTGTCACTTAAATAATATAAGTTGTAGAATTTAGAATTTTATATATTTATTAGAGTAGGATTAGATTTTAAATGTTTTGTTTATAAATTTTGAAAATTGATTTTGAAAGTTTTATTGTATTAATTCTCAAATTTAGAATATGGTAATAGATAATAATAGAAAAAAAATACTATATTAGTTATTAATTATAATTAAGATCTTACAAATTAAAATATTTTAATAACAATAAAAAAATATAAATATATTAATAACTTAAACATGGTTAATTATAGTCATTAATGATCAACTATTTAATTATGGTGAACTATGGATAATCATGGTTAATCATGGTCAATATGGAAAACCATGGTCAACTTGATCTTCTATGGGCATGTTCAGTGCACCACATTCTATTCTCTTAATCCTTAGTCAACAATGGTAATCATGGTCAACTATAGTCAACCAATGTTGACCATAATCAATCATGGTAAACCTTGCCAACATGGTCAATTGTTGTCAACCATGGTCAATGTTCATCAACCATTTATAACCATAGTGAGCTAACGGTTAACTATGTTCACCCCAAACATGTAGCTAGTCAACTAACACAACCACATTAGTAAGTGTGGTTGATATACATTGATTGGAAACATTTTCTACCTTTTATATAGGAATAGACTTATGAAAATGACACATATTAATATTGATCACATTTACTAATATAATTATGCTAATAAATAATAGTAAGAAAAAAACCAAAAAAAATTAACCATATTAGCCCATTAATAATAATTGATATCCAACTAATTAAAACAAGCTAACAACTATATATATAAAACACCATAAAAGACATCCTCCAAACAAAATGTGTCATTTTGAATCATCTCTATCCTACATGCTGCTCACCAAGCTCACCAATAGAGAACTAAAAATATAAGATAGGAAATCTCTTAGTGGATTTCACCTTTTGGATATACAAATTGAGTAGGTCTAATGGTTAAGAGCATGTCTTTCTTCCTAAGAGGTTTCAAAACTAGAGAGAAGTAGATTTTATATGTCTTACTAAACATAACAGTCAATTCTTGTCCCATAAACAATTTTTTTTTTTGACTGTATAGAATTTTCCTAATGTAATCGACTCACACTAATGTTACTCACACTAATGTTACCTGTGTAACTTTTTTTTGACTAGTGAAAGATATTGTTTTTTCTACAAACAAATTAAAAAATCAAATATTTTCAATATCCCTCAAGAATTTCAATAGCAGTTATACCAGTGGCATTAAGAGGAGATTGTTTACCACTACATAGACAGATGAGAAGACTATGAAGGTCCAGTAACGACCCCAGTGACTATCGGCAATGTAAGCTCCCAATATGGGCATTATCCACATCGTACCGGTCCAATTGGTGACATTCCTGGAAGCAGAAACAGTGCCCTCGTGCAGCTTGGTTGTGAGATAAATCACTAAATTAGCCCAAATTCCGCCAAACGCCAATCGTTCGCAGAACTCGTAACCTATTTATTCAAAAATAGCAACTAAGCTCGGGAAAACATGCATTTCTAACACTAAAATTCCTGCATATAGATGAAAAAGGCGATTACATACCAACCATGAATGAACAGGCTTTCAGCCCTCCAGTTTTTTCTCTTAAAACAGGCCTCCCTTTGAGATCAACCGACCCGTCCAATGCAATTTCCGTTTCTTCCATTTCTTTGGATTTCATCTTACAAACTTGAACTCCAACCATTGTTACTGATGGGGAGATCAACAAAATACCAAATATCGCCCCCACAAATTCACAAGCTGGCGGCTCTTCGACACAAATTCATGAGCCATCAGATATCTTCAATTCACGATGTACCCCCATAATCAAAATTGATGAAATATATAGATAAAGTTTAAGTTTGAACCCTGGAAAAAAATTTGCAGTCGTGTAGAATAATCGCCACTTCACTAGTGATTTTGACTCGGGTCAGCGGCGCGCGAGCTTGTGACCAAATTCGCAGATCCGGAATTTGGTCGTAGAATCTAATTCACGTGTCAAGTGTGTGATAAAGATAGTGAATTGATTTGATATTTGTTGTTTCGTTATTGGTGAAATTCTCTTTCACGTCCGACAGGATACGAATTTGGTAGATATTCTCGTGCCCCTAGTCTATAAAAGTCAGGGAACGATATGATATATTGGTCACTCATCGATATTCAATGTGAATTTTTTAACGTTTTGTTGGTGGTGGACATTCAATCTCAAGTTCTTTTCACATTCGAATTTTTTATGGAATTTTGTTAAAAGGGTTTTTGATTTTTTTTGTTTGTGAATTTAAATTATATCTTTCTCATAATTATTACATCATATCTTGGCAAAAATTTCATTGTTAATGTAAAGTCTAGTTCAATGTTGTTTTAGGGAAATTAAGATTAGTTGATGATAAAAAACAACTATATTGAGGGTTGATCGGGACGATTGAGGGAAAACATGAAAGGAAGCAGGGAGAGCGGAGGATACGAATAGCGACGACCATGACAATCGGTTCAACTCTGCATTGTCCACACCTTCTGCGGAATGCAATTACCACCGTCTCAACATCATAGTCGGTTCGATGCCGGTTTTGTTGGATTGCGACGCACAGTTCCTTGTTTGATAAGAATGCAGACTCTACTTTTTTCCCAAGAGCGAGAGGAATGTTCAAGCTGTTGGCAATGGCTATCGCGGAGTAGTCACTATGGCGGGCACTGGCAAGATGGAGGCGTGCAAGAAGCAGACTTGCATGGCGATGAATCAATCCGATCTGTCTCTCCATGGCGGCAAAGAAGTTGAGAATGATCGGATCCAGAGTCTTTACAATGAAGGCAAAGAGATCAGCGCAGTTTGGGGAAGCAAGCTCATCGGAAATTACAAGAAAATACAAGGGCCTATGAACATGGGAGTCGCTGGCGACGGATCTGTTTGCAGCATCAGATCTGGGCTTTTGGGACGTCGCCCTGTCCATTCCCAGCAACCAGCAATCAAATCACACAGGCAACAGGTAACATCAACCAGCTTTCAGATTTTTATTAAACCCCCTGTGGGGAAATCTAGTCTAGTATGGGTACATGCAGAAAGCACCATTCTGCAGTTGAAACAACAAATCTGGGCATTGATGGGATACCCTGTTCAGATCCAACACTTGGTCAGTGGGAGATGCTCCCTTCAGGACAACAGAACCCTGAAGAACTATGATATCAGCCCAGAAACAACCATTGCTCTAAATCTTAGGCTGAGAGGGGGTGCTGTGCCCCAGGGACATCCAAGCTCCACAGGAGGAGATAAAGGGAAAAGGACAACATCTCAGCAACAACCCAAAGGAGGCCTCTCTTATAAAAACATCTTACAGAGTAACAGAGATGCAGGGTCCTCTCTAGACCAAGGCGGGCATACACCTAGGCCATATATAGTAGATCAGCTTGGGCAAACCCCAACCCTCAATATTGACTCTACAGGATTAGATGATTACGTTAAGTCATTCGAAACACAAGCTCTAATCTGTCGTTTTAACTGTTTTTGGCCAAAGCCTATGGATCTATTTCACTGGATCTACACCCATTGGACTATGGAATGTGATATACATCTGTGCTCCAAGGGGTTTTTCATTGTAAAGTTTGCATCTATGGAAGCCAGAGATACAGTCATCAGTGCAGGGCCATGGTTTTGGGGAACAACGGGTCTTTTTATGACCCCATGGTTTCCAGATTTTGACCCAAACACAATGACTGTCTCCAGAATGCCGGTATGGGTCCGCCTATATAACCTTCCTCTTCACTTTTGGAGTGAACGAGTCTTGGAAGGAATTGGGAACAACATAGGGAAATACATCAAAACAGATCTGGAGAGGATCGATGAGAGGATCTACACCTTTGCACACATTTGCGTGGAAGTTGACCTAAGTAAAGGACTGCCGGAAAATATAAAGTTGGTATACAAGCAACAGAACTGGCTGCAAGGACTAGACTACGAAAACACTGCCTTCAAATGCAGAATCTGTAGGCTGACAGGACACTTGCAAAGAACATGTCCAGAAGCCAAGAAAGAAAACAATAAAAAGAAACAGAAAGGGAAGCAGAGAAAAGGGTGGCAATACCCCCCTCCTGACTCAGAGGAAGATGAATAAGAAGCAGAGGAGGATGTTACTCCCATAGAGAAGACTGAGCCTTCCCAAGGAAAAGAGACCCAAAAGGAAAACATATTAGCCAACAAGGCTTCACATTTCAATTCAAATCAGGCAGAGAAGACTAGCGAGGACTTGAGTATTGGAGGGATCAAACGGCATCACCCCTCAGATACTTCAGACTCAGATAAGGATACAGGTTCCAGTCCCAGGAGACAACGGGTTAGTCCTAACAACAATTAGACCCTCCCCGGGGAGAAGTGGGCGCAAAGGTCGAGAAAAAGAAGAAGGGGAGGAAAACATGAGGTGTGAGTCTTTTACTCGGTCTGGAACTAGTTTCATCACATCCTTTCCTCCTTCCCTTCTCTTTTTCTTTTTCTTTCATTCTTCCCGAAAGATGCCACGGTAAAAACACTGCTCACCATTTTGCATTGTTAAAAGAGAAACTAGAGAAACACATGAGCCCAATGGGCAATTTCTGAAAATGCTTCAATGCATACTATATGTAACTTTTTCATTTTTATAAATAAAAGGTTACCGGAATTTTTCTGTGGAAAAAAAAAAACAACTATATTGAGAAGCCATTGATCTCTATTATAGTCTTAATTATATAAAATAAAACTGACTGACATGAAATGAATGAGGAAGGCAACAAAAGCAAGTGGCTGGTGTAAGAGTTTTAAACGCTTGTTTTATTAAAAAACAATTAACTCAGAAACATATTGCAGAAAACACATATACACAACCAGACAAGACAATGGTAGAAAAGAGGCTTCAGCCTCATGGCATTCTCGTCATTATCTCTTATTAAAAGAATTTAGTTTACAATTTAAAAAGATGAGAGAAAATGTCTTAAGATAGTCCGAGTTATCTTAGACTCCTTTGGTTGAGATAATTTCTCACCAAAAATCCACCAAGATAGGAGTTCCTAAACAAACTCCAATATTTGAGGAACAACCCAAGGGTTAGGCACATATTCCTAACTTGGAATATTTAATTAATTTATTTATTATTTTGGATTTATTATTGTTATTTGAGAGAGGCTAACATTCCCCCCTTCAATGACAAATCCAAAATAAGAACGAGGAACCATCTTCCAAGTTCTCATGTTGATCCTCAAAAACATAGCCAAAGCTGGATGCTAAAAAAACTGCAATCTGAAGAGACCATGAGTCAGCTATATGTCTGATTCATCTCTGAATTTTTCTTGACAACTCCATCAAGTGCCAAGTTGCAAAAGGATCCATCTGTCCTTTGCATGAAATCAGCATCCTTTGTCCACTGACAAAATTTGTTCAAAGCCCACTGGTTGATGATGTCAAAAACAACTCACTGTTGCTTTTGATGTGCTAAAAATTGTTCACTGCTTCTTTGTTATCGACTGCCCACTGGAAAATTTGTTGATGCCCACTGGCTGTTGAAGATGCCCACTAGCTGCTTTTGCTGGTTTTGTCAAGACTTTCAGTCTGACAACCACTGTCAATCTCATTGACATTTTCCCCCCTTTGTCAGCTGAAAGGAGAGACACTTCTCTTGGAAAGTATTCCTAAACTCCCCCCCTTTAGGTGTAGGAGTTTTACACTGATGTACTCCCCCGTTCAACTGCATGAGAGTACCATCATATTTTCACTGTTGGCTGCACTATGTGTGATTGTATGCGATTGTAGAACTAAGACAATCTGTTGACTAAGGATGACCATTCCCAAGGGTCGATCCATTCATAATGTATCTTCAATCTGACTGATTTTTGTTGGTTGTGACATTTTTCTAAGGAATGATTGGGCTTGCCACAATGGCGACAAGGATGGAGATCAAAACACTGATCTTCCATATGACCGGTTCTTTGACAATGAGAACATTTCGGTTGGACTTCAACTGCAGGTTCCATGCAATCCTGTTTGTTTGCAACTTGGTGTTGTGTGCATTGTTGGTTGTCTGCAACTTTCTCAGGACTTGCTGAGGTGAGTGGTGCAAGAAATCCTGCACTGATGAACTTAATTGGCTTGGAATAATCTGGAATATGTAAGTTGGTGTCATCATTGACATATCCTAAGCCTCGACGATTCTTGTTGGTTTGAATTTCTTCCCAGGGCTTGATGATGGGCTTGGAAGAGATTTGAACTGGAAAAAATTCAACACTAGAAGTTGTTTGAATGAATGACTTATCAACTGGATGGTTCAAAGACTTGAAAGTATCACTCTTTTCTTGCAATTCAATCCTTTGAAGTTGCGACTCTAGTTGAAGAAACTCAATGGTTTCTTTTGTTTGTTTTAGATGTCGTGAAAGATCAGCAAGAGTTTCTTTGCTGACGTGCACCATGTCTTTATCACTAGAGATGATCAAACTATGAAGAATGTTTAACAACTGAATATGTTGCGCCATTTGAACTTGCTTACTTGAAATCAGGCTCTCTTGTTGTAGATGTCGTACTTTGAACTGTTTCACTTGAAACAGGCTCGCTTGAATGTGGCTTGAATGGCATGCCTACTTGATTTGTTGCTTATTGCGCTTGCTTGGAACACTTGTTAGAATTGTCGAATATTCTTGCTTAAACTCTGGAATTCACGCTCTCTTGATGACGATCGTGTTTGTTTAAGTGCTCACTTGACTTACTTGATGACTTCACGCTCACTTGAATGAATAGCCACGCTCGCTTGATGTCGATCTCAACTTGCTTGATTGATGTTAGAGTTGAACTTGTTTGGTTGCTTTGATGGTTGCTGCAATAAACTTCACTTTGGCTCGCTTGATGGTTTGATCTTTGTATTGTCTTGATGCAAATTGCTTCAATGAATACTCACGCTCGCTTGCAGGAGATGTAAACTTGTTGTTTGTTTGATTCAAAAATTCGTTCACTCACTTGATTTTTCGTAAAGGAAGGGTGTCGAACACTGTCAACAATGCACCCAAGAAAGCTTACAATGATTTTAATGATTCACATGTTCTCTTAAAAATTCATTAACAATGAATTTTTAATGATTCACTTAAAATAATGGATTTGATTACAAGTTCTAAAATGGATTTGCAAGAACGCTGATGTAGAATTTTCTTTGAAATGCATTAACTTGACTGAATGAATTTGATTGTTGATGTAGAATGCTGATGTAGAAATTTTTTGATTATGTGTTGTAGTTACACAAATGCATGTGTTGAGCTTAATTTTCCTTCCTTGCAGCTTCTTCGTTACATATGTTGTGCTTGCTTGTATTGAATTTTATGTATGCGATATTAAATGAAATTATTGATGTGTCACAACTAGACACAAATAAAAAACAACAACATGAAGCCATAAAAAACATTTGCCATCACAAACACACATGGTGTACCTAAGATCCCTTTATTCAATTTCAGGTGGATCTAGGACATAATCACCAAAAATGATATCTTTATTAAGTATTGAGTACATAAGAAATTTCTACTTTCAAGTAATGAAAATGGCAAGCTCACAACCCTTGGAAGCAATTTGTCTTCAAAATCTGGATATTCACCGACTCAATCTCTCTCAAAGTAAAACAATACTTTGAATTACAACAAGGAATTGCTCTAAAAGAATTTCACAAATCACTCCAAATACAAAACACTTATCCCTCCAAATTTACAATAAATCACCTTATCTCTCCAAATACAAAAGACAACTTATCACTCAAAAAAAAAAAATCACAATCTGTACCCCAAATGTAAAAAAGAAATTTACCTTCTCACTCCAAGCATTAAAAAAATTTAATGCACCTTATCACTCCAAAAATTTCAAAACATCACCCTTATTACTCCAAAATAATACAAAATTATAAAAAATAAAACACCTTATCTCTCCTCCAAAAAAAAAAAGTATTTTATTTTGAATTCCTTTTAACTCCCATTAAAAAATAATCATGTATAAAGTTACTTTTTCAAGTGAACGAATCTTCTTAAAAGTCAAACTCTAAAGGAAAAAAATTCAAGTGATAGCATGCATGTTTGGCCACCTACTTTACCTCCAGCAGTAAATGAAGGAGTGTATCGGAAATTGGAGGAATAGAACTATATATGTCCATGAATGTTAATCCTAAGGCTTTCAGGTCCCTTGTGACTGAATTCAAAGAGGATATGGCATGGGAGCTGGAAGTTGTTGTTTATCAGCAAACACAGGTTAATATTTTGAATGTCAGTGATAGAGGAGATACCTTACAAATTGAATGTGTCGTTTTGCCAGCTGACACTAGTAATTATATGACAAACAATACTGCAGAGACAATCATCTCCCTTTTAAATGGACATCAAGTTCACCTTCGTGATGCCTTTGGAACTTACCATCTATTGAGCTGGAAGATTTTGCCACCTTCGAAAAGGACATGGCTCCAGCGACATGGATTAGTGTTGTTTGGTGCTGCTTGCATGCTCCAATTTAATAAAATTCCAGCTCTGGATTGGAAAGCCGCCACAAGAATTTGCTCTAATTGTGGATTCAGGCAACACGGTTACATATGTCCCCTATTCAACCTGTACACGATGTGGCAATCACCAGGATCCAAAATTTCAACTGGATTTGTCAAGCACCTACCAGCTTGGAGAGGATATGGTGTCTTTTGGTGTTAATAGTGAACTTCCGCCACAACGTGCAGTGTTTGGGTGTGAAAATTCATAAACTGGTGACCTCTCATCACTAAACTCCACGTAGCTTGTTTGGTTCATCCACTGCATCTTTCGACACATAAACTTTCTGGATCGATGCACGTCTCCCAGGGAAAAACATGTAAATCCTCAAAGATCACGACAGACAACCGACACATGGCTTTCACAGATTTAAAGCTGGTAGACTAACGACCTTCTCAGACTACAGAACTAACAGAGATGTCATGCTGTTGCCGTGAATCCCCTAGCCGCATGCATACATAAAAATTGAGGCATGAGGTGAGAACCTTCAATTGCAGTTGAAATTGGAGTTGTATCCAGAGAATGTTGTCTTCAAATTGAGAGTAAAACTGAATCAATATGCCGTTGTTTCTTTCATATAGCGAGGGGAAATCTCCGACAGGTAGGGACCAATGGAGATTGTACGATTAATTGCATGATAAAAAAAACTTTATAGCAGCTATTTTAGTTAATCATGACACCAGAAAAGACTCCAACACCTCTGAGAGCCTATCAGCAATAAAAACAAACACGGAGAAAAAAATTACCGATTGAATTTGTGGCACGAACCCCTTGGTTCTCCACTCAAATCGATTCACTTCATACCTTCAGACCTTCTGCACTAATTCAAGCAACTCCCATCTAACCAAGCTTTGCGTGTCTTCTTAAACAACATCAAACGCACAATGCATCAAACTGTTAAGCCAAAGTTGATCTCTGAAACCTCGTCTTTGATTATTTCGCACTCTCTCCTTTATATGACTTGACTTGCAATAACGAGCAGCTTCAGATGCGCTCTGTTCACCCCCTTGACATCTCCCAACTCTCGAAATTGACAGGCATTGAATATATGTTGAATGAAGTTATGGAACTTCATCTTTTTGTTATCCATAAGCAAAAATGCGACGGACTTGAGAAAGTCACAGGTCCCATGCTTACATATTACATCCTAGATGGTTCCATCTACTATGCACCTCAACTCTCCAGTGTTTTTGCATCTCGGATGGTTCGAGCACTATATTATATATCAAAATCTTTCATGGCTGCAGCCTCAAAACTAGAGAAGATTGGTGATGGCATGCTCAGTCCTTCACAACAATTGACACCACCATATTTGCTCACCCATGGCTCTGATACCACATATTAAAAAATAATTAACTCAGAAACAAATTGCAGAAAACACAGATACGCAACCAGACAAGACAATGGCGGAAAAGAGGCTTCAGCCTCATGGCATTCTCGTCATTCTCTCTTATTAAAATAATTTAGTTTACAATTTAAATAGATGAGAGAAAATTTCTTAAGATAGTCCGAGCTATCTTAGACTCCTTTGGTTGAGATAATTTCTCACCAAAAACCCACCAAGATAGGAGTTCCTAAACAAACTCCAATATTTGAGGAACAACCCAAGGGTTAGGCACATATTCCTAACTTGGAATATTTAATTAATTAATTTATTATTTTGGATTTATTATTGTTATTTGAGAGAGGCTAACATGTTTCACTTGGAGAATGAGGTTTTAGTTCACACTGAAGATGACTTTTAAAGGTGAGAAAATTGGCCATCCAAACTAGCAAGATAGGAGCATTAATACTATTGCACCTGCTTGATTTCATTCAAGAGAAGCGGTTATACCATTGCAGTCTTCATGTTTCTTCTTCAAGACCCTTCCCAGAAGAGTTTTCATCTCCCAATGAAGAGTCATGGAGTTCAAGTACTAGTTGCATCTTCCCTTGGTGTGTTTAGGGATATGACACTTATTGGATATCTTTGTTTGGATCTATGAATCAAAATAAGCTTCTGAGTCACTGGTAGTCAAAACTTCAACTTGACAAATTTCCTCACGTAATATTTTTTTTTTTTTTTTTTTTGTGGGGGGGGTGGGTGGCGTGGTAGAGTGAAAGATAGTTGTGGCGTAGTTGCAACATCTTAGGTTTGGACTTGGGCATGCGACTTACCCCAAGAAACCCTGACCCCCAGGCCCTGAATGGAAACACATTTGTTTTAAGGGAATATTGCATCAATTAAGATATAACTAGGGTAGAGTTCTTACCCACAACACCTAGAGTTCTTACCCATGACACCCAAATACCCCAAGGATTGATATTGAGAAAACCATAAATAAGTGAGAACGAGGGAGCTCCAAATTTCTAGAGCAGTCTATGACACCAAGAAGACAGATGAGAAGGAATGAATGCCTCTTGAAAATGTCTAATAGCCACTTAGGGAGACTAGTGTTCTACCTGTCGAACAACCCAGTTGAGCATATGTCATAACATGCTAAAATCCACTAACTAATACTGTAACCCAAGAATGAAAGGTTAAACAAAAGAGATTTGATAAATAGAAAATTATCTAGTGTTGGCCAACCATCCAGACCTAAACCGGATGTGACATGTGAGCTAAATGAAGATTGGTGCATCCTGTGCCTATAATGTCGAGATCCAAGGTTCTTATTTGCATCTCGAGCGAGGCATCACCTATTTTCCTTAGGGCTTCCCTTTTGTTGTTGGTCAATGGAAAGTGCGTGATATAAAGACCTTCATTCTCTAAAACCAAGTGACATTGAATGCAGGTGCATGTCAATTCATGTCGAGGGAAAAAATCCAATGTTTTAGCCTAAGAGAAAGCCCCTCGACTATGCTCTTTCTCAGTTAATTTTCCACTAAAAACAAGTCGTCTATTGTCAATCGCCCTAAGGAATTTTCCCACTTTTGGTGGAGGAGGAGCCTCGACATACTAGAAAAAATAGAGAATAAGGTATCTCATCTTGGAACAATGAAATGTGGTGTTTTCTGGCATATGCATGGACAGTGTGAATTGCAGTCGCATATGTGTTGCATGAGATGGGTTCGCCACACCACATGTCGACCCTCCCTCACCCACCCCTCAACACACCACATGCCATCCCTCCCTCCCTAGTTCACCCCTCCACCCCTTAAATGTGGGGGGAGGAAGCAGGGTACCGACCTCCCCATCTTCCACTGTCCCAACTTCCAACCCCCCAATCAAGGGCTTAAAAGGTTAATTTTTTAAAATTATATTATTTAAAATTATTAAATA
Source organism: Pinus albicaulis (assembly GCA_034641835.2). NCBI lineage: Eukaryota > Viridiplantae > Streptophyta > Pinopsida > Pinales > Pinaceae > Pinus > Pinus albicaulis. Next base: position 67,038 of record JAXQQM020085971.1, on the reverse strand, counting down.
ATAATACTTTTAACAAAACCATTTATAACTTATATAAATTGAAATTATTATTATTAATTAAATTTAAATATTTGTTAGCTCATGTTTAATTTTATTTATGCATTAATCTCACAAGCAACTTAATTAATGATGGTTGTGTTTTAAAGTTAAATATTTATTAACTCATGTTTAACTTTATTTATGTATTAATCTACATACAACTTAATTAGTAATCATTGTGTTATAAAGTATTATGTAAACAATGAAATTCAAGGTTCAAATTCTCAATGAATCAAACAAACGAAAAATATAAATTAAACTTGTCAACATATTTTCATTTTTATAAAATTATCAAACGTTACTTCTTATGAAAGTTTATCATTTTAATATAAATTTTAAATAATTTAGCTATTATTTATTATAAAGTTTAGTTTATAAATTAATATATTTTATTTAATTTTATTATATATTGATTAAATTGAATCCATTAAAGACATATTATTGAATGACCTTGTTGGTCAAGGGTGTGTGCTTTTTTTATGAGAAATCTTTGTGAAATTTATCATTTTAATATCATAGGATATTGTACGAGAGTCGGGGACTAAACAAGAAAATAAACAGCCACATCTACTCTGTGTGATCAGCACTGCAATCTATATAAAATTTTCCATTTTTCCCTAATACAAATAAGCAATTAAAAAAGACCAATTATTTTTTTTTCCTATATTCACACGTCTCTTTGTTGGATTAATTTATTTACTTTTCCTATATTCACACGTCTCTTTGTTGGATTAAAGTGCACGTCTCTTTGTATACCGTTGTTTCCTATTTTATACCGAGATGTATCTAAATTTCCACGAGTTTACAAAAGAAAAACGTATGATATATAAAATACACGCTTTCCAAAACGTGGTTATGTTAGAAAGATATTAATGGAAAATCCATAAGAAATTTGAAATTTTGAATGAATATAAATGATATAATAATTAATTTTAATTATATTAAAATTTTAAATTATAAAAATTTTGTTTACATGTTTTTGGATAAATGGTGATTTGAGTGTTTTGTTAAGATATTTTTTGATGTGAAGTTATTAGTTCAATTTTCTATTTCATGTGTTGTGTTAAAAAATTTCTTGATGCAAATCACCTATTCAATTCACCATCCTATAAGATTAATATACTAGACATAATAAAAATATAATCATGACAAACTTAAAAAAATACAAAAAAATTATTTATTAACCATTAAAATAAAGAAAAAATCACATAAAATTAGAAAATTTAAAAAATATACACATTTAACCAAAGCATTCCAATTTGCTCGTGGATTTTACAATTAGGGTTGGCTTCATAATCCCATTACAATTTTGTTTATTGAGGAAGTTTTACAATCTACTTATCCAGTGGATATATTAGGTAGGCTCACAATCCCTCGGTGATTATTAAACTTGTATCTTTTGTGTTAAATTGTAAAAAATATAGATCTATTTATTACTTATTAGTTCCTGACTGGATTATAGCAATTTGTAGACGTTGACCCAGCATTAATCTGGGTTGACAACCAATTTATTTAATATTTTAGCCAATGTTCTATCATAAATATTCTATCAAACAACTTTTTGTCCAAGGTTTGAGTTTCCACCTCTTATTTTCGTAATTTTTATTAAAACTTACAATAATAAGTTTTACGTTTCAATAGAATGATATTTTAATGCTAGCTTGGAGCTAGCATTACTTCCAAAACATTTAATGTTTTGCACTCTATTCATGTCCATCGCAATACATATCAAAATCCACTACTTCGATCAGCAGGCACCTGTCGCTTCTTCTGGCCATTTGTCACCTCACATGTTCTATCCTCCTTTCTTCTTTTCTAGTTTCCTTGGAAAGAGAGGTCTAGATCTGATCTGTCACCACTAATTATTTCTCTCAGAAGAGAGGTCTAGGTTTGTTTTGTCATCACTAATTATTTCTTAAAAAAAAATGTTTAGGTTTGTCCTGCCACCACTAACCAAGTTGTGCCAGTATCTACATACAAAAATCCCTCAATTTCCACCTGAAGAACTAGATGGAAAATGAATAACATTCAGGCAGATTCGTATTAACACTTTCCAAGAAGCATTTGAGGGTGCAGATAATCTGTGAGCTGAAATCAAATATTTTTCAGCCCTAGATCAAGAATCCGAAAGACGTGACAAGGAGAAGATAGTAAAGCTTCAGACTCTGGGAAGCATTAAGTTTATTGGGGAGCTTTTGAAGTAGAGGATGTTACCTGAAAAAATTGTTCATCATTGTATTCGCAGCCACGGATAGGCTAGTCCAGTTGAAGAAAAAGTTGAGGCTCTTTGCTTTCTTTTGAATACTGTGGGAAAACATCTTGAAATAAACCTTAGGCGCCATAGTATGGTTTATTCTTATTGCGCCACAATGAAGAAGTTAAGTAGCAATCAACTTCTTGCATTTAAAATCAATGTCTTGCATTTAAAACAGGATTCATGATCAGGAAGGTTTTTGATTTGCATGTTAATAAATGGATCCTTTGACATGAAAAGATGAAATTAAAAACTATAAATGAGTTCCATTCAGAAACTCGACAAAAAATCTGTTCAAAACCCAAAACAAAAAAAAGCGTGTAATATGTCTGTAGGAAACAATTTTGGTATTGATGTGTTGCAAGTGGTAGGAAGGAGTTACTCAAAAGATTAGAGGAACTTATATGTCCAAGCCCATGCTGCAAGCTGCGGAGAATGGGAACAATTCTGCGAGCTTCCGAGCATGGGGACATTTTTTAGCACTGGAATTTCTGATAATTGTACTCATGTTGGCTTTCTAGCTGAGGGCTCAAAATGATAAGGGTAGCTGGTATTTTCACTCTATCTAGAAGTTCTATGGGACAACAATTGTCTGAAGCATGGACCTGAAGACAACACATGGTTTTATTTTTTCTTCACTTTATGAAAGCACGTTAACAACTGAAGACAACACAATACACTACTACATGAAGGGCATTTTAAGACATTTTTTTAAGACAAAATAAATCTTTTGTCTTAAAAATTTACATTTTATTTTAAGTTATTTTACATTAAAAATTAGTATCAATTGAATTGTCTTAAATATAAAATTTAAGACAAAAGTAGTTTGAGACAAAAATATTTTAAGACAAAATTTTATATTTAAGACAAAAAAAATTTGAGACAAAAATATTTTAAGACAAAACTTTATATTTAAGACAAAAACAATTTGAGACAAAATTTTTTTTAAGACAAAACTTTATATTTAAGACAAAAACAGGTTAAGACCAAAATATTTTAAGACAAAAACAGTTTAAGACAAACATATTTTAAGACAAAACTTTATATTTAAGACAAAAACAATTTGAGACAAAAATATTGTAAGACAAAAACAATTTGAGACAAAAATATTGTAAGACAAAACTTTATATTTAAGACAAAAACAGTTTGAGACAAAAATATTTTAATACAATGGCCACTTTAGACAATGACAATTAAGACAAAACTCATTTAAGACAATTAACAATTAAGACAAAACCATATCAATTTAAGACAATATTATCTAATACTTGCAAAATTGACTTTGATAGTGCACCCTAAGTTTTTCAACTTGCAGGCTACTATTGTCTCGCGCCTATACTGAGGTTGTTATTTCACTTACCATTCATGTTATCTTATATAAAGACAATGATTTGTTGGGATTTTCATTTTGGTGGGGTAGTCGTCTCTGAAGTACGTGACAACTTTTCTGAGAAATATTTCTCGGACATCAATTCCTCTTTTGTCCCTTCGATCTCTGTTGATACGATTAGATACAACCCGTCTATCGTTGACCCATAGCCAGTTCCTCTAGACAACTGAGTCCTATCTAAAAATCTCATAAGCTTAGTTTTTAAAGTCTATCTAAGCATCTTATTTGTTGTGATAAAATATGTCTATGGGATTGTTCAAGACATTCATTTTCCCCAGCAACTGTGACTCTACATGAGGTGTGATATCATCATGTACAAAAGCTATAGTAAATATGATTCCTCTAATAAGAAATTGGGAAGTTTATACAAGTTTTTTTAGTTTGCAAAATTTGAAGCTAAGCTAAGTCTATCTCAACATCTTGTTTGTTGTCACAAAAAAAATATGCCTATAGGTTTGTTCAAGATGTTCATTTTCCTCAACACTTGTCACATTATGCATGTTGTATTATATCATCATGTACAAAAGCTACATAATATTTGCTTCCTCTAAATAGGAGATAGGGACTTTGATACAAGTTTGGTTAGTCTACAAAATTTGAAGCTAAGCTCCAACTTTAAAGTTATGTTCCTTAAATTACAACAACTGGTTTTCACTCTTCTCGATGTACATTGTGTTCCCTCATTGAAGTTTTGGATATAGCCTCTAACTAAGAAGATTCTTCGGACACTTTGAAAATAATTTCTCCCTAACCAGCAAATCATTGGCAGGTTGGTCTTCACATGTTCTAAAATAATCAGGTTGTCTTTACACTGGTTAAATATGGAAACATAGATATGGAATTTAATAGTTAGTCATAGAGGGATATGTCACATTTTGGATCTTCATGAATAGGGGATCCTCAATCATTCTAGCTTTTCCATAAATACCAATGGACATGGACATGGAGTGATATCCTAACATTCCTTGGTCTCCATAGATGGTAGGATTCAAGTATGGGAAAATCAATGTTACCTTTTATCTCTTATCAGTAATAATACTAAATTAACATGTTATGTAAATTTGATTGTCTCACGTGTAACATTTTATTTCTCTTGATTGAATTGATATTTAACCTAGGTCTAAATTTCCTTTGTTGACAGTATTAGCACAAGTGGTGAGTTCCTTGTCTGAGACTTGAACACTAAGCAAGTCAAACTCTTATCTACTTTTTAGGTTCGGGCTGTGTTGCATTTCTTCTTTTTAGGATTGGGTTGAGTCTCTAGCTAACAAAGTGGGAGTTGTTGATATTGTGGGGAGCACCGTCGAAGATCTAAAAGATGGAAGTGAACAATTGAAAATGTAGTTTTCAACCTGGGAGATTCAGATATTGATGATGCTCATCTGGAGAAATTTCTCGTTGATGGAATACTTTATATCTTCCAAGAGAAGGAGTCGACTAGTGATGATGCCAATGTGATGTTGAATGGATTTTTTGTTGTGGATTTGTGAATGCTTTAAGTCAGAGAGTCAAACCATACTTTGCGGTACAGCAAGTGGAGATTAAATAACACGAGTGCAAAGGTTAGACAACATGTCCTTGTACCAAAGTAGTCTTGTGAAGATATATAATGAACTCAACCTTGTAGAGACCAATAAGAAATACACAGAAACACAATAAGAAGTGGCACACAAACTTTGGTTTTAGTTTTCCAAAAAACCATGCACACAAACAAAAATTTTAGTTTTTCTCAAAACCTTTGCAAAGTTTTGATATGAAAACCTTCCCATGCAACCTGAGCTAATCTAAATTGCATATACAGGAAGTTTGGTGGATAGGAACTGTCCATCAAATTTCTGAAAATATTCCAAAATATGCAATGAAGATCAAAATACAAAGACAAACTTTAGTTTTATTCAAAACCCTTAAATGAGTTGATATGCAAGGCTACATTTCTAGCTTGGCCATTTTATGAAGCATGTGAAGTTTGAAGTTGAGAGTATGCTCGATCTTGAGACTTAGGTTCATATCAAATCCTTATTTTCATTAAGTTGTGCTAATTGTCTATGCACTCACTACATAGTATAATTAGTGCACACTGTGTAGTTGCACACAAATACACATAGATCGTTACTCAAGCGCTATCATACTCCTCATTTCATATTTTAATTATTATTTTAGGCCCGCCTAGAATATGAAACGTGGAAAATTGTGGTTTTTATGGGTCATTCCGTTTGAGGGGGTATTGATTCTTTAGCCACGATATGCATGTTGTATAAAAATATGCATCTGTGAAAGCCTAAATCTATTTTATGCATCACATTTGGCTTCACTTTCATTGGTGACAAAACTATGGCACATCGAGTTCATTGTAAGAGGTGGGTGAATCAATTTTTACATGTTGTTTTAGGATGTGATGTCTTCTCTTGAATCTTATTGGCCACTTCTATATATTTGTGTAAGCACTTAGAGACATTGTTTCCCTATTGGCCGAAATCCACAGAGAGTGGAAGGTATTCCATGGATTCCGCTGACACAACAACGAAAGAAGCCCTCTCTCCAAACATAGATGGCATTACTGAGTTTGTTGGCATTGTCGTCTAGCATTGTTTGGCCATAGTGATCAGGTGGGTTCCTTTATGCAAGCGTTCACAACTTGCATTAATGCATAATTTTAAGTCTAGTGGTTTTCGAAAAACTACGTGGTTTCCGAGACAGTGTGGTTTTCCTACACTTGTTTTTCCACCTCGGTCTCAATTCGATCCACAAAAATCAAAATTAGACCCACAAAAATCAAAATTGGACCCTGCACGTTGGTGTCAGATTTTAATAGTGTTGTGTGCTACTAGAATGTTTGGAATAGGTCTTTAACCACACTGATGTTATTGATTTCAAGGAGACCATTACCAGCATTGAATGGAGTACATATCTCCTGAGGGACCTTAATTGATAGCATTGAATGGAGTGCATATGAGATATGTAAAAATTGTTACATTAATCTTTAAAATAAATATTTACAATAGCTCGATGTGGAGTATTTATGTATATGCGACTCAAAGTATTTGGCATTACTCTCCTTTCTGAACTAAAATTTCTAAAATTCTACAAGTTCATTCTTATGTGTATTATGTTCATTCTTTTGGGTATTTCATTTCATATTATTCTTCTTCTGATTAAAATTGAACATTATTATAAATACAAAATGGGATAGGGTTATTATAAATACAAAATGGGATAGAGAGAGTTGGGAGTTGAAGGACACATATAGTGAACAAAGTATTATGTTGTTAAGATATACAAAATTAGCAAGAGAAATATTTTCATATGGATATCCATAAGACGAATGTTTTTCATCAGTGTTACCATTGGAATAAAATATTATTAAGATATTTTGTTTTTCCTTTTGTTGGTTTCCATATTAACCATTTCTTTTAATCATTCTAAAAATGGTTTTAGAAAATAAGCGCATTTATGTTACATTTTCACAAGCATTTATTATGCTCAAAAGTATACATTTTCACACACATTTATGCTAACTATTAACAGGTCTCCAACCACATTTTCAATAAAGAATGCAGTATTCTTAAGATTAAAACAAATCTTACATCTTTACTATAATGCATATCTATTGAATCCATAGTTGTTTTCATTTCCTAATTTCAGGAGGGAAAAATCAGGGACTACGGCAACGCCCGTTTCTCTGGTTACTTATAAACTATTAGGGATTGAGTAATAAGATTTCTTTGAGTATATGCTAGGTAGGCCACGACATTCCTTAACTTACTAAATAAATATATACATATTGTTACAAATTCTAAGATCATAAATCCATTTCTTTAAAATTATTTTGGGCATTGAATAGCTAAACCGCATAATTCTTTAAGTAATAGATACTTGAGGAGGGACATGTTTCAAAGTCATTAGATACAAAACATTCGTGCTAAAATCCCCATTTTCTAGGATTGTCCATCCATTTTTTTTTAAGGGATCAGAATGTACTATTTATTCTAGATGTGGTAATAGTTAGATTAATTCCCATTTATTTGGATTAATGTTTGAATCACAAAGGACAAAAGGATTCACCACTTACTTTACATGTTGCTTTGCATGGCATGCCAGTGTTATAAGTGGTATGTACTATATAGAAAATGATTTTATTATTTATATTTTGGTTGTGTACACGAGATTGGTTTCTGTACGTTTTATTTTTTTGAAATAGGGGAATTTTTTAATGGCTTCGAAAAAACCTATGTTTTATCCTATTTTAAGAGTTTTAAAAAAGATTTATGTTTTATCATATTAAAATAAGATTTTGTATTAAAACTCCAAATTTTTAACATGATATTGTAAAATTACCACTATTTTGAATCAAGCAATGACAATTAAGCAAACTTTATAATACAAATTATAAAGTAACATTTGATTAAGTTTTTTTTTTTAACACGGTTATTTATATTTTTTAAACTTTGAACTTACTTTTATAAGTTATCTCCTAAAATGTTACAATATAAAAATGTATTTTTAATTATATTTTCTCTATACCATTGTTGTAAGAACCGTCTCCCCAAGGATAAGGAGGCAGAACTACGTCCCCTACAGATCTGTCATTGATCTTTTGTTCGAAACTGCGAATTCGAAAATCGGATCCGGGATTCCGCAATTTTTTTGACGATTCTTAGAAATTAGATCTGTGATTCCACAATTTTTTGGCGATTCCTCGAAAATTAGATCCGCTGGGACCTGATTCGTAGTTCCAGCTGCCTGGTTTGCGGGCTAGAAAGGATTAGGTGCTGATCCGTGGAGGTTCAGGCGTGTATCCACCGCGGATTGCGAGCAGACCCTAGAGAAGGTGGACGGTTCTCACGGTTTCACGGGTTTTTTTTGTTTTTCTTTTGGATATTTCGAACTGTTATGTGAGAAACTATGCTTTATGAATTCTCCCAAGGTACCCCTTGATGATCCCTAAACGTTTCCTAGATGCTCTTTAATGCTAATGTTAAATTCTTAAAGTAAAATAGACATTCTCTTGTATATTTCATTTCCATCCTTTTACTTAAATTTTTAACATTTCCATTAAATAACTCGGGATGTTTGAGAGTGGTTCCAACGTCATCAGAGTTCAGATGGAGAAAATAGAATTTCATATCCCATTCAAAATTTAGCAGACTTAGGATCAATGGGATTGTGGCGTTTCATTGGATTATATCATGTACGAGGGCATGTGATTGACATTTAATCAAGAGCACTAAGCCCTATATGTACCCCAATGTTGGTGTTGTTGATTGTTGAACTCCTTTTTCATGACCTTAGAAAAAATGTACCCTTCACTTAAGTCAATCATTGATCAGCCATATTAAGATTTCTCTACCATATAATAAGGCTTGGATTAGTTTGTTTGATCAATATTGGGCAATGTCGATTAATATCCCTAAATATTCGAAGTAGAGGAAAATGATAGAGAAGAGAAGAGGAAAGACTAGATTCTAGATGGTTGATGGTGGAATAACTAATCATTGATGTACAATTGATTGTTTTACATGTTAATTGCATGGCATGGGAATACTATAAGGGATATGAAATATATGGAAAATTATTTTATTATCTATATAAAAATTTTCGTACAAGATAATGGTTAATGCAACATTTTCCAAAATAGGGGAATTTTATAAGAGCTTTAAATTACCTACATATTATCATGGTCAAGAGATGGACTTGTGTTAAAGTTATGATTCTTTAACATTAGCATGCCAAGCTATAATTACTTTGAATGAAGTAATAATAATTAAGAAAACTTTATTTAATATAAAATACAAATAAACACCTTTGTAGGATTTTCCTCATAGTTATTTTATATATTTGAAACTCCCAACCTAGTTTTATAGGCTAGACACCTTTCTCTCCTACAATAGTATAACCTAAAAGTGCATCCCTAACCATTTGTTAGTCTATACTCATCAAATTAAAGGCCTATTACAAGTATTGTATCAAGTAAAAAAGTTATCCCCCTGGGGTTAGCTCACTTGGCAAAGCATGTAAATGTGTTTTGTAAAATATTATGAGGTCCTTGATTTGATCCCCCGGATTAACCATTGTCCATGTTAGGGTAGACATGGTGTACCTAATGGTTATATTTTTTGCAAATGGAATTGACCGCATGTCACACAAGGATGAGACCACCCTGATTTTTTATTCCACTAATAAAATTAAAAAAATTATTTTAAATCCTATGGTTAGATGTCTATTTGAATGTCAAATTCCCCCCTAAAAATTCAGACGTCATTCCCATAAAATGCTCCCAATTCTTAAGTCGTAGTGTCTGCTCAGAATGTAGTGTTTCTTAACTGTTGGACTTGAAATAAAAACAAAGTATACAGATAATATAATTAAAAAAATATAGATACAAGAAACAAATAATATGAAATGTGTGAAATATATCCTCGTATTATGATATAAGAATAAAGAAAGAAATGTCCACTTGCCTCTTAAGGTGGGTTGACCTTTCATTAACAAATACTTGATATACAAGGGCATGCAGTAAAACAACACTATATAAATTTCTTTCTCATTAAATATGTTCTAAATATAAAAAACCTAACTACTTGTGGTCTGCCATTGTTAATGAGTACTAAGTATCTGGTTGACCTGATAAAGTGGACCCTTTTAAATAATATAGTTATCGTCCACTATATATAATAGGCCTTATTCAAAGAGGATCACTACTTTTAATAATTGACTAACTCTTAGTTAGCCTAAAGGTGAGGAGATTGATAAGAACCTCACATAGAATCATATTTTTCTCACATTCCTTTCTCCATTGGCTTGCATACATTATATGTTATGCTCCAAATGCATAAAATATCATAAAAAACTAGAAGTACACACCATGCACAATAATTCAATTATGGAGAAAAACTCCAAGATAGCTAAGAGAGATAAGTTACAAAATAACGCCTTAAATAAAGGAATAAACTCCTACAAATACACCAAATTCATTCATACATCCTGTTGTGGCTCATTTGCAATATCCTTTATTTTAATTTTGCAAAAATACAACAAAATAGAAAAATATGAAAAATCTATGTTAAAGCATAAGTTTCTCATACTTTAACTCAAAGATGTAATATTTTGTATTAGTTTAAAGTTCGATACTTTAAAGGATTCATGAAGGTGGGTCCCAACACTCAGTTAATAAATGAGCAAGTTTATGAGCGGGGTCCGAAGATTTGTTTGGAAGGAGATAAAAGCGACAACCCACAGGCACATTCAACACACAAGTTAACGAGGAGGGTGCCTCCGCAGTTGACCCCGTTGACTGGGGGGGCGATCAAGATCTGCGGTCAGGATTAACAGTGGGGGCATGAACCTGATGAGTGCTCCGTACCTTTGAGGCCTCCCGCAGTGATGTAAGCCGCTGGTTGGCGACAATTATCAACCACATCATGGTACCATTTAATGGTATTTTTGCACGTCAACTCAACATTAAATTCACAAGCCCTGCGCCACCTATTTAAAATTGTTTCCTCTTTTCGCAAGGCTATTGTTGTTTCTATGTACTTGTCAATTTGATTGCGCCCATGTCTTCCATTGTTGTATGCCACCTTGTCATTGTTTGCCAACCTAAGAAGAATTATGGCTAAGAGTACGTCTCTTTCCGGCTCATCCAACCATATTCCTCTCATGGACACTGAGAGGGATATCTGAGACACTGTGTGCTCTTTAGATCACCTCCAATTCTATCAACAAGTCTGTCTGAATGACAAAGCATGTCCAATTTTCTCCACCATGACCAAAACCGGTGTATTGTCTGCATGTATTCGAAGAACACACCTTTTCCTTGATTTTGTGCACTGGCTAGTGTCTGTCATGTACCCTGGCAAATGCTTTGTAATGAACTGTCTTGGAGAGAATGTCTTACAAGTCTCGGCCCTGTTAATTTGTCAAGCTCTGTGTTACCAAGATTCAGAATCATATGTTCAATTCACTGACGAGTCATTGATAGTACATTATGATAGTCTTGCAGGTCAAGAATTCAATCAGTTTGTCTTTTTCCTGAAGCCAGATATGAAGCGATTTGTACCTGAAAGCAAAGAATTCTCCATGGAATTTTTCGACGCAGAAGTTCGGCCAGTGCTGAGGTGTATTTCAAAGATATTGGAAAAAGAAGATGACAACATAATTGACAAATCAGTTCTGGGAATGTTTGCATTGATGATGAAAGAGTAGTGTTGGATATTCCTTCATATTGGCAAGAAGTTCTCAATACTTAGCTCATGAATTTATCACTCACTGGGTCATTCAGGTTCCCCTCTCTTATCATTTATCTCTTTCTATATCAAAATGTGGAAGAAATCTTGCATTTGGGGTTAAATATCATGGATGTAAATAAAAAGAGGCAATCAATAGTGTTTTAGACTGATGTAGTAAGAGAAGAACAAAATGAGGATGGTCTGTTTGATTTTTCAAATCATTTTATGTCTACTGCATATAAAATTATGAATGGGGTTTCTCCCCCATTTTTCTTGCCAAAGACTCAAGAATTATTGTAGTTGGGAACAAATTGTAAGTTTGGAGATTGGTATGTTTATGAAGACTATTCAGAGATTAGACTTTATGGGGCTGGGGTAGAACCATATAGGCTTCCTATATTTGTGCCTATGAGATTATTTGCTTTAGATTTCATTAAGCATATTTTAAATGTTGACCAAATACATTCTATACCTATGAAAAAGGGTCATATGTTTAAGCTACCTATGTCTATGCGTCCATTTATAGTCAACATGAGACCAGCAGCTGATGAAGTTAATATGATGTTAGATGGAGTGAACTTGCTGTTAGGAGATAAGTGCGCTTATGACCCCCATAAAGTGATTTCAAATAGGAGAATTGAAAATGGTTATTCAAAATTTGTTCATGAAAGTAGACCTAACATAGAGAAGCTAGAAAATAAGGGTTTTGCAGGTTCTGTTGGCTCAAATATTCATACTCCTATCATATCTGAGAAATCAAGTAAGAGGATTAAAGAGGCATTTGTAGATTCTGAAGATGAGGAGAAGAGAGCTGAAAAGAGGATGAAATTCAATGAAGACTTAGCAGGTGCTCAACTTGGTTTTTCACTTCAACTAGGAGATGAGAAGAATGTCCCAACCTCACCAAGTAGACATGGAGATGCTCAAGAACAAGTACCTTTGATTAAACAAGTGTTTACTTTGATTTCTGAAAGGAATCAAAGGATGAAGGCTAGCATGGAGACACAGGCTGAGTATCAAATAACTCCAGATCAAACAAGATTGCTAACTGCCATGGATCTTGAAAATGATTAGTTTAAGATTTCTCTTTCTCACCCCTCTGATATGACTATAGGGTCATCAAATAATTTCAATATTGTAAATTTAACTGTTGATGTAAGGAAGATTCCTTTACTTGAAAAAGTAAATTTACATATACAAACATGTCAACTGATAGTAAATGATTTGACCAAAACTAATGCAATGGCTCTTAAGGATGAAAACATGTTAGGAAAGTTGATCAAGCAACTGAAATTGGAGAAATCCAACTCCAGGGCTTTAACAAAATAGAATGAAGAACTCAAGAAAATATTTGTAAATATTGGAGTAGATCCAAATGATAGGCCTGCTGTGCAGAAGTTGCTACAAAGCGTTGAATCAGAAATTTTTGCGTTGAAGAAAAAATTGAAGTTACCTACAGGAGAACATTCTATGGTAGCAGAGGTGGCAGAAGTGGAAAGTGAGAAAGAGAACCTTCATCAGTAGCTCTTGCAGAAAGAAGTAGAAATTAATAAGTTAAAGGAAACTATGTTGTCATTACAAAATCAGATTGATTCTCATTCCTGCACTATTATTTTTCCATTTGGAAATGATGATCCAACAACACATATATCTCAATTGAACACTGAATTGAAGATGGCAGAGAGAAATTTCAAAAGGGCACAAAATGATTTGGAGATAGTAACAAATATAATGCAAGCCAAGGATGGGGAGATCAATAAATACAGGAAAGATTGCTAAACAACTGATGCTAAGATTAAGAGTCTAAAGGAGAAATTGAAGGGAAATATATCTTTGATATGGGCTAAGGAAATCATTTGGAATGAAATCATTGAAGAAATGAAAGCAGTTTGGGGATCTATGACTAATGTATCAGAAGAAAAAAGCATTATCAGATATTTTGAGGAGCAGGTTATGGCAGACAAGTAGAAGACTATTAACAAAGCTATTTGGGCAAAGAAATTTATTGATTTTATTGATTCAAAGAATGACCAAGAGTTAGAGGAAAATGAGATTAAAGATAGGATTCTATATGCTGTGGAGATTAACAAATTGATTGTTAAAATTGATTGCAGGAAGACCACTCAGAAGAATTTGACCGAGATCAAGGAAGCAATAATAAGTTTGATAATCTGTATGACAAAAGAGCCAGGGAAGGATTTCCATCATGCTGGGGCCTTGGAGGCAGTATTTTGTCATGGGATTCTTATGAACCACTATGATATTAGCAAAAAACAAGGTGGATAACAACTATTAACTTTCTTCAGAGGCACTTTTAGCTATTATGGTTGGTGAAGACCTTATTTATAGAGAGACCAACATTCAACATCATCATTGCCTTTAGACTGGAGTATCAAAAGCTGATTAATTCACCTATGACAAACATTGAAGTGTGGAAGAAATGCAGAGCTTGGATGACCGTTCTACCTAAAGATCTGTCAACTTCAAAGAAAGACAAGTCAGCAAATCAAGAGAATACAACAGCAGCGGACCAGTTCTTATTCAACAAATAGATTAGGATTTAAGTTTTATTTTATCTCTTTTAAGAGAATGTAATTGTAATAAGTCATTTCAATGATATGTAATAGGTAGTTTAAGAAGTCTCAAGTATTTTGATCAGTTAGGATTAGTTTCAGTAGTTACAAAATGCTTTACACTATGTTTAAAGAGAAATAATTGAAAGGAAAAGGTTACGAGTTTTGGACCTTTGGACTACTGCAAATTTTGTACTCAATTTTCTGATGATTAATGAATGAAGATCAAGATTCTTGCATCTGTTGTTATTAATATTTTTTCCAGTTTCCATTATGTATTTTCCTTTTATGAGTAAAATGAAGTAATGGAGCTGCAGGTCTATTTTTACATATGTAAATAAGAGTTAAATATCCTTAATGGGCACTCCTTCATTTTAACTATTCCACTTTCTTAAAATTCTTCCAAAGTTTAAAGTGATAGATTCTGTTTATCAGCATATTAGTTTAGGCTTCCTTCCTTCATGTTCTTCTTATCACTGCATTTAGTATCATCATATAATGGCATTGTGAATAATTTGTTGCATCAGATTCTTGAGGGTTTAAATAATAAATTTCTGAGGGTCATTAAGAAAATACCATTTGATATAATATTTCTGACACACACACACACACACACATGTCTTGAGCACTGATTCCTTACCACAGCCAAGGGATTGTTTCTTAAGACACAACATTTTTTATTGTCGTTGCCGGGGACGAAGAAGCGAAGTTCATTCCCTTGGTTTTTGTCATATTTCCTCTGGTTATTCAAAGAGGAGGAAATATCAGGTTGTGTTTTCATTTCATAATTCTAGCATATAAAAGGCCACATACGAGGTTAGATACCTCGCAACAGAAAGCTCCTATTCCGTCAGATCCTGAAAGTTGGTTTATAGAAAAGCTCAGAAACCAAAAATGCTTTCTATAGCTAAAGCTACACTTCTTGCACCTGGTAGTAGTTCACATAACCCTTCATCCAAGGATATTTCCTGGAAACTCATTTTCTCGGAACAATAATCCTTTTCCCCACCAGTGCATTTTCAAGAACCAAGGTTAGAAGAATAAGCTTTTGAGTCTGTTTCATTCACATTCACACAAGCTCAACCAAATATATTTTCTAGTTCTTCTGCTATTGTTCATCAAACCCTTCCCATATCAGTTGTTTTACCCCATTCATCCACACCCACAACTGGTTCACAAACCCCACCTACTCAAGGAGCGGTTAACCAAGGAATAAACATGTAGCCCCTGCTTTCTTGATGAACATGTATGCACTGTTAAATCTTTTATAACCTATGAATGCCATGCCCCAAGAATACCTCAAGTTGCTTCCTCGTTTTACTGGTGAAGATGAAGTGATTGCAGAGAAACATTGCCATTTTTTTGCACTTTTTCTGAGAATCTAAATGTTGAACATCTTGATGTAGTGATGAGACTTTTTTTACAATCTCTGAATGGAGAGGCAAGAAAATGGTTTAAAGGTTTTCCAAATCACTCAATTAATAATTGGGAGGAATTAGAGACACTATTCACCCAAAGATGGGGTGAAAAAAGAGATCATGGTTATTCATTAACTGAGTTTAATGCAATCAAGAAAAAGCCTAATGAAAACATGAATGAGTTTATTAAAAGATTAAAAAAATTGTATAATAGTTTACCCACAAAAATGAAACCTCATCCTATTGGAGCAAGGGTAGTTTTTGCTGGAGCTTTTGAGTCAGATTTTAGTTTCACTTTAAGAGAAAGGAGATCTCCTACTCTTGAGAAAATTTAAACTGATGCTTTGGAAATTGAAGCAAACATGACTGTTGCTGGGAAGAGACAAGAAAAGAAGTTAGTTCACGAGAAAGGTAAGGCCAAAGAGGAATCACCACAAGATCAAAGGATTGATGACATGACAAAGGTTATCAAGACTTTGTTAAATAAGCTAGTGAAGATGGAGCTATATAGTAAAAACTCCCAAAGGCCTACACAACAAAACAAAGGAGTTTTCAATCCTAAATTTAGAAAACAACCCTTGCAAATTTTGCAGAGGGAGAGAAGAGATCAAGACCAAGTTTAGGCACCACTATATATAGAAGCAACACCTTCACAGTCTGCTGAAGGTGATAAAAAATAAGTTGAAGATTAGATATCTGCTGTTTATATGGAAGATGATGAGGAAGAAGAAGAATGTGAAGAAGAATGCCCCGAAGCTGAGGTGTCCTTTGACCAAGAAGAGATGGATGAGTATTGTAAGAAATTCACAGATTTTATGCAAGCATAGCTGCATAAGAAGTATGATTTAAGATCAAGAAAGAGATCAAGGATGCAGGATGATGAAGAGAAAGATAAAGAGTCAGTCCCTTCTCCAATGTTGACTCCACAACCAAAGAACTCAGTGAAACAATCATACAAGGGGAAAAAACCTATGAATCTAGTGAGTGGAACTGAAAAACAACAGGCTGAGACTTCCCAAAATAAGTCTATTGATACTAATAACTTGGAGAAGGTTGTTACTATACCTGAACAGATTGCTAATCCTAGTAGAAATCAAGAAGAACTTGAGAATATTGTCAAACAAAATCAAGCTTTGAGTCTATCCAAAGAGCTAGAAAAGGTCAAAATCTAAGAACCCCTTCTTGAGCTAGCTAAGACACTAGGTTACAAGAAGTAGATTGAAGAATTCATTAATCTTTCTCAGTCTGAAGTTACTGGTGATACTGTGAATTTGTAAGAGGAAAAACTAGTGGTCACTTTTGGTCCACATGTGGAGGAGGTAGATTCTTCTGTTCCCCCATTTTATATATCACTGCTTCTTCATGATTTTATTCTTCATAATTGTGTGTTGGACTCTAGTGCTTCACATAATCTCATGCCATTATCTGTAATGAAAGAATTGAATTTACAAATTACTAAGACCTATAGAGACTTATATTCATTTGATTAAAAAATGGTGAAGTGTGTTGGGCTTATCAAAGACATGGTGGTATCACTGGCCCAAATTCCAACCAAAAGTATCATGATGGATGTATTAGTTGCAGATATTCTAACTAGATTTATGCTTTTTTCCAGATCCTGGGGAGCGAAGCTTAGAGGTGTTTTAAAACTAGATTTCACATATGCTATTATTCCTCTATTCAATGAGGAAGAAAGAAGGTTATACAGAGACACAATATTTGTTAAAACTACCATAAATAAAGATGCAGGAAATTCCCCTATCTATGGTCAAGAGAAGGAAGACATTCCTGTTTTCTACTACATGAAAATGTAGAGTTTGTTGAAGAATCAGAGAAGTATCTCTCTTAAGAAATTGTACATAATGAGCTGGGTTCAAACAAAATTTGGAAGTGTTATTTTGATGGTGCCTATTCAAAAGATGGCATAGGAGCTGGATTTTTACTGATATCTCCAAAAGGTAATCTTTTGCCTTTTTCTTTTAAGCTTGAATTTGAATCATCAAATAATTTATCTAGGTATGAGGGATTAATTTTGAGTCTTAAAACTTCTAAACAAATGGGAATGCATTGTATTTCCATTTTTGGTGATTCTGAGTTGATTATAAGACAGATAAAAAATATCTGTCAAACCAAACATCCAAGGTTGAGGTCATATAGGGATGAAGTATGGGAACTGATTGAGAATTATTTTGAAGCCTTGAATCTTCAATTCATTCCAAGAGAAGAAAACATAATGGCAGATTCACTGGTAGTTGCAGCTAGTACTTTCAAGCCACCTATAAATCCGAAACTGAGGTATGCGATTGAGTTGAGGGATAGACCCTCCATTCCTGACAATGTTAAGAACTGGCATGTTTTTGAAGATGATGAGCAGATAAATCATTTCCTGACAATGATTGAAAACTTCGAAGATAGTGAAATATATCAAGAAAGTGAATAGAATGATCATAATGAAGACTTGAAAAATCTTAAGCAATCAATAGGTGATCAAAAAATAATTCAGTTGAAAGACAATATATTTCCCAGAGGACTAGTTCCTCTTGAAAGATTGTTTGATTCAAATGATGTAGCACTGAATCAAAAGAAGGTACCTCAAGAGGGTGAGATGGAAGATTGTAATCTGGGAACTCAACAGGAGCCCAAGGTTGTCAAGTTATTCAAGGGTGTCCCTAAGAATTATAAAGAAAGGTAGATTTATCTTTTCAAAAAATATATGGATGTATTTTCATGGTCCTATGAAGATTTGAAAACATATGATCTGAATATTATTCAGCACAAAATACCATTGAAGGATGGGGTCAACCCTCACAGGCAGAAACTAAGACAAATCAATCCATTACTACTTTCTCCAATTGACAAGGAAGTGAAGAAATTGTTGCATGCAAAAATTATAGTCCCACTCATATATTCAGAGTGGGTTTCTAACCTAGTTCCTACGAGGAAAAAGAATGGAGAGATAAGGCTATGTGTTGACTTTAAGAATTTAAATAGAGCATCACTTAAAGACAATTATGCTTTTCCTAAGATGGATTACGTGTTACAAAAAGTGACAGGAACATAGAGATTGTCTATGGTTGATGGTTTCTCTGGCTACAATCAAGTAGCTATTGAAAAAGAAGATCATAAGAAAATAGCTTTTACCACACCATGGGGAACGTTCATGTATGAAAAAATACCATTTTCCCTGATGAACTCAGGTGCCACTTT
Source organism: Pinus albicaulis (assembly GCA_034641835.2). Lineage (NCBI taxonomy): Eukaryota > Viridiplantae > Streptophyta > Pinopsida > Pinales > Pinaceae > Pinus > Pinus albicaulis. The sequence goes on along the minus strand of JAXQQM020085971.1, from coordinate 47,932 downwards.
TCAAAGGGAAATGGACATAGCATTTGTGGGTGATAAGTTTGTAGTAATATATTTGGATGATGTGACCATTTTTTTAGGTTCAGATGATGAACATTTGGAGCATTTGCATAAGGCTTTCCTGAAATGCAGAAATTTTAGGTTGTCATTGAATCCCAAAAGATCCATATTTGCCTTGGAGGAAGGAAAGTTGTTAGGACATATTGTTTCAATGCAGGGAGTAAAAATTGATCCAGCAAGAGTTGAATCTATCCAGAAAATTCCCTTGCCCAGGAGTAAAAAGGATATTCAGAGGTTTCTAGGAAAAATAGATTTCTTGAGAATATTTGTCCCAAATTATGCTGAAATTTTCAGAAACATAACAGATATGCTGAAGAAGAATTCATAAATAAAGTAGGACAGGGATGCTAGAGAATCTTTGGCTAGGATTAAAGAAGCCTTTCAAGAAGCTCCTATTCTTATCAGTCAAGATTAACAAAAAGCCTTTCAAATATTTTCATTTGCATCACCTAATACCATTGTTGTTGTGCTGTTGCAGAATAATGAAGAGAGCAGAGAACAACCTGTGGCATTTTTCAGTAAATTTCTCAGAGATTCTGAACTTAAATATAAAATTTTGGAAAAGCATGTGTATGCTTTAGTGAAAGCATTAAAAGCATTCAGGACTTATGTGTTGCAGTCTCAGATAGTTGCTTATGTGCCTAATTCTGTTGTGAAAGATGTGTTGATTCAAAGTGATGTGGAAGGTAAAAGAGGAAAGTGGATAGCTAAAATCCAAGAATATGACTTAGATATCAAACCTACCAAATTGGTCAAAGGTCAAGGTTTAGCAAAACTGTTGACAGAGTCAAATTTTCAAGCATTGGGAATTAATTTGCTGGCACCTTTATATGAAGCTATTGATGAAAGCGATCAAAGCAGTACAAAGACAATAATTAAATACAAGTATCTGTGTTCTAATTGGTACAAGGATATTGTTCATTACTTATGTTTTTCCTCTTGTCCAACCTCACTGAAAAGAACACAATACAGAGCTCTTAAGCTCAAATCTCAGCCATATGTCATAATTGATGCTAAGTTATATTGGAAGGATCCTACTGGCGTTTGTTGTTGTGTTTGACAAAAGGTGAATCAATCGAAGTTATAAAATAATATCATGAGAATCTATGTGGAGGCCATTATAGTTGGAAGGTTACTGCTCATAAAATCCTAAAATTAGGTTTTTACTGGCCTTCCTTGTTTGCTTATGTATACAGATTGGATAAAAGCTGCCAGAAATGTCAATTATTTGTAGAAACGAAAAGGTTAGCTCCTCTAACTCTTCTCCCAATGTTTGTTGAAGAACCCTTTAGACAATGGGGATTAGATTTTATTTGGGAAATCAATCCACCATCAAGTGGACAGTTCAAATGGATTTTGACTGCCACTGACTATTTTACAAAGTGGGTGGAAGAAATACCTACTAGAGAGGCAAATGACCAGGTAGTAATGAAGTTTTTGGAAGAAAACATCTTCAGCAGGATTGGGTGTCCTATCAAGATTGTAACTGACAATTCCCAGGTATTCACTTCAGTTAGATTCATTAATTTTTTTCAAACCTATAATGTCATTATCTCTCATTCTACATCATATCATCCTCCAGGGAATGTGCTAGCTGAATCCAACAAGACATTGGTTAAGATTTTGAAGAAGACAATCAATGAAAATCAGAAAAATTGGGACTCAAAATTAACATTTTCTCTTTGGGCAGTAAGAGTAACTACCACAAGACCTACAGGTAAGTCTCCTTAAGAATTAGTTTATGGTACTCAAGCTTTATTTCCTACTCAGTTGGCTAGACCACTAATTTTTTTTCTTCAATAAGCACAAGAAGAACCTAATGCATTGGTGAGAAGGCTGAAAAAGGTTATAGAATCAAGTGAGAGCAAGAACAAAGTCAGAGAGAATTTGATCACCTATCAGGAAAAGATGAAGTCCATTTTTGATAGAAAAGAAAAATAGATTCTTTTTCAAACAGGAGATTTCATATTAAGGTGGCATACCGGAAGAGAAGAGAGGGGAAAGCATGCACCTGACTCAATGCCCAAAGTGAAGGAACTAATCTGTAGTTCTTAGTGTTTTGTGGTGAAAAACACTATCCCAAGGTGGAGCCAGATGTTGTGGCTCATTTGCAATATCCTTTATTTTAATTTTGAAAATACAAAAAAATACAAAAATATGAAAAATCTATGTTAAAGTATAAGTTTCTCATACTTTAACTCAAAGATGTAATATTTTGTATTAGCTTAAAGTTCGATACTTTAAAGGATTCATGAAGGTGGGTCCCAACACTCAATTAATAAATGAGAAAGTTATTGAGTGGGGTCTGAATATTTGTTTGACAGGAGATAAAAGTGGCAACCTGCGGGCACATTCAACACATGGGTTAACGAGGAGGGTGCCTCTACAGTTGACTCCGTTGATTGGGGGGCCGATCAAGATCTGCGGTCAGGATTAACTGCAAGGGCATGACCTTGATGAGTGCTTCGTAACTTTCAGGGCTCCCACAGTGGCGTAAGCCACTCATTGGCGACAACTATCAGCCACGTCATGGTACCGTTTAATGGTCTTTTGGCACGGAAACTCAGCATTAAATTCATAAGCCCTACGCCACCTATTTAAAATTGTTTCCTATTTTCGCAAGACTATTTTTGTTTCTCTGTACTTGTCAATTTGATTGTGCTTGTGTCTTCCATTGTTGTCTGCCACCTTGTCATTTTTGCCACCCTAAGCAGAATAATGGCTAAGCATTCGTCTCTTTCTGGCTCATCCAACCATATTCCTCTCATGGACATTGAGAGGGATATTCGAGACACTGTGTGCTCTTTAGATCACCTCCAATTCTATCAATAGGTCTGTATGAATGAAAAAGCATGTCCAATTTTCTCCGCCATGGCCAAAACTGGTGCACTGTCTGCATGTATTCGAAGAACACACCTTTTCCCTGAGTTTGTGCACTGGCTAGTGTCTGTCATGTACCCTGGCAAATGCTTTGTAATGAATTGTCTTGGAGAGAATGTCTTACAAGTCTCAGCCCTGTTAATTTTTCAAGCCCTGTGTTAGCTAGAGTTAGAATCGTATGTTCAATTCACTGACGAGTCATTGATAACACATTATGATAGTCTTGCAGGTCAAGAATTCAATCAGTTTGTCTTTTTCGTGAAGCCAGATACAAAGCCGTTTGTACCTGACAGCAAATAATTCTCCATGGAAGTTTTCGACGCAGAAGTTCGGCCGGTGCTGAGGTGTATTTCAAAGATATTGGGAAAAGAAGATGACAAAATAATTGACAAATCAGTTCTGGGAATGATTGCATTGATGATGAAGCCAGGAGTAGTGCTGGATATTCCTTCATATTGGAAAGAAGTTCTCAATACTCATCTCATGAGTTTATCACTCACTGGGTCATTCAGGTTCCCCTCTCTTATCATTTATCTCTTTTTATATCAAAATGTGGAAGAATTCTTGCATTTGGGGTTAAATATCATGGATGTAAATAAAAAGAGGTAGTCAATAGTGTTTTAGACTGATGTAGTAAGAGAGGAACAAAATGAGGATGGTCTGTTTGATTTTGCAAATCATTTTATGTCTACTGCAAATAAAATTTTGAATCGGGTTTCTCCCCCATGTTTCTTGCCAAAGGCTCAAGAATTCCTGTAGTTGGGAACAAATTTTAAGTTTGGAGATTGGTATGTTTATGAAGAATATTCAGAGATTAGACTTTATGGGGCTCAGGTAGAACCATATGGGCTTCCTATATTTCTGCCTATGAGATTATTTGCTTTAAAGTTCATTAGGTAGAGTTTAAATGTTGACCAAATACATTTTGTACCTATGAAAAAGGGTCATATGTCTAAGCTACCTATATCTGTGGGTTCGTTTATAGTCAACATGAGACAAGCAACTGATGAAGTTAATATGATGTTAGATGGAATGCACTTTCTGTTAGGAGATAAGTGGGCTTATGACCCCCATAAAGCGATTTCAAATAGGAGAAGTGAAAATGGTTATTCAACATTTTTTCATGAAAGCAGACCTAGCATAGAGAGGCTAGCAAATAAAGGTTTTGCAAGTTCTGTTGGCTCAAATATTTAGACTCCTATCATATTTGAGAAATCAAGCAAGAGGATTAAAGAGGCATTTGTAGATTTTGAAGATGAGGAGCAGAGAGCTGAAAGGAGGACGAAATTCAATGAAGACTTAGCAGGTGCTCAACTTGGTTTCTCACTTTAGCTAGGAGATGAGCAGAATGTCCTAGCCTCGCCAAGTAGAAATGTAGATTCTCAGTAACAAGTACCTTTGATTAAACAAGTGTTTTCTCAGATTGCTGAAAGGAATCAAAGGATGAAGGCTAGCATGGAGACACAGGCTGAGTATCAAATAACTCCAGATCAAATAAGATTGCTGACTACCATGGATCTTGAAAAAGATCAGTTTAAGATTTCTCTTTTTCACCCCTCTGATATGACTATAGGGTCATCAAATAATTTCAATACTGTAAATTTAACTATTGATGTAAGAAAGATTCCTTTGCTTGACAAGTAAATTTACATATGAAAATAGGTCAAGTGATAGTAAATGATATGAACAAAACTAATGCAATGGCTCTTAAGGCTGAAAACATGTTATGAAAGGTGATCAAGCAACTGAAATTGGAGACATCCAACTCCAGGGCTTTAACAACACAGAATGAAGAACTCAAGAAAATAATTGTAAAGATTGGAGTAGATCCAAATGACATGTCTATTGTGCAAAAGTTGTTACAAAGTGAAAAATCAGAAATTTCTGTGTTGAAGAAAAAATTGAAGTTGCCCACAGGAGAACATTTTATGGCAGCAGAGGTGGCAAAGTGGAAAGTGAGAAAGAGAGCCTTCTTCAGCAGCTCTTGCAGAAAGAAGAAGAAATTACTAAGTTAAAGGAAATTGTGTTGTCATTACAGAATCAGATTGATTCTCATTCTTGTACTATTATTTTTCCATTTGGCAATGATGATCCAACAACACAAATATCTCAATTGAACACTGAATTTAAGATGGCAGAGAGAGATCTCAAAAGGGCACAAAATGATATGGAGATAGTAACAAAAATAATGCAAGCCAAGGATGGGGAATAAGACAGATTTCCAAACAACTGATTCTTAGATTAAGAGTCTAAAGGAGAAATTGAAGGGAAATATATCTCTGATACAGGCTAAGGACATCATCTGGAATGAAATCATTGAAGAAATGAAAGTAGCTTGGGGATCTCTGACTATTGTATCAGAATAAAAAAGCATTATCAGAGATTTTGATGAGTAGGTTATGGCAGACAATCAGAAGACTATTAAGAAATCTATTTGGGAAAATAAATTTATTGATTTTATTGATTCAAAGATTGACCAATGGTTAGAGGAAAATGAGATTAAAGATAGGATTCTATATGCTACGGAGATTAACAAATTGATTGTTAAAAATGATTGCATGAAGACCACTGAGAAAAAGTTGACTAAGATCAAGGAAGCTGTAAATAAGTTTGACAATCCGTATGACAAAAGAGCCAAGGTAGGATTGTCATCATGCTGGGCCCTTGGAGGCAGTCTTTTGTCATGGGATTCTTATGAACCACTACTGATATTATCAAAAAGAAAGGTGGATACCACTCATGAGAAGACTCATATTTTGAAAGGGTCAATAGTTATTAAATTTCTTCAGAGGCACTTTTAGCTATTATGGTTGGTGAAGACCTTATTTACAGAGAGACCAACCTTCAACATAATCGCTGCCTTTAGACTGGAGTATTACAAGCTTATTAATTCACCTAAGACAAACATTGAAGTGTGGAAGAAATGCAGAGCCTGGATGAATGTTCTACCTAAAGATCCCTCAACTTCACAGAAAGACACAAGTCAACAAATCAAGAGAATACAGTAGCAGCGGGACCAGTTTATATTCAGTAGATAGATTAGGATTTAAGTTTGATTTTATCTCTTTTAAGAGAATGTAATTGTAATAAGACATTTCGATGATATTTAATAGGTAGTTTAAGAAGTTTCAAGTACTTTGATCAGTTAGGAGTAGTTTCAACACTTAAAAACTGCTTTGCATTGTATTTAAAGAGAAATAATTGAAAGGAAAAGGTTCCGAGTTTTGGACCTTTGGACTATTGCAAATTTTGTACTAAATTTTCTGATGATTAATGAATGAAGATCAATATTCTTGCATCTATTGTTATTAATATGTTTTCCAGTTTCCATTCTATATTTTCCTTCTATGAATAAAATGAAGTAATGAAGTTGCAGGTCTCTTTTTACATATGTAATTAAGATTTAAATATCCTTAATGGATGCTCCTTCATTTTAACTATTCCACTTTCTTAAAATTCTTCTGAAGTTTAAAGTGATAGATTCTGTTTATTAGCATATCAGTTTGGGCTTCCTTCCTTCATGTTCTTCTTATCATTCCATTTAATATCAACAGATAATGGCATTGTGAAGCATTCGTTGCATCAGATTCTTGAGGGTTTAAATAATAGATTTCTGAGGGTCATTAAGCAAAGACCATTTGATATAATCTTTCTGTGACACACACACAGATATACATATACATATACATACATACATACATATATATATATATATATATATATATATGTCTCTGGAAAGTACCGATTCCTCCCCACACAACCAATGGATTGTTTCTTAAGATACAACACATCCAAAATACTGTCCTCAATGATGACTACATGATCTCTATATATACCTATTCAAACATCAAATATGTGTCCCATTCATTATTAGACTGACCTTATTACATATACATTCACATATTTCATGCACATTTAACCCCCTATATGACCCCATTGGGCTGATTTCATATACCCCACACATGCCTCCTTTGGGGTCATATCATATTACCCTCTTTCAAAAAGATTTGTCCTCAAATATTTGAAATTAAGGGTGTTACATGTGATGAACCGAAATAATACTATTTCGTTATTCATATGTTATTATTTTCATTATCCAAGATCCATTATATTTGGCCTTGATCCTCGTTGGTTATTTGCATAATTTTCTTCCCTTTTATTCTATGTAGTGTGTTATAAACTTGTTTTCCATGCTATTCCCATGATATAAACCATATGTGAGCCTCCCACAATTGTTGGCTTGAATGTATCCCTTCTCCTCCTTATCTGTGCTCAATTAGTATCCCATCTCTCCCACTACCTTGGCATATTATGTACCCATATTTTCACGAGTGTGTGCATTTTGTCACCCATTATACAACTTGGCTTCTTCTTGTGAGCTATGGAGGTCAAGATTATAGAAGTTTTATTTCCCAAGGATATCAAGTTGGCCTATCCTATTATGACTTAGTTGAGGGTTAATAATTGTAAATTTCTCCTAAACTCTCTTGGTTCTATATGTCTTTATACATCCTCAAAAATCTACAAGACACCTATTTAGTGAGACCCTCTCAAGGATGAGTGGCAGAATTATAGAGAGATACCCTTGTAATGTTGGTGAAATATCACCAAAACACTCTTCTTTGCATCTCAAATGAGTCTAAATTTCTTGCAAGTTGAGGGAAGAACATAAATAACATATTAGAGGAGAGCATGTGGTATAACTAAGTTAAAATTCTTTATATACTTTTCTATCACGTAATCGAAACATTGATTTCTCTCCATTTCATGTTTGTATATGTGAACTTATGGTTTATTTGTTTAATTGATTGTAGTGTGTGTTAAGTTACATGTCTGTTGCAGAGGAAAACTTTGTTGTTTATTTGTGCTTGTGTGTAGGGGCTTGGATTTAGGAGTTGGAGCAAGATCTCTAGATAAGAGTATGGTTTCCAGCTGTTATAAGGGGTTTGTAACTGAAAACATTTTGTGAGGGTTCTAAGATGAAATCATATATTTATATTTCTCCTTTGATTGTATGCTTGGTTAATTACATTTTTAAATAAGAGATTATTTTGAATATGTCACCCACTGTCTGGCAAATCTTGAGGTGGGATCTATGGGAAATAGGTCCTTTTCTTTTGGGTGAATTCAAAGGAAACAAAATTTGTGAATCCACTAAGGATGAGTTTATTCTCCTTCCTTCTTTGTGATCCCTAATTCCTTATTGGTTATGAGTGTTTGTCTCTTTATTTTGACCTTGTATATGTTGTTTTTAGCCTAGATATTGATTGTATCTTCAAGATATGAGACCATATTTCCTTAAAATTTCAATTTTGGAAGCCAACCACTCCCTTTATATGAGTTACATGCTGACTACAATAGTTTTTCGCTCCCAATAAGCTACCCTGTAGTGATTAGGACTCGCCTTGATCTCTTTCTAGGACTGTTGACCTCTCAACATTGACATTCTTCAATGGGATCTGCTTTAGCACTCATTTTCAAAGCCTTAGATATGTACTTCTCTTTCTATTATTAATTTATCTATTCCAGATATTATCTATACCATTTATCATTTATGATATCTATTTCTTTTTGTGACTTTTATTTGTTTTGTACATGGTTGTTTTTGTTGGCTGATCACATTTAATGGTGATTAACCTTTTTGTTATATGTTTTAAATTGATAACCTAATCTAATTTTTTTGTTTAATACTTGTGACCTATATGATTTGAGGAATTTCAAATAAACCCAATTTGTTTGGCATTCTAGGGTTTGGATTGTTTTCCCTTGTAGATCATTGTAGGAGTAATTTTGTTGGCTTCATGCATTGAGTTACAAATTGAAGCTTTCTTTGTGTGTGAGCTTGATTTTTTCCTAGTTTGATAAGCCATAGTTCATTAATTTTTCTTTCAAAGCCTTAGTTTTTATCTTTTGAGTGACTTTTCGTTTTTTTGCATTAGTATCTTAAGAGCGTTAATTTTTTATTTGTAAGTTTTTTATTGGACTGGCCTATTGTGTGAATTTGGTGAATATCAAAAGATCATTGAGATAGGTTATGAGGTATTTAAATGTTTCTTGAAATAGGAAAGAATTCCTTTAACTCTTTTTCATCAAAATGGAAAATCCATTGCATTCTTCATTTTATTTGAATTTTGGATTGGTATTGAGTCTGTTACACACCATCTTAGTTGCACTATGTACCCTTGAGAAATCAATAATCATAAAAGTAAAGTGTTAATTAAAATTTTTCTATAATTTTTGGTTATAGCAAATCAACATTAGCTTAGGGTTGTAGAGTCTTGAAATAGATTTGGAGAGTACAATCTTCAAGGTAGAAAATTTGAAACTAACTTCACTAGTCAGTGTAAATCCATTTTTACTTTAGAAACTTGTCAAAAATATCTTCTTACACAATATTCAAGTTCACGATTGCATTAGGAACTTGTCGAGTGACATCCCCACTCCCTTTCAAATGGTGTTCATTGAATTTTTCACATTAACATGGATCTCATTTGAGAAATATCTTGGGAGGTTTCAGGCTTAGATACATTTCCTACACATATGGTTCTATTTAGACGTGTCCCATCGGTCATTTGGTTGCGAGGTGGTAACTAAAGTGGCCTATATTTGGGCTATTACCTACGTAAATTTGGGTGGGAAGTCCCCAGAGTACCTTAGTAATACATTAATCACCATATGTATGTTCCTAGGGGGTGAGGCTCAACTGCATTGAGGTCATTTGTGTTGGTCAAGGATGGAATAGTGAGACTGGGGTAACCTCTTCTTAGTTCTTCATTATTCCAAGGTCTGTAGGGGATGGATCTCCATAATAATATTGGATTTTATGAGTTACCTTTTATAGTTGGTTTACTTGTTGTATCTCTCAGGGATTTTATAGTGCATGCTATTTGGTCTAAGTCTAGTTTTACATAGGGGTGTCTTAATAAAATAATCAATTAAATATATATATTCATCATGGCTAACCAAATTATCTATCATTCTCAAAAATTGAGAAGCGTTTCTCCCAAACATCGGCCCACCACCACATATATGTAGGATAACTCTATTTCCAAAGGGCTTAGATCGAAACAAAGTTGGGTGGGTTATCTTTAGTTAGAGGGGCAAGATCAAGTTACCGTTAAATTAGTAGATGAGAGTCCACCACCACATGTAAACCAAACTTTGATTAATCCTCTTGACCTCATACTTGTATAAGTGAGTTTTTTTTTCACCAAACCTTTCTTCTTGTTCTCTAATCAAATGTACTGTGAAAGTGGTCACCATATACATTTGGAGTTTCTTCTGTGATGTCTATATTACCATTAATAAATTTGATCAAGCCCACTTCCCTGTCTCAACCACACCATTTTTATTGCTTTAGGGCATCCCACTGGTTTCCTTTACAACCTTAAGTAGTTTCATGAGATTATTTATATCCCCCCTTTATCTAGCTTTGTGTTTGGTATGGGGGTGAGCTAGAGTCAACCTATGGGAGTTGGGTGGTTTCCACATATTTATTCTATCCTTATGGTCACAATATATAGCAAGGAAAACCTTATTAACAAAATATATTAGGGGCTATACATTTGTTCCTTGTCAATACAAGTGAAATAATGCTTTTGGAGGAGAGTATAATCCATGGGGTAGATATGGGTTAGGATGAATGCCCTTGTTTAGAGACTTCAATTCCTTTGGATGGGATAACTTACTTGTAGTAAATATCCCAACTAGCACCATTATGCCCACGAGCTTTCTCACTTACGGTGATGCTTTTTTACTGGGAGTTCTTCCTTATAGTACTGAGTATAATCCCATCAACAACCATGATTTTGGGAGTTCCTTTTTCATTGGGGGTAATCCCAAATGGGAAAGAATAATTTCACCATGAAAAATGGTCGACATCTTCAATACATATTAAACTATGATATCATATACCCAAGTTCGAAGTAATTCGAGAGAGAACATGACCACACATATCACCACCTACCATCTTTTGTGTTCTTCAAATTCTTTGGTGGATGGTTCTATTAGGAAGAGACTCTTAAAAAGAAATTTAAATGATGATTCCACATAATGGTACATTGAACTAGATAAGGCATATAATGACTACATTGGAACAAATTTTCTTGAATAATTTTCAATTACCTTCATGGTAAGAGGTTAGAACTGATCTCCTGTCTACTTTGAAACATGACACCTCTAATCACATCTCTTATCACATCCGTGAGTGGAGGAAAAGGAAGTGATTTATTGGGAAAAAATTTCTTGACTAGTTTCTCAAAGATTGGCTTACCTCATCCTTGCTACCGCCCATTATCAAGGATGTATTCATGGTCGGACCAGCTAGAGAGTAGCAAGCCATCTTGCATTCCCAACATCTTGACTTGATTTACTGAGTCAAGAACTTCATATGAATTATATCTAATGCTCCTTAACCTTCAAATAGTCCACACCAACCCAATATAGGACCAAATTATAATGGTGTAATTTATTTTGTCTATTTTTAACCTAACATATAATTCAATGCTTAACTAGAGAAATTGATTGTTACATTGCAAGCCCCTGCAACTTCTCCTAACTCTCAAAAACCCACATATATTATGTAAACCACCAGGATTCACATGGTGTATTCCACACAACGTAATAAGTCTTAGCAACCTGGCCAGGAAAATAAGAATAATAAGAAAAGGAATACTTCCAAAAATATGCAATAGACACAAAACCCAAACCCACTCAAGGTGGGGGAACAAATGAACATAGAGGAAAATTCAAGTTCCCTTGTAAGATATATTAGGGGGATAATATAACCCAGAGGATGGATGATATCCATCACCTAATTGCACAACCAATTGTAGCTCAATAGGAAATTATATTGACACATCCATTCCCTTCCCAACCTCAATAACAAATGGTTGCAACACCTCCTCCGCCTTAGTTTTGGGACAGTGGAGGATACAAATATTAGGTTGGCTCTTCACCTATTATTTTTTACAATGAGAAAGTAAACTTGACTACAAGAGAAAATTCTTATGAGACATTTGAGTCTAGTTTTTCTTCTAAGGAAATGGTCATCCCCACTTCCTCTAATGGATTCACATGCTATATAAGGTTTTGGAGCCAATTTTTTTCCCACCTAAGGGTGTTATTCGTATGTTGAAACACATCCCCAATGTTAGGGATTATCAACACTACAATATTCTAAGGATCTAGCCCAAGTTCCTTGTGTCATGTCTACTTTATATGTTTTACAGATTTGTACTACGTAACATAAAGCCTTGTTGACCCCTATCATAGGGATTGATTCCTCAGAGTAAAATTTGATCACATTTGACATTAATACAAGTCAGTTTAAGTTATCCCATTAAGTCACAATTTCAGATATCGATATGTTTCCATAATGTAACAACCCTTTAGGTTACACTCCATGTAAAATCCACCATGTGTACTTTTCTATGAAAATACATGTGTACAAGTGGACACAGATTCAAAGGATTGAGGAGGAGTATTTTCTTGCACTAAGTGTAAACCCAAGCCACTTCATTTATTTTACCACCTATCTCTATGAAAAATTTATGGCCCTGTTGGTGTGATAATTGAAGTCGTTTATGGGATTCCTGAGTAAAGGAAGAACCCATACTATCCCTATTCTTGTGGGACATGCTGAGGAAGTAAAATTGTAAGAGAGGCACAAGAGAAGGGATGTGAATAAAAAATAGGGTGTGGGTAGAGAATGCAAGAGAGAGAAGAGGGGATAAAGTATGTGTGTGTAGGAGAATGCAAGTGAAGCATATGCATAAGAGAAGGAGCACTCAAGAGTAACAACATTACAAAAATCATTTTTGGTGAAATTAGTAAAACAATCCTTGCATTATGTTGTGACTCAATACATGTATCCGAGAAGACTTAGTGGATATATTGATTCATTCAATGCTTCCCTTGAGGCTGAAAAATCACCCTTAGAGTGAGATCATACTCCTAAACTAAGAAAATATTCACTTAACATTTGTTGAATCCCTGTGGTTGAATCCTAAGGGATAGAGAGAGCCACTATTGTGCTTGCTGCCTAGGAGTAGTTGATAAACCACCTAGATAATGGACTCCTCCTCTTGATTATATGTCTAAATAATTATTGGTGTGAATTCCCTCGAGCACTTAACTCCTCATACTATGAATCCAACTTGGGCATGGTCAAGTGCAAGAAATATTATAGTGTAGTTGGAATATGGTTAGGTGGATAGTTGAATTCCCTCCCTTAGTTGTCTGTCATTTATGTTAACCATATAAGTTTAGTTATTAGTACCCATTATATTATGGATGGTGAATAATTCCTACTATGTCATATTAAGGTCTATGGTTTAGTACCACCTATGGAGGAATGCTAAAATCTATGCATGTATATGGGAAATGCTTATTGATATGTTCTCAAGGTCACGTGAGACTTATTAATATATGTGTTTACTATTGTTTCCATCAACTCTCTCTCTCTCTCTCTCTTGCTCTGCATTGTTGCTTGATGTGTTTCAACTAAATATTTATAGTATGTAATTTCACCTATCTAATATGTTATGATTATAATGGATTAATGCCTTGTTAAAGGATGCCTAATACCAGTTATGAGGAGGAAGTGATTAAATAAGTGTATTTATTTGCATATATGTTACACCATGAATGATGGATGATGTTTGTTATGTATTATAACATTGTATATAATGGCACTGCTAATGGAATAATGTGGTATTCCTATTTTTCTGTGATGATTTGTTGTATGTGAGTGTATTCATGGTTATGAGGGGATTTGAGGGCTTTTTGGTTTCTGATAGGGGCTTGGAGGCCTCTATTTTTACTAACATGATCCTAAAATGCGGAGCTATATTCATAGTCATCTATGGATGTTTGATGTTCTTAGTGAGGTTGTTAGAGTATGTGAATTCCATTGTATGATATGCTTTGATTATCATGGATTTCTGTTTGTTTAAGACTGTTGTTTTCCTATTCTGTAAAAGGACTGAGAATGATGAAATGTATGATATACCATTGGATCTGATAGTGTTTTTTGGTATCCATTATGTGGTTTAATATGGTGTTTTTATAGTTGAATTTATAGAGTAGTGCTAGGTATGGCTTAGCTTGTCTCAATGCTTGATAGTAGGCATGTTGATAGGTCCATTGATTGTATTATGGTTGTGTATAATGTTTATAATGTTCAATATTTGGATGAGGGTTTAATTCCTATAGAATTGGTGTTCTAAGTAATGTCAGGCTTCAAGGAGAACTATGGCTAAGTGCTTTGAACTTTTTAGATTGTATAAGTATAAAATTTGTAGAAGTCAGATTTTGTATCAAGGGTTGGATAGGTTATCGGAAGCATAATGTATCTAGGAGGGATGCGTTTTTAGGAAATTTCCATATAGCACATCCAGATATGTGAAGGGAAGATGCATCCAGGGCTAGAATATGTATCTAGAAATCTGGGCATCTGACCAGTCAACCCATATGCATTTTCAAAGTGTACCATATTTATAATCATCTAGATTTCCTCATGGATTATAGAGTTACCAAAAGTAGGCCCCACTTGGGTGAATATCTACGCAGAGGCTAGATTTCCTCATGGATTGTAAAGTTATCCAGGGTAGGACCAACTTGGGTGAATATGTACGCAACATAAAACATTCCACATGGGCAGAGGATGTATATGGTAGTCTGGGACATCTTGTTGGTTGATGTTTGTACACTTTTAGAAATATACTAGATTTCCATCTATATGAATTTTCACAAAGAATGGATGATATTTGGTCTGGACCCACAAGAGCAGAGTTGTGGTGATTTAAGGGTACGGGGGATACACCTAAGTGAAAATTTAAGTGCAGCCAATTTTTTCCGAAAAGCTATATATAATGTGATATCGTCACAAAATATGAAGGGGTCGGACCCTATGGGACCCTTGTACATATTCCCCTCCATTCAAATTTTGGCCACCAGCTTCCTTTCAAATCTATTTCCAATGTCTTGTGGTCAAAAACCCCATGCCGCGCCATCACCACCTTTTCGGCTCCGAAATACACCCGAAATGTTTAAATGTCGCTATTTAAATTATATTGGACCAAAGCCCCAAGGCCTTAGCCACTCCCCCCGTCGTCATCACATGACTTGAGGCCGGAGACCGTAAGCTAAAAACAAAAGGGGCTTTATTGTTTTAATATTCGAAGGCACGTCGTCGTCCGATCCGGCTCAAATCAACGCGCGGCACTAACTTATAAGGAGGGCCCCGCGCACCTGCACGGCTGCATACCCCCGCACCACTTACCCCAGGTTGGCGGTATCATCCGTCGGGCCAGCGATTCCATTGAAAATATGCCGCGTGTCCCCTGGTACGGGCCATAAAACCACTTTCCCTGCGCGTTAAAGCGTGTACGCTCACCGGGCAGCGGAACTCATGTGAACCGTTGGATCTCCCGATCTCCATCCAACGGCGGAAGTGTACCTGAAATGCTCGCTCATTAACATGTGTCTGCATTGTCCTGTGGCCCGCCACCGTGTCGCTCTCACCCACTTCCACCCATTGACTCCGCCACGACGTTCTCTCACTTGTCCTCCATATGCCCGCGTGTTCACCCCCGTACGTCTGAGATATTTTCCCTCGTTATATATATTTGTGCTCGTCTATGTGTTTTTATTCGTGTTTGTTGTTATTCATCTCGTCCAGACCGTGTTATGTATAAAACCCATAGCGCGTCTATTTATCAACACCTCCATGATTTTCCTCCCGCCACCCTGCCTGTTTCCGTCTCCTATCCATGTCCGCAGTATCGTCTTCATCTCCACCTCCATCATCCCCGTCTCCATCTGTGTTGGTTTATCTAATATTTTGTGGGTTTTGCAGGATTCAATGTAACAGGAGGGCGTTTTGATCCACTGCCGCTGTTAGAAAGCTTTGGGGCCCATAAAAGACGATTTCCTGTGGGTGAAATTTAATGAAAGAGGCTGAGAGAAGGTGCGTGAAATGGCCGCCATTAAAGAAGACAGATATGGATTCTCAGAACCCTCCAGATAAATTCGCCCCACATTAAAGATCCAGGATTCAAATCCAGAGCCAAGGGCCGAGAGTACAGTATAGAAATGCAGATTATTTCAAATCTCTTACGGCAGCAGATTTTCCCTCAGCCGCGGGCAACATATTGTATATATTTTATTATTTCTATCTTGTATATAAGGATATTTTTATCTCCCAGCATTTATTTCCATAGACAGGTTGTCTAGTACAGTCATTTACAGTTAGTCATTCATAGAGTGGGCGCGAATGTTTTCCGCCATTTTGGTTCAAGTTGAGTCATTAAATGTGCTTCATCTACCTCCTCCTCTAGAATCCTCTATGTTCCCTATAAAAGCTCAAAAAGAAGACATTGTAAGGGTTCCAGATTTCTATCAGCAAACTGTGCAGCGAGAAGACTTCTGTATACATTTTGTAACATTTCTGTATGAAGTTTCAGAGCCCGTAGGGTCTCAGTGAGGAGGGGTTATAACTGTATCGAGGATTCTGGTCTTTGGTATCTCACAGTATGTAATTTCTCTTATGTGTTAATACATTATCTCATTTCATGCAATTTATCTTCTTGTATCATGTTCTAGAATGCGAGTGGCTCACTAGTTTGCAGTAAGGATTCATCTTAAGTGGTGCCCTTTCAGGGATTGGTCAAGCGCTTTAAATAGGCCTAGTCATGATACACTGTCTCATGTTCACTCTTTCATATTTTCTGCTATATTAGTTGCTTGAGGAGGGTGCTTTTAAAATGCCATTGTCATATAAGGATTCGTAAATTGGTGCACCCTTATATGGTTCTGTTGTGTATCTGGGTATCAGTCTCATGCCAGCTAATATCTTCTTATGTTTCCTCACCGCACTCACTTCCTGATATCTGATTTCTGTGATATATTATTTGAATCGGCCCTCTTTACAGTAAGCGGTCTCTTAACTGTCCGATGCTTTCATGCTGAAGTTTTACTTGATGTTCCTACATTGTTCTTGTCTTTGTACTAGCTTCTGAGAGAGATTGGTCCCATTCAAAACTAATTTCCTTGTTTAGAACAAGAGATAGTAAGCTAGTTCTTGGACTGACAACCCAAACTAAAAGGGCTCCTTGCTATATTAAGATGTCCTAGGCACTGGTCTATGGCAACTCTAGGCTGTCTCTAGGGGGGGGTGACAAAATCATCCACAACATCTTTCTGGCGCCGTTTCCGGGGAACGAATTCAAGAATATTTGTTTCCCTGGGTTCGACATCTCATATTCACTCTCTAATCAGGTGAGCACAGAGAGGTGAAGAGTTGCAGATTTCTCACCTTGGCGACTCCACTGGTCTTTATTTGATAAATTTTATTGGTAGTCCTGGCTTCTCGAAAGCCACATTTGAGGTCAGATACATCTCAGTCGAAAACACCTTACGTGTCTGACCCAGAAAAAAATCATTCATAAAGAGTCTGGAAGGAGAGGAAGCCAGCTCGTGCTGAAAACCCTGAATATTCCATTGAAGATTATTCGCCTTCTTCTTCTCAAGAAATCTCAGTAGAAAATCCCGACTCCACTGTTGTTTATTTGATAAATCTATTTGCAGTCCCGACTCTGCTGGGGAAGAAACAATAGCTTTGATTTGGCAAATCACTGTGGTGGACAGTAAAGATCTTAAACCATCCACCTGGTGACTCCACAGTTCCTGAATAATTAAAAGACCCTACTGGCAGAAGACTCTGAACTGGTTGAGAAGATCTAGTGATCATCTTTGCAGAAGCATGGATCCAAGCATGGATAGGGATACAAAGCTAGAGGCTTTGTATTATCAATTAAATGAATTAATAAAAAGGTTTGGTAAAGTGCAGGAGAGGTATAGTGCTAATATGAATGAGGATGATAATTATTTAGAACGGCCCATGCCTCTTCCAGAACAAGAGAAAAATCAAGACGTGGATAATGAGCAAGGCATGTATGATGTTTTAAAGCCCATGGAAGATGAAGAGGAAAGCAATCAGGAATTGCCTGAATTCTTGCCTATATCTTGTATTATGCTGGTCATAGAATATCATGACCTAATAGCAAAAGTTAATAGGAAACGCTGCCTTGAAGAAGCAAGAGACCACATAGAAGAGGCAGAATCCGATGTAAAAGAAGAGGCTCAAGAGAACATCCCGCCTCCCAATCAGCTAGTACAAGAAAAGGAGAGCTGTTTCTCTTCTGCACAAAGGAACACAAAGCAATCATCCCCTTTGACAGAAGATGAGGTTGATCAGAAATTAAATCAGCAGTTCACCTCAGAAGTCTTTTACAGAACAGATTCCCTTGCTCACTCGTCCATTGAGTTTGATAATTTGGATCCAGAAAGCTCCTCTGAGAATCAAGATGAAGAAGGACCTGCTGAGAATCCAACAGGTTTGATTGGTGACATTGCTTATGACTGCGACTTTCCTAGTTATGATTTATTTGATGATGATTGTTTCCAGAGAGAAGCTGAGTCTGCATAACCATCATCAGTAGACCCATGGGAGGAAAGTCAGGGCCGGCAATCTCAGAATAGTAATGAAACCAGTCAGCCCATCTATGATACGGATGAGGAGAGCCATAATAGTATAATAACAGATGAAGATTCCTTGGATCCTCATTTTTCTTTAACACAGACCATCAGCGAGACTGGAAGCCAGCAGCTTTCCTTTTCAAGAAAGGAGGAAGGAAACTCGGGGGAAGACTTTAATCCGTGGAACGAAGAAATCAGGCTGCTAGAGATTTTATTGAAAAAACATGATTCAATACAAGGAAAAGAGGAGGAGAGAAAAGGAGAGATTCTTGAGCGAGATGAAAACAACGAGCTTTCTCTTGAAAAAGAGGAAATAATGGAGCAAGCCCCTGCTCAAGAATTCAAGGACCTTTTCACAGAGCTCAGCACATCAGAGCAAAATATACCAGAGCTTCAAAAGGACTCAGCTCCAATATATGATGAGTCCTCCAGTTCAGAAAAGGAAGAAAATGAAGGAGATTCTCTCTCTCAAGAGAGTCTTCTTCTCGATACAGTGAAAGGAGATAACATCCTGGTTGAGGCCTGCCTGCCCGATGTTCTTAATTAGGTATCATTTCATGATCTTTATGTGCATTTCTCGCAAATATTTGAAGAAGGATCAAGGGTCTTTTCTAGCAGCATGTTGCTAGCAGAGAGAAAATTTTTCAAAGCTGCTATTGTGGAACATAAAAAAGAGACCCCACTGCCTTTCAAAATACAAAAAGGAGATGATCAGGCTTTCGAGAGCCATATTGAAGATGCACTGGAAAGTGCAAAAATCAAAGCTGCCCAGGATGAAGACAACAGTGGGCAAAGTAACTTCCAGACAAAAGAAGGGCTGGGCATAGGAATTGACAGCATCAGAAGACTAATGACGAAGATGCCTCGGAAAAAGCAGATGACAGCAAGAAAGCAAAGAAAGTTAGGTAATGGAAAAACAAGAACAGAATGTGAAAGCATAACTGGAAGAAAATTGCAAAATAAAATATGGAAACCTGGAGGGGTACAACTGAAGAATAATGTAACCAATGGATGCCAGCAAAGCAGAGTATGGGACCCAGGAGGCCAAGACAGCCTGGTGTATTATATTGTACACTAGTTTTCTTTTTGTTTCATCATTCTTTGAATAATGTAAGTACGCCGACGAGTCATGAAGAAAAGGATGTCGGCAATCACTTGAAGTAAGAGCGCAGGGGAATTGAAAAATAAGATGAAATATTTAATGGTTTGCGTGTTCTTGACATGCCCGAGGACGACCATGCCGTCCCCAGATGGAGCCGATGTTGTACATATTCCCCCCTCCATTCAAATTTTGGCCACCAATTCCTTTCAAATCTATTTCCAATGTCTTTGTGGTCAAAAACCCCCATGCCGCGCTCATCACCACCTTTTCGGCTCCGAAATACACTGTCCAAATGTTTAAAACCCGCTATTTAAATTATATTGGACCAAAGCCCCAAGGCCTTAGCCACTCCCCCGTCGTCATCACATGACTTGAGGCTGGAGACCGCAAGCTAAAAACAAAAGGGGCTTATTATTTTAATATTCGGGCGCAATGCTGGCCGTTCGATCTGGCTCAAATCAACGGCGCGACAATTAACTTATATGGAGGGCCCCGCGCACAGCAGACCGGCGGTATTACCCCGCACCACTTACCCCAGGTTGGCGGTATCATCTGTCGGGCCAGCGATTCCATTGAAAATATGCCGCGTGTCCCCTGGTACGGGCCATAAAACCACTTTCCCCGCGCGTTAAAGCGTGTACGCTCACCGGGCAGCGGAATTCATGTGAACCGTTTGATCTCCCAATCTCCATCCAACGGCGGAAGTGTACCAGAAATGCTCGCTCATTAACATGTGTCTGCATTGTCCTGTGGCCCGCCACCATGTCGCTCTCACCCACTTCCACCCTTTGACTCCGCCACGTCGTTCTCTCACTTGTCCTCCATACGCCAGCGTGTTCACCCCCGTACGTCTGAGATATTTTCCCCCGTTATATATATATTTGTGTTCGTCTATGTGTTTTTATTCGTGTTTGTTGTTATTCATCTCGTCCAGACCATGTTATGTATAAAACCCACAGCACGTCTATTTATCAACACCTCCATGATTTTCCTCCCGCCACCCTGCCTGTTTCCGTCTCCTATCCATGTCCGCAGTATCGTCTTCATCTCCACCTCCATCATCCCTGCCTCCATCTGTGTCGGTTTATCTAATATTTTGTGGGTTTTGCAGGATTCAATGTAACAGGAGGGCGTTTTGATCCGCTGCCGTTGTTAAAAAGCTTTGGGGCCCATAAAAGACGATTTCCTGTGGGTGAAATTTAATGAAAGAGGCTGAGAGCAGGTGCGTGAAATGACCGCCATTAAAGAAGACACAGATATGGATTCTCAGAACCCTCCAGATAAATTCGCCCCGCATTAAAGATCCAGGATTCAAATCCAAAGCCAAGGGCCGAGAGTACAGTACAGAAATGCAGATTATTTCAAATCTCTTACGGCAACAGATTTTCCCTCAGCCGCGGGCAACATATTGTATATATTTTATTATTTTTGTCTTGTATATAAGGAGATTTTTATCTCCCAGCATTTATTTCCATAGACAGATTGCTAAGTACAGTCATTTATAGTTAGTCATTCATAGAGTGGGCGTGAATGCTTTCCGCCATTTTATTCAAATGGAGTCATTAATTGTGCTTCATCTACCCCCTCCTCTAGAGTTCTCTATCTTTCCTATAAAGGCCCGAAAAGAAAACATTGAAAGGGTTCCAGATTTCTATTAGCAAACAGTGCAGCGTAAAGGCTTTGGTATACATTCTGTAATATTTCTGTATGAAGGTTCAGAGCCCGTAGGGTCTCAGTGAGGAGGGGTTATAACTGTATTGAGGATTCTGGTCTTTGATGTCTCACAGTATGTAATTTCTCTTATGTGTTAATACAATATCTCTTTCATGCTATTTATCTTCTCGTATCATGTTCTAGAATGCGAGTGGCTCTCTAGTTTGTAGAAAGGATTCATCTTTGTTAGTGCCCTTTCCGGAATTAGTCAAGCGCTTTAAATAGGCCTAGTCATGATATACTATTCCATGATCATCTCTTCCATATCTTCTGCTATATTGGTTGCATGAGGAGGGTGCTTTTAAAACACCATTGTCATATAAGGATTCATAGATTGGTATGCCCTTATGTGGTTTTGTTGTGTATCCGTACGTCCTTCATTCTGCCCAATATCTCCTTATGTTTCCTCACTGCACTCACTTCCTGATATCTGATTCCTGTGATATATTATTTGAATCGGCCCTCTTTACAGTAAGCGGTCTCTTAACTGTCTGATGCTTTCATGCTGAAGTTTTACAAGATGTTCCTACATTATTCTTATCTTTGTGTCAGCTTCTCAGAGAGATTGGTCCCATTCAAAACTAATTTCCTTGTTCAAACAAGAGATAGTAAGTGAGCTCTTGGACTGACAACCCAAACTATAAAGGGCTCCTTGCTATATTAAGATGTCCTAGGCATTGGTCTATGGCAACTCTAGGTTGTCTCTAGGGGGGTGACAAAATCATCCACAACAGGACCCACAAATTAATATGAGATGGAAACCACCATGAAGACATGGTTATGGCCATTTAGGCAGCACGATGGATCCATGAGTTATCTTCGACTATTCAAGGTGATGTGATAGGACCACGTGGGTCATACATGAGGGTGCCACATGGTAGTGCCTCTCTAACGTGGCAAGGTTTAATGGATAACCATAAAATGGGCATAAATTTCAATTTGGGAGTTGGATATGGATTGAGATAAAATCCTAGCTCACTAGAAATCTCATGGCAAGATAAACATGATGGTGATTTTTTTTAGTTTCAATGAGGCTGGAAAACATGATTTATATAACCCCATCTTCATAATAGGTTGTGAGGGGTTGTGTAACATCCTCGAGCTGATTTTACATAAACAAGGAAATTATAAAGGGAAACATAATACCAAGCTCATGGGATATGTATTCCAGGATGAATGGAGGGAAAAACATTAAGCTGGGTATCATTTGTGGTTAATTAATGGCTATGGAAATTTCCATTGGAATTGGAAAAAGACAAAAATAAATAAATGGAAATTTAATAAAATAAATAAAGGAAAATAGGAGAAAAGGAAGATGAAGAGACAAGAAATTTCATGCAAGGGAAGTTAAAGAGAAAATGAAAGAAAAGAGAATAGGAAAAGGAAGAGACACTAGAAATCAATGATAAAAATGTATTTGAGAAAGATTTGATAGTTTTTTCTTAGCTTTTGATCAGTTTCCATGTAGGAAATATTAATTTTTCTAAGGAAGAAATCATACTCCAAGAGAGAGAACAAGAAAGGGAGCAAGAAAGAAAAGTACAAGCACATGAAAGCAAGGAAGCACAAGGAGAAGATTGGAAGAGAAACTAAAATAGGTATATTTTTGCAGGTAGTAGGTTGCATCTGTGATTTCCTTGTTGGTATTTGAATGCATGGTGCATGCATTTCGTTTACAAGATTACCTCTATTATCATTAGCATGGGGTTTTCCAATTAGATAAGTGGTTACAACCTTTGCTTTCCATTTTCCTAATAACCATGGTGTTATGGGATTCATTCTTGGTTGAGCTTTGGATTTTTGGAATATTTTTGGATTTTGTTTGAGGTGGTCTCAAGAAAATAACAAGGGTTTTTGGGGAGATGCTTTTCTCCAGGAAGCCCTTGAAAGGTGGGTGGAGATAGGAAAAATTCCTCTTGTTATGGTGAATAAATTTTGAGGCATTAACACTACAAGGAAAAGACCCTCTAGCGGATGTTTTTGAGGAACCCCACATAAAAATACGTCAAACATCTGTTTCTAGTGGAGGATCCTAGAGGAGGTTGGTGGGCGGAGGTTTTATGACAGTTTTCTTTCTAAGGCGCTTATCATCCTAAATCGCAATAAGGTGTTCAACAAGAGAAAGCACTGGTGCACACAGAACATTGGCACACCGGACTTCGTGCGCTCTATACACACCAACCCAGTGCATCTTATTATTGTAGTGCATTGGTGCTTTACAACTGTTTCACACCAGTGCATCATAAAACACCGAGGCAAAACAGAAACCACCTGGTGCAGTCTTAAGCAACCACACTAGTGCACCTATAAAACCCCACGCACCGGAACATGGTTTAATATAAAATAAATTATGCCCAAAAAAACACATTTTTCACTTTTCTCAGTGCTCGAGAGCTCTTAGGCACTGGTGCAATTTAACCTTGTCTGAGCCGCCCTTTCATCGGTGCTCCCATTGCACCCATTGCACGCACTTTTGCGTGCATTGCCCCACCAATCTCCAACTTTCATTTTGAAAAACGGTGGGAAAAAATTCTTTTGCAAATTCTACAGCCAATATGCCTCCTCGACGGGCAAATGTATAGGTATTTTTCTTGTTTTTCTATAATTAAGCCTTTTAGCGGAATATAATTTCAAATAACCTTAAAATTAACCATTTAAAAGAAGAAAAAAAAAATTATGTCACGCGGTGCGCTCAAGCCATTTGGCTCGCATTGGTATGTTGGGTATGTGTTATATTCTTTCCATGACTAGTCACACGTGGGGGGGTGACATATGAGCCTGTACATCGTGCCGTGCAAGCAGGGGCTGTGGGGGTGACACCGCCTGCTCGGTACAATGCAATTCCCCAGAATTTTTTTGGACCATATTTTTTGGTGGGCGGACCCCCACATGGTTTTATGCATGGGTTTGCACACGGTTTTGGGGCATGATGGTTTTCAGCGCCTGGTATTTTGTAGATCTGGTCAAGAGAGCTATGGCTATGTTCTAATCCAGGGTTAATGGATTGGGGTTTATGTATGCTTCGGCATGTATATATATGTGTTGTAACACTAAAAGGAATATAATGAAAAATCAAGCTGGTCGTTCCGATTTTGGATCCAAGGGAAAATATCTATGTATATTTGTTTTATGTTTTATGCTCTAGCTATTGTTTATTTTCTGTTTTTAAGATTCGTTTGTAGATAATTTCTGTACAAGGCTAAAACCTACATGGTAAGCGGTGCTGCCTGTAAAATTTACAGGCCGCATCGTAACCGGTGCTAATGGTATCTGCACTGTTTCTGGGGTGGTACCAAAAGGCGCACCATGTTATATTAAAATTAAAAAAAAAGTGCCGTGCATTCGTTTACCCGGCTGCACCGTTGACCATGTGAAATAGTAGCAATGCAGTGTGTTGACTAAAATATCCACCCTGGGGTGGATATTTTTGTTAGCACACTGCATTCGGCATTTCCACAGGGTCAACAGCGTGGCCTGGTAAAAGACCGCACCATTGACTATGTAATAATAGAGGTAATATTACTATTTTATTTAAATTTATTCTAACATGTTCTTTAACTTGTTTTTATTAAATTGTGTAATGAAATTGTCTAATTATTGTTGTGTACTTGTATATATTTTGCAGACATTTGGTCTTTTGATGGCGAGGACATGCCAACACGACCACATGATCCAGGTGTGGATCCTGATGACGATCAGGGCATGCCAAATGCCGATGATCATCAGGAAGCCGATGCAAAGAGACCTGCTCCCGCTAGTGTGCCGGTACCGCCTTTTGCTAGGCGTGGTCGGCTTGATAGCAGATACAGGATGGAGTTAGGTGACCAACTCACTGCATTGATTGTTGAGGCGGGCATCAGGCTCGCTAATATGAGAGACATACAGGCCGATGGTAGGCTGTTACATATGTGGAGAGGCATGCCACGTGACATGTACAGTCTGATGCAGCATGTCGTAGGAGCTACGACCTTAGTTACGCGATTAAGGAGGACTGTTGCACGTTATAGGCGTGGTCGAGATGCAACACATGATCGATAGTCCGCGAGAAACGACTCATCATGTCATGATCGTTCACCTCGCGTCGCGCCAGATGAGCAACCTCCACTAGCATCTACCAGCAGTCATCATGGAGAGTAGGCTGGACCATCGGCCATGTCCAGTCAGCAGCCTGCAACATCTAGCAGTACTCATGATCATGAGCAGGCTGGACCATCGACCATCGAGGCTACACCATTGACTGAGCAGGCCTCGAATAATACTTCTATTGATGTTGTATCACCAGCTGATCCATGACATTTATATATATTTTTTGTAAATAAGGCTAAATTCTATTGATAATGAAACATAATGTACAGAGAGGCTATGGCCTCAGCGCAGTTGGCGTTTATGGTAGCCATAGTGACAACAAAATAGCAAAAATTCAATACTGGAGCTGCCCACATGGGGAAACTAGCCCAGGGAGAGTATATGGTGCTGCCTCAGAGAGGAAACCAACATTGTAAACCATAAGAAAATGTACTTCAAACTAATAAGAACTGAGAACAAAACTGTATAGGTCCGAGACCTAAGGAGACCTGGTATTAGGCACATCCATTGTGACTGGAGGAGGTTCTTCGACAATCAAACACCTATACTCATCGTTATCGTCGAACTGGGGTCCAGTAGCTTCTTGCTGAGGATCCGCAGCCACAACATCCTTGCCATCAACCTACATCAGCTTCTGTTGGTAGTAATTGGAACTGCTGTCGCTATGCGAGTTGGAGGTGCTCATAGGCGATGCTTGCAGGGTTTTCATAGCTTTCGAGGACTCGAGGCGGTCGTGTTGGCAGGAGGGTGGAGGGGGATGACCGAGGACAGGACTAGCACCAAGTATTTCAATGAAGGAGATGGAGATAGTGGCAACCACGAGCGGGCTGGAGGAGGTGCATTGAAAATGAAACTGGGTTGAGGCAGGGAGAGGAAGGGGTGGAGGAGCAAAGTGAGGCACAGAGGGAGGGTGGCGAGCCTCAGAGCCAAGAAGTCGACTTCTACCACTTCGAGTGTTTGGGTACCTTCCCCCCGAATGTGCGAAGGAGGAGGACGAGTTGTAGGGGGAAGAGGAGGAGATAACACGCGCCGCTCTACCTCTGATGTCGCCTCTTCGGTAGCACATTCTATGTCACAAGCGAGGCATTCTTGTAGAGCTCGGGTGCTGAAGACTACGGGAGGCAGAGAAGGTTGAAAGGGCTAGGGAGAGTCGCGAAGGGATAAGCGTGGAAGAACCGACTGGAGCAGAGAAACGGAGAAAGCACTGAGGGCTGTGCAAGTGGTGGAAGCCAGGCCCGAAATCGAAATAGTGTCGGAGATTGCAACACCTTCCAAAGGATGCATGAGTGCCAGGGTCAGCGGCTGCTAAAGAGAAACCACTGCGCTAGGGAAGAATGAAAATCGACATGAAGTTCACAAAGGCGGGTTGGATCACCACAGAAGACACAGGAGCAAGAGAAGAGGGCCGAAGGGAGCTACCGGATGACATTTTGTATCCCAAGCAATCGCCTCGACCATCGCAAAGAATTGAATGCAGCCAGACAGACTAACAGAGAGAGTTTAATGCAGTGGAGGCTGAAGCGGATGGCATTGCGTGGCCATGTGGCTGTGCCACGCCCACCTCCGTCTCCCATCACACATTGCTTTCATCCGCATCCTGAATCCATGACATTTATATTACAGCTTGTATATTTTTGACATTATTCAAATATATATATATGTGTGTGTGTGTGTGTGTGTGTGTGTGTGTGTGTGTGTTATGTTCATGTTGCAGTTGTACTTAATTTACATGTTGGTGATCATCATGATGTGTATATTGTTAGGTCATGTTATATATGTTCATTTAATGTGCAGCTTGCAGATAGATGTGTATGTGATAGCAGTTATTTGACATGAGATGTATATTTTATGTTTGTGTTGCGATGATGTTATACAATGCTAATTGTGTTTTGTTCGATGACCATGATCACGATGATGTTAGCGATTTTGAATGTGTTTTTTAGTCAAATATGATGTTTGTATGATGTTTATCATGAACGTGATGTTTATTTATTAATTTAATATTAAATGATCATGATATTGTAAAATTGTAATAAATGTAATTCTAATTGTATGTAATATTCTAAAATTGTAAATCATTTGTATTTGTATTTGTAATTGTAATTTTAATTGTAATTGTATGTAAAATATTTTTAAAATTTTAATTGTAATTAAATATTTAATTCTATTGTAAAATGATTGTAATTGTAATTTTAATTGTAATTGTATATATGACAAATTGAAAATTGTAATTGTAATTTAATTGTCTTAAAATTCTAAAATTGTAATTGTAATTGTATGTAAAATATTTTAAATTGTAATCTGTATAAAATATTTGTAAAATTTTAATTGTATTATCATGGAATGATTGTAATTGTAAAATTTTAATTGTATTAATGTGAAATGATTTTATTAAAAATTTTAAATTTGTAAATTTGTAAAATTGTAAATAATTGTAAAGTAATAAATCTAGAATAATATGAATTTTTGTAACATAATAAAATTTAGAGAATAATTCAAATAAATTCATCTACTTTAGAGTTATCATTATTTTATTATGATCTTACATACCAAAAAAAAGAACTTTATATAGTACGCCATTTTTATTGAGATCAACATAATTGCAAATTATCAAGTGAAATATTGATTTTAACATTAATTCAAAATACATATAATAATGTTTCGAAAAAAGAAAAAAAAAGTCTTATAAGGTATAAGGTAATTAAGTCCTCTTCTTTATAAAAACACATCTTAAAAAGTATAAATATTGATGAATTAATAACACATGTACCATTTCACATGTACTAATTCCATTGAACAAATTTTAGAAGAATTCAAGTATATTACCATTGCATTGCCTCTTATGGATGCTAATTCCATGAACAGATTTTAGAAGAATTTGAGTGTCAAGAATGCAATAGAAAAAAAAAAAAAAAAACATTTTTGAACTACTTTGCATTTTATTAAAAGGTTTTTGAGATTTTTTGTGGGTTTTATGGGTTCATGGGACAGTAGATAGTACCGACCCTGTCGTATTGGTATTTCAGTTGATTTTTTCCTAGCAACAATATGACCGAATGTTGTAGCTATGCATTTAACAAAGAACCCATATATTTTGAGAACATGATTGAAGATTGTTGTCATATACTTCAACACTATTCCATATTATGCAATTTAATGAGGGTTGTAGGGAGCTTACAATATTGTGTCTGTTAGTAACTGCACCCTTTGGTAGAACCAAAGAAAATTCAGGCAGATTCCTTAGCGAAGTATACTGGCCATAATCAATTCCTTCGAGACCTCAATAGAAGAAACATATATGCATGTCAGAAATAGATATGCATGTCAGAGGCTCATGTTGGCACCTTTTCTTGTTGCAGGTTGTGGAAAGGTTCAAATTTTTTTTTTTCTGAAAGAAGAAGAGGTGTAGTTTTGAAAAAGAAATGGCTCAAATATTTTCACAGCAAAATGTACATTTCCAACATGTCTAAAAACTAAAATATCTCCAACTTCAATAAATTGCTCAGAAACGAAACTTTCCCAACCATTTGTGAAAACTTCCCATGTCTTAGCATATCATAGGTTCACATGCCACAATTGCCCACTTGGGCCCTATAGTATTGCATCTTCACATGCCCCACATTGCATTATCTCTACATAATCAGTGGGGATCTCCTGCAATAAACAAAATGCATTGGAAGAATAGTTATTTCCATCAAGAATTTATCCAATTCTAATTTTCAATTATAATTCTCAAGAATAAACAAAATTATAATTCTAATTGCATATTTCCATCAAGAATAAAAAAAATTCTAATTCTCAATTTCTATGGTTGGAGTTCACTAAATGTTGGTGTACACACCAAAAATTAATTTCGGATCCTTAACCGCAAATCGGTGCTAATGTATAGATAACTGCACTGGGACGTTTTAGTTACTATGCACCGGTGTCGTGTTATGAATGGACGCACCGGTGCGGTTCTATTAAGTGGCGCACTAGAGACGAATAACTGCAAATAAAAAAAGTGCAACTCTATTTTATTTAAGTGAAAAATAGGGTAAATTGAAAAATAGGCGGCCAAATATTTTCAAAAATCTAATTTCATAAAACAATTATTTAAATACTAAACACTTTTCATTATTTCACTATTTTTGCAAAAAAATTTTGCCAGAGATTTGTAGGAGACATACCTGGAGCAAGAGAGCATGAGAGCACTATGGAGCAGCGGAATACGTTCAAACAGAAGTATTTAGACAATCATAATTTCAAAACTCTGGTGATTCAAACCCTGTAGCATAAAATTTCAAACGATCTCATGATTAAATTTTAATTTTTTAATTTGATTTTTCCGCAGTTTTTTTTTTCATTTTCAGAAAAAAAACAAAACAAAAAGTCCATTTTTACCCTAAACCCTTCATTCTTTTTGTTTCTACCCTTTCTTCTCCTTGTTTCTATGATTTCAGAATTAGGGCTTTTCATTTTAGATTGACATCCAACACACAGGACGACTTGCATAGTCAGATCCCAATCCATGTCGGCTCTTGCGTGAATTTTTGAAAAAAAAGGTTTTATTTATTTATTTATTTATCGGTGCACCTTGATTAACCTAGCGCACCGATGTTCTATATTGTCCTAGCGCATCGATGTTCTGTATTATCCTAGCTCACCGCACAAGTATTGTGTAATAAAAAATTTAAAAACAATTGTTTTTAATCAGTGCGCCATATCTAAAATAGGGCACGGGTGCGCTAGGTTACGAGGGGTGCACCGATAACGAGCTATTTCATTAAGGCGCACAACGAATGTGTTGTTTCGCAAAAAATTGTGTTATTGTGTTAATCTGTGCACCATGTAACATATAACACACCGCACTGGGTCTCCTAGTTGACAGAGAGCACCGTATGGTGGTCCCTTGTTTGTGCAGGGCATTTATGCTACAAAAACTAACACTGGACGATTTTAATTATTTTCTCTGTGTTTATCGGTGCGATGGTTAACATGTAATGCACCAGTGCTCCTTTTTGACATAGAGCATCGTATGGTCTATTATACTATTTCTGCGGTGCGTTTATAAGACCCCCACGTGCCGACGTCGGTGTATACATCATTAAAGGCGCACCGGTTTCTTGAAATTTCTTTTTTACCTGAAAAGTTGACAATTTATTTATAAATATATTAATGAATGATATGGTACAAGTTTCAGATTGATAAAGAAATGACTGACAAGAGATCAAGTAACAAAAATACTGATAACACATCAAGAAAAACAGAAAAGGCAAGTTCTTTGTAAATTCTTTACAAAAAATATTATTTTTGAATTATATGTAAGTTTAACTAATATGTATTGTAAAATGTGTATCATGCAGAGCCACAAATGACGAAGCTCGATAAGATTATTTATGATCTAGGACCATAAGAGCGTAAAAGCTTGATGGAAAAATTGCAAGAGGATGAATAAGGTGAATGAAAAAATACTATCGATCCAATATCAGTTTCTTTTTTTAATTTTCATTAATAATATACTTAAAATTATTAGATAACATGTGTCAAACATTCTATTAATTCACATCTGTTTAATCTTATACAGGGAACAACAGCTCAGAAAAGGAATGTTGTTCTAAGAAAAGAAAAAAAATATAACATGCAAATGAAAATGAATTTCTCCTTAGCTCATGTAGAGTGGTGCTGGAGGTTAATGAAAGGGGGGAAATATTTTACAAAAGTTTGAGGGATCTAGTGGAATGAATGTATAGATGTCATTTCCACTTACAATACAAAAATAAATCCAATGATTCCAAGAACCAAATTTTATCTAAACTACAGGAAGAGTTTCCAGAGAATTGGTCAATGAGACATTTCAGACTTTTAATAGCAAAAATATACAACAACAAAAAAGATGGAATTAATCGTGGAATTTGTAAGCATCTATCGATATTGTTTTACTTAGCTCCGTCTATAATTAATAGAACAAAAATTTCTTTTATATTAAATATATGATTTTTTATGGGGTATAAAAATTGCAGGAAACAAAGTATGGAACTGCGCCAACAGATGAAGTTTTGAAAGATGGCATGGTACATGGTTTTGAAAGAATGTGTATAGTTTATGAGTCAATTGTTGCTATGGTACATCATTTATTTTCAAATTACATTGATTTAATATATTATTTAATATTGCAATTTTCATTATTCTCACCAATGTATATACACTCATTATAGTTTATTTTTATGTTTGTAGATGGAAGGTGAAGAATAAGAAAACAATCAACACCATGAACAAAACATTCTTGAAAATAACCCAAGTCATGGAAGTAGCTCTAGCAGTGACAACAGTTCAAGTAAAGAATGATGATAATTATGTTTGGATATCAAAGCAAGGCGTTGTATTTTTTGAAATATTTGTATGTGAAATCAGACATTTTGTTTAATGTAATGGACATCGTGTCCCAATTGAAAGACAAAGGGATACCAATAACCGGTCCCATTTTGTATGACAAGTACTCTGGGCTTTATTCATATATATATATGTAATAAAATATGTTTTAATTTATTCTATTGCGTTCTCCATTTTCGTTCTCAAATGCACTAATAAAAATTTAATTCAAATCAATATTGTTAGAAGATATATATGAGTCGACTTTTGATGAATAATGAATTTTAAATAATCACAATAATTATGATATGATATAAAAAATTAATCCGAACATCACATTCAAATGCATTAATAAAAAATTAATTAATATGAATATTGTTATAAGATGTGTTGACTTTTGATGACTAATGAATTTAGAAAAATCACAATAATTGCACTGTCACAGGTCGATGTTTCTAAAAAATACAAAATGAACACTGGTGCGTGTCAAGTACTGTACACCAGTGCATTTGTATGCTGCAGTGCACCAGTGTGTTTTTATGACCTATGGGCACTGCACAAATACCAAATCAATTAAAAATCTTGGTGCATTTGTGTGATAATGTGCACCGGTGCTTTTATGTGAGACTACACACAAGCGCATTTTATGACGTATGGGCACCGCACAAATACCAATACCAATTGTAAATATCGGTGCGTTTGTTTGATATGGTGCACCGGTGTGTTTCTGTAAGTCTAAGTACCGGTGCATTGAGACGACCTATGGGCACCACAGAAATCCCAAGACCAATTAGAACAGCCTCGTGTGTTGTATCTCCAAAACTGCACCCAGTGCGGTTTTATACCTTGACAACCCAGTGCATGCCATTCGACTGCCCCGGGGCCACCGACTAGATGACACACACCGGTGCGTTGAAACCTTAGTAGCGCATCGATGAA
This sequence comes from Pinus albicaulis, assembly GCA_034641835.2. Classification (NCBI taxonomy): domain Eukaryota; kingdom Viridiplantae; phylum Streptophyta; class Pinopsida; order Pinales; family Pinaceae; genus Pinus; species Pinus albicaulis. Next base: position 15,264 of record JAXQQM020085971.1, on the reverse strand, counting down.
AAAAACATCTGTAATAACCTCCGTTTGTCCAGTTTTTTTTGTTGTGTTGAATTTCCGTTAAAAGCTCCGCCAAAACCTTCATAACCATAAACGGCTATTGTAGAAAATATTTTTTTGACAATTTTGGCCAATTTATAACACTAAAAACCTCCTTTATAACCTCCGCTAGAGGGTCTTTTCCTTGTAGTGTAAGCTTGTGTTGGGTTGGTGATTTATGGATCGATTGAGGTGAAATAAATGTGGTTGAGGGTTGAGGTGGTTTAGCCTTTGAATTCCCTTATTAGTTTTTTTTTGGTTTATCCTATGAGATCCCCATTCCTTCTTGGAATATGGCATGGGGGTGATTGATTGAAAAAGATATTTGGTTCAGCCCAATCTATTATCAAGTAGTACATAGAATTCTCTCACTTGGTTGGCATTTACATATGTTATTATGTGTTGATTCTTATTGAGATTAACGAGCACACGTTTTGATTTTATGTTTATTTTATGACTGGTTTTTCATGGTTCTAATCTGGTTGAATGTTGGTTACATGCATGGTATATTTTTCATAATATGATGTGTTGTAGTTATGGATCCATTCCATGGTTTTATGGGATATTAATTATATTATATGAATGCATGATCTAATATGTGTTATTGTAGATATTAATATAGGGAAGCAACCCTCCTTGGTGATACTTTGATGAAATTAATAAATTCATGCATTCAGGACCTATAGGTACCTTGTCTACCAAGTGTTTGTCTAAATTATTTTCATGTATTTGATAAGTCTGAGTAGGAGTAAGGCCAAGAATAGTAAATGAATACTCTTATAGGTTAATGACATATTTCTGGAAGAGTTTGGGTAGTTCTAGGGAGTTTGCGTGGAGCTAGCCTTGAAAATATGGAACAAGGATCCTAGTCGTAGTCTCTTAACTAAGAAATTTCAATTGTAGCCGCATGTAGGATAGCTTGTGCATGCGACTAGATCCTTTTGGTCGCATGGAAAGCTTTGCATGTGTGCAGATGGGCTATGAGGTGTGTCAAAATGGTAGTTCCAATCTAGGAAAATTTTATGAGTAGATGTTGATTGACATCGGGGTAATATTTTGTTCCTATAGGTTGTGTTGAATATTAATGGTAGTAGGGCCCACTTCCATAACTGGAACTTGGATGTCGGGTCATGAATAGTAACTCTCAGCTCATTTTTATCTTGGAGAGCTTGTAAAAGTGGAAAAATTTGGGGTGTTAGAAGGTGGTATCAAAGCAGTTTCGTTCCCTGTAAACTTTTCTCTGGTACCACCGTTATAGAGTGGTATCAAAGTGAGATTTAAAATATTGGATCTCGAGGTAAATGCCGATGGTTATGGTTATCATGCCAGTATATACTGTTTTAGCTTTTTATATTCTTATGCATGATGTTGATATGTTGTTTCTATTATTATATATTGTGCTAATCTGGATAGAATTGTGTAGATGAAATAGTCCCCCATGAGATACATTGATGTGTGATCTTGATTATTTATTCTATTTTGTTTATATAACATGGTATGTTTGCAGGAAATAGAAGGCCAAAATATGATGAATGGGATGGTGTATTACGGTTCAAATGAATCCCCATATAGGCCCGTAATGAAATCAGTGGAGTGGGAAAAGTCAGTTGAGCAGCTAGGAGAGGAATATTCTCTTAATGTAGTGGATGTTGAGATTTTGTGTATTTATGGCAGCATCAGTTGTGCTCTAGATCCAAAATTTTGTGGAGGGACTAGAGTACACTTGATCTACAAGACCCAGAAACGGATTTGGAAATTTTCATCTGGTTTGGGAGATAATTAATTAAATAATTAATTTAATGTATTTCCTAAGTCTAAACTTAGGAAAATGAAATAATTAAAGTTAATTAAATTAAAAATGTGATGAAATTGTCTTAAGTCACACGGATCAAGCTTCCTTTTAATCTTAGCCATTGATTCAAGATCTAATCATGGCCATTGGTTTCCCAATGAGAAAAGTATAAAGGAAAGGCTTGGGGTCATTTGTAAAGACACACAGAGGCAGAGCAATGAAGTTAAGTTGAGATTCTACTACATGTTTGCTAAAAATTATCAGAAGTGTTTCAGATGTAGAGAGGGGAATTTAGACCGAGGGGATGATCTGATCCTAGGGTCTAGAATCAGAAAGAGGCAGAGATCAGCTTAGAGAGGCAACATAGAGAAGCAAGAAAGCAGTAGCAGAGACGACAACAACTGTGCTACGCAAGTGCTATGTAGTCCCTCCCAGGAGAGCGTGATTCAGTTGGAAGCCCTCAAGGGTTACGCAGAGACCCTAAGGGGTAGCGTAAGGAATATTTCCCCCACTCTGGGGTAATCATCCCTTTCCAGGACAGTGCTGAGGGACGCAGGGGCTTCAGGGGCAGCGCTGGGGTTTCTAGGGCCTAATTTTGGCCGAGTATTTTAAATCTCATTTGAGGGTGTGGATCAGTCATTATTTTGGCTTCACAACAACCAGTGAGGTGAAGATCTATTATTTCTTTGTCAATTTTTCCATATCTGGAACCCAGATTTGTTGTATTAAGAAAATTCTTAATAATAAAACCCTCCAGCAGCCAGTAGACTGATTTTTCCGTATTGGGTTTTTCCGGGGACTATTTGTCTAGAAAATCACTGTATCACTTTGTCTATGTGTGCATGTACTTTTTCTAGATCTAAATTTTTGAAATTCTGTTATGTGTTTTTCTTCAATATAATCTGAATTTTCAACTTAATATCTTAATTAAGTAGGAGGAGCATAGCCAGATCTAACAGTATATTTTTGCATAAGTGTAATATTCAGAAATTTTCACATGGTATCAGAGCAATTGCAGATCTAGGAGGGTCACCAGCAGAAGGCTGTAGGTTCTTGCTTGAGAAAGCAACAGGAAAATGAAGCAGAAGGGCATATATGAAGGGACAGTGCAATTTTCAGAGGCAGAGTTACATAGAGGGGAGGGTGACGCAGTCTAATGCTGTCTCCTAGAAAGCCCACACATTTACTGTGCAGAGGTAGCTCAGAGACAATGCCAGATCATTCTGAAGCCAGCCAGTGTGACACAGATCTGAATATGTCAGGTCCAGAAGAGCCTGAAGCATAGTTGCATAAATTCAAAAAGTGCTGGTGGGGTTAAGATTCTGAATATTCAGAATTTTAGCCTAAGCACAAGTGACAAAGAGCAGGAGGAGATTAGCTTCTCAGGGAGTTTCTAGCCAAAGAAACTTGCAGATTGATAAGAGGATCAAAGAGAGTTGAATCATTGTTGATTTGGAAGATTTCCAAGAAGGGAAATCAATTTTCAGAGGGAGCATAAGGTGCTTGTTTTTCCAAGGGCCTTAGATCCAGTTCTCTAGTAAAGAGAATGGGAATTTCCAACACATTTATGAGAAGATGGCTCCTTATGGACTGCGTGATCAGGACAGATTGGATGGACTTTCCAACTTCTCAGTTTGGAAGGCTAGGATACTGATAAACCTTGAGGAATATCATCTAAGAGACCATGTAGAGCAAAATCTGGCCACACCGACCGATGCAGATCTCTCACGGAAGCATAATGAAGCTGTTGGGCATGCCAAGTGGTTGATCATGGATGGAATTAAGGACCATATTGTCCCATACATAGCTGAAAAGAAGACAACCAATGAGATGTGGAAGGCCTTAACTTCCCTATACGAGGGAAGGTATGTACAAAGGAAGATGTTGTTGGAGACTCAGATCAGGTCATTCATGATGACCAAGGGAGAAGACATGAATAATTTCCTCTTCAGATTGCAGTCAATCAGAGATCAGTTGACTGCAACGGGTACTGAGGTGGAAGATGATTTGAAGGTTAGGACTGCTCTCAATGTAGTCATAGATGAGTGGGAAACCTTTGTCCAAAGTATCTTGGGCAGAGCGTTCCTCCCAGATTGGGACAACTTGTGTGCAATTCTGTGTCAAGAAGAACTCCACAGAATCACCAAGAAGTAGTATAGCTCTGGATTGAGAAAAGTGAAGAAGGAAGATGATGAAGATGCAATCTTGGCATCAAAAAGGCAGCAGGGAAAGAAGAAGAAGGATCTATCTAAGATCAAGTGCTTCTAGTGTGGTGAAATGGCACATTTTTCCATCAATTGTCCTTAGAAGAAAAGGCACAAGGAAGCTTCTTCTTCCAAGGCTATTGTGGTGGATGATGGGTCGGAAGATAATGCAGCCATGAGTGCTCATGAACCATGAAATTGGGGTGACATGGAAAATCCTTGAGCAACTCATCTCTTGGATCACAAGTAAGCTACGACAGCATTTTTAAGACAACAAGGACAAGGGGAGCAAGTAAGTAGTAGTCACAGATGAAGCAGAGGTGATCCACATGAAGAAGCAAGCAGGCAAAGCAAGGGTATCACCAAGAAATGCTAGGGCTGATGTGAAATCAACAACGCAGCAGAAATGCCACGCAGTAATCGTAGCTGCGAACGTGGAGGCTTCAGAGGACAATGCAACACAAAGAGGGATGAGATATTTTATTTCAAATAATAAGGGGCTAATGTGACTTTCCATGTTAGTATAGGGAGTCTCTACATAATGCAGTATTGTTTTTATGCATCATCCTCTCTGATGGCGCATTTGCTTCAAAGAGCCTCATGGAGTCAAAGAATGAGATAACCCAAATGAGACTGCTCCATCAAAGATTGTAGGGAGATTTATTTGTTTATCTCAAATAACCGTAAGTTGTGAAGGTACATCAACAAGGCATAAGGAGCAAGGTTTACGTAACAAATTGAGAGGGAGATATACTACAAATGTTGTAATGGCAGTGGCAGAATCATGGGCAGCAGTACAAAATTGCAGCAACAATGCAAACTTGAGTGGCAGCAGGCCAAGCATCAACAACATAGAACTAGTGCCCAAAATCTTGTAATGCATAATGCGATGTATTGTTAGAACACACTCTTTATGCTAAGAGGGAGTGTTGAGATTTTGTGTATTTGGGGTAGGATCAATTGTGGTCTAGCTCCTAAATTTTGTGGAGGGAGTATAGTACACTTGATCTCCAAGACACAAAAATGGATTTGGGAAATTTCATCTGGTTTGGGAGATATTTATTTAATTAATTATTTTAATGTATTTCCTAATTATAAACTTAGGAAAATGAAATAATTAAAGTTAATTAAATGAAACAAGTGATGAAATTGTGTTAAGTCACACGGATCAAGCTTTCTTTTAATCTTAGCCATTGATTCAAGATCCGATCATGGTCGTTGGTTTCCCAATGAGAAAAGTATAAAGGAAAGGCTTGGGGTCATTTGTAAAGACACATAGAGGCAGAGCACTAAAGCTAAGCTGAGATTCTAGGGCGATTTTGCTAAGAATTCTCAGAAGTGTTTCAGCTGCAGAGAGGGGAATTTAGACCAAGGGGATGATCTGATCCCAGGGTATAGAATCAGCAAGATGTAGATATCAGGTTAGAGAGGTAGCGCAGGGAAGCAGGAGAGCAGTAGCAAAGAGGGTAACAACTGTGCTATGTAGATGCTTGCACAGTCCCTCCCAGGACAACGCGATTTAGCTGGAAGCCCTCAGGTGTTACACAGAGACCCTAAGGGGCACCATAAGGACTGCGTCACCTAGTTTGGGGTAATGTAGCCCTTTCCAGGTAAATGCTGAGGGACACACGGGCTTCAGAGACTGACGCAGGGGCTTCAGGGATAGCGTTGGGGTTTCTAGGGCCTAATTTTGGCTGAGTCTTGTAAATCCCATTTGAGGGTGTGGATCAATCATTATTTTTTCTTTAGAACATCCAACGAGTTACAGATGTATTATTTCTCCGTCGAGTTTTCCAAATATGAAACCTATATTTGTTGTATTTAGAAACTTCTGAATAATAAAACCCTCCAGCAGTCAGCAGACTAGTTTTCCCGCATTGGGTTTTTTCCGAGGACTATTTGTCCAAAAAATCACCATGTCACTTTGTCTATGTGTGCATCTAATTTTTCTAGATTTGAATTAGTGGAAGTCTGTTATGTTTTTTGCTTCGATATTAATCTCAATTTTCAACTTAATAACTTAATTAAGTAGGAGGATCATAACCAGATCTAACAGTAGATTTATGCATAAGTGTAATATTCAGAAATTTTCACAGCATATAGATTGAGGAGTCTTAGGGAAGATATTAGAATCTATAAGGAAGATAATAATGGTTTTATTGAGGCACAAGAAATACTTTCATAGGTTAAATAAAAGCAAGCTGAAATCGATGCAGTGATTCTTTAGAGTCTTTCATACTCAGAAAATTCATGACAACTAGGGATCAATCATGGAGATAGTTAGGAGGAGAATAATAATGGGGTGGATTGAAGAAGGTATAAGACAAGGTATAGAATGGAAAATTATGATAGAGTGAAGTGTGGCATACTCTTTGATTCACCTGACAAGAGGATTGGTACACATGGGTTTTATTCTAACTCTTCTTCCATGAGACATCATCACCATCACCACCAACATCATAGGAGGATCGAGTAATTCCTAGAAGAGTTCAAGAAATGAAAGCCTACTACATCTGATGGGGAAATGATGAAATCATAAGATGCAGAAGCATGGCTTCCTAGAATTTGAATTTTTTTTAGATTACATGATTACTCAGAGAACATGAAAGCTAAGATAGCTACCTTCAGTCGCAACGGAAAATTAAATATCTGATTGGAAGATATTAATAATTTAAAAGGCATTAAAGAAGAGAAGATGACTTGGGATGAGTTTGAAATAATCTTCAAGAATATTTACTTGTCTCAAAGATATTATGATGGAAAGACTAAAGAGTTTTATGAGCTCAATATGGGTTCCATATTTGGTGAAGAGTAGACAACCAGATTTTTAGAATTGTGGAGGTGTGTGTTGTACCTAAAGGATGAGAAATAAAAGATGCAAATATTTATCAGTGCATTTATTTTATCATTCAAAGAACGAATTGAGTTTGATGAGCCTTAGTATTTGGAGGAATCCATCAAGAATTTGAAGCATTTTTATGATTAGTCAAAGCGTAATTCTAATTTTAAGCGTGACTGGAAAGGTAACGAGCATACTAAAGGAAAATGGCACAAGAAGTGAGTAAGATATCTGGATGTAGATGAGAATTAAATGTAGCCCCCCATAAGAAGTTTAATTCATATGAGAAAGGAAATAGGTCTCATCTTGGAGAGAAGAAAAATAAAGGAAGTTGCAAGGAACCATTGAAGTGTTGGATTTGTGGTAGACCACAAGTTTACAATGCTCAAGAGGTGCAGACAATTTGGGATGTTGGTGAGAGCATTCTTTAGATCTATGTAGCACTTTATAACAGGTAGGAATACCATTATAAATCTATTATTGAGATTGAAGGTAAGCTTCATGCCAAAATATTATTCCATTTTATTTGATCCTGGATCCAATTATAGCTATTTTAGTCCCAACCTAGTGGATCCGTGTTGTTTGAATAAATAAGTGCATGGAAAATATTGGTTGGTGCAATTGGGTACAAGGACCAAAAGAAGAGCTCCCCATTAGGTGAGATCTTATGCATTTGAGTTTAATTACATGCCTACAACAACACACCTAAATGTACTTCCTTTGGTTTCATATAGCATTCTTTTGGGAATGAATTGGATGTTTACTCACACGACCAAGGTAAATTTATTTGAGAAGGCCATTGAGTGCTTATATGATAAGGGAGAAAAAAGAATATTGTAGGGAAAGAAGATGCCTACATCGATGAGAATGATTACAACTATGCAAACTAAGCAAAATTGCGGGAAAGGTGTTTATTATTTGCAGTTCATGTTTCTAGTGAGAAAGGGTTGGATTTTGAGGATGATGAAGTACAAAGTAAGTATAATATATTGCAGCATTTTTTGGATGTGTTTCCTACAGATATTATAGAGTGGCCTCCTCATAGAGAGGTGGATTTCTCTATTGAGTTGGTACCAGGAGAAAAACCAACATATAAGGCACCATACAGGATGAGCACTCCGAAGTTGGTGTAATTGAAGTTTCATATTAAAGAGATGCTTGATAAGGGATACATAAGGCCAAGTGTGTCACCTTGGGGTGAAATTTTGTTGTTTGTAAAGAAGAAGGATGGTAATCTTAGATTGTACATTATTTATAGGCAACTGAACAAGGCAACTATCAAGAATAGGTATCCATTGCCTCATATTGATGATTTTTTTAATCAATTGAAGGGAGAAGAAATATTTTGGAATATTGATCTTAGTTCAGGATATCATCATGTGTGAATCGAAGAAGAACACAACTACAAGAATGTGTTCCATATAAGGTATGCACACTATAATTTTGTGGCAGTTCCTTTTGGTCTTACTAATGATCAAGCCACCTTCATGTGTTTGATGAATAGTTTATTGTGCCCTTATCTCGATAAGTTTGTGATAGTATTTGTTGATGATATAATGGTATATTAAAAGAATGAGGAGGAGAATTCAGAGCACCTAGTAATGGTATTGATATTTTTGAGAGATAAATAGTTGTATGCCAAGCTCAACAACTGTAGTTTCTTTCAGACTTAGTTTCATTACTTGGGACACGTTGTTTCCAAGGAAGGGATAACATTGGATCCAAAAATGATTAAGGCTATGATGGAGTGGAAAAATTTGAGGAATGTGTATGAGGTCAGATCAATCAAGGGACTACCAGGATATTATAGGAATTTCATCAATAAATTCTCCAATATTGGCTATCATATTAAATCCCTACTCAGAAAAGGGAAGAAGTTTGAATGGACTACTAAGTGTGAAATTAGTTTTGATCAGCTGCAACATTTTCTTACCAATGCTCTGGTTTTGAAAATTGCATATCCTGATAAGGATTTTTTGGTTTATACAAATGCATGTAAGAAAGGACTTGGCATGTTCCTAGTGAAGGAAATACGAGTCATGTGCTATGAATCAAGGAAGATGAATGAGCACAAGAATAATTATGTCACTCATTATCTTGATTTGGTAGCTATCATTCATGCATTAAATATGTGGAGACAATATATTCTTGGAAAGAGGTTCATCTAGATGAGTGACCACAGTGGATTGGGGTATTTATTTGACCAACCCAATATGAATGCAAGTACGCTAGATGATAGGCTAATCTCAATGAATTTGATTTTGAGATTAGGTATATCAAAGGAGAAGAGAACATGGTTGCAAATTGTCTCAGTAAGAGAGTGTAGCTAAATCATATTTCAGTTGCAAGCTCTTATGGGATAGATTTAGAGGAGAATATCTTATGTGTATGGAAACATTATTAGAAGTATTAAAAATTGAAGTAGAGATTGCAACAGCAGGGTGAGGGTGATTAGGATGAGGAGTATCACCTCACATTAGATGGCTTGGTCATATTCAGGATAAGGATGTATGTTCTATATAAAAACGATTTGAATAATATCATTTTGAGATATTTTCATGTCAATCCATATTTAGAACACCCAGGATACCAAAAGACTATGGAAGTTGTTAAGAAGTTCTAATATTGGAAAATTTTAAGAAAGAGGTGGCTAAGTTTGTTGCCAATTGTTTGGATTATTAACAGGTGAAAGATGAATGCAAGCATCCAATTGGTTTTTTGCAGCCTATTCTGATTCCATAATGGAAATTATAGGTCATTTACATGGACTTAATTAACAGGTTTCTTAGGACATGAAGTTAGCATGACTCCATCATGGTTGTGGTTTATAGGTTGAGCAAGGTAGCTCACTTCATTGCAATGAAGTCTACAAATTCATCTGGTGAGGTAGCTTAAGTATTCATTAGGGATGTAGTGAGGTTGCATAGAGTTACAAAGAATATTATATTAGAAAAATATGCCAAATTCACTTCCAGGGTTTGGAAGGAATTGTTTTCAGGCTTGGGGACAGATTTATCTTTTAATACAACTTATCATCTGCAAAAATATGGAAATAGAGAAAGGGTTAAAAATATCCTTTAGGGTATGTTGAGGATGTATGTCATGCATCAAAAAATGAAGTGAGAGGAGTATCTTATACTAGCGGAGTTTTCTTATAATAATGGGTATCGGGAATCCTTGAATATGAGTCCATTTGAGGCTCTATATGGGAAAAATTGTAATACTCATTGTTAGCCACCTATAAATTTTTGTCAAGCAAGCAGGTGGCTAAATATTTTTCTGAGCCTCCAAGAGATACATTTCCTATGAAAATATCTCATTCTTGAAGCCTCTATGTGCCCTTTGCCTTTGAAAATATCTTCACTGCTGTTTCCATCCAAAAAGCCTCACTGCATGTGAAACAATTATGCTAAGAAAAGCCTCCATTTTCCCCTTGTATCCTTGCAAATTTCCCCATTTTAAACCCTTTTTTTTCCTTTCCAAAATTTTCCCTTTGACCCCCAAAAATCCCTCCCTAAGCCTACTAAATCATCTCATCTCCCATTTTAACCTTACAAACACCCTTTTTTTGGCTTAAAAATCCCTTTTTCCCTCTACCAAAAACCCCTTTAAAGCCTTAAAAACTCTGTTTTTAAGCCAAAAACCCATTTTTTACCATATATCGGCCAGCCCCTTAACCACTTCCCCTCCATGAACCCAAGCGCTAAGACCAAGCGCTAAACCATAAAGAGCTTATCGCATCAGAGAGTTGGAATGGAGAACATTTCTTTGTAAAACAAAAATCTCCCGATGCGATGGTGTTTTGTTCTGTCGGCCTTTGGTGCAATATCCACTGTAGATCTATAAAGATATGACGGTCCGCGCAAAGCTCACCGCACACCCCATAACATCCCTTTATATCCCTCGATGATGATCTCTGTTGTTGATCCACATTTAGATCCGATGGCCATCGCACCACCGCGCCCATCGCCAATCAGAACTTTTTATTGCGCCACCCTCTGATTCCCCGATTGGATCATGGCCATTAAATCCACAAGAACCAACAGCCAGGATTTTCTCTCGCTCCACCCCGCGTTCCCCTACTGGTCATCTCCGATCCAATCACAGTTGTCGATCTCCCGTAGATCCGACGGTCCAGATGCAATCGCTTCATCGCCCCATCGGAGTTTTAGCCCCTGCCTCCTCTGATTCTGATTCAATCACAACCATCCATCTTGCTTGATCTAACGGTGAGGATTCTCCCCGTCCACTAACCAACTCCTCCGCCTTTTCTTTCCCTCTGCAGATCTCGACCGTCCATCGCGTTGATCGAACGACTCACATTCAAACCGCCTTTGACCTATCCCCACATTACCGACTGCACATCTCCTCGTATCGCGTTCCATCCATCACCGTTAGATCTCATGGTCCCAGATCCGATGGCCAGCATCCATACCACGTAAATTTTGCATCCGAGGTTTAACAATTTAAATTCACACGATATGGGCGGTTTTATTTCGCCATGTGTCGAGCGGCGGACCATATTGCGTGATTTTGGGAAAATTTCCAAACCCGCCTTTTGCCGCGCGAAAACAATCATTTTCCCTTGGAAAACCACTTCCCCACTTCCACTTCTGAAAGACCATCTAAAGATCTTGACCGTTGATCTATATAGATCAATGGCCCTCATTACATCTCGCATTCCATTCATGTTTTTTTCATCGCGCTACCATAGCATTTCATCAGATCATCTCAGCTGTTGATCTCCTCTTGAGATCTAATGGTCCTTATTAAATTGACCTCCGCCCATGACAGGTCCCACCATTCAAGCCCTTTTCACTGCATTTTCCTGCCTTCCCTGTGTATTTCGTCCAAAGGTCGAAATTGAATTTTTTACATTAAAAATCTTTTCTTTTGCCCACATTAAAAATTTTAATGTTTTATGTTAAAATTTTTATTCATTCCATCTAACCCTCTAAGGCCACTCCATCAGTTTATCATAACCATCGATCACCACCACCAGATCTAATGAGACGGTCCACATCCATTTCTCCATCAGACCTTCATCAGATCAGCTTTCACCGTTTCACTGCATTCTTCAGTCATTTTCCACTGCATCCACCGTTTCCACCATGTATGCGCTGCCATTCCCACAGTCTTCCACGGAATTCACCTCCACTTCCGCATGGATTTCTTAAAATTTTTGTGTGTTTTTGCAGGCAATATAGATTGTGAAAACCATTCTATTCTACACAGTCACTAATAGTGACACAGTAGCGCCGATGAAGTTTCATCAGAGCCAGAGATTGCAGGAAGACTCCTAAGAGGGTTTTTAACACATATTATATCCAAATCAAGTGTATTAACTCTGTTTAAACCTCCAGCACCATAAGCCCTGCAAATTCACAGACAGAGACGGTCAATGAAGCAGCAAAGAGTATCAGTAAAGGATTAAAGAGTTTTAAAGCCCGTAATTGAAGATTTTAAGCTTTAATTCAATGTTTAAAGAGCAGAAGTAGCAGATTGAAGACCTTATGAACAACACAGAAGGCCTAATGAGGCCTAAAGCATAGAAAACAATCTTATCAGTGTTTCACATCAGTAGAAGGTTCTTTCTCGAGAAAGGACAGAGTTCCCATAATGTTTTACTCTTCATCAATGTTTCCGAGAAGATCTACACCCTGATAGAAGTCCTAACGCTACTAGAGCATTTGTTACACAGTATGGAAGACCTGAAAGCCATTTATATACCTTTTTCTTATCACGAGAGTACTACAGCCAAAAAGTACATCATGAACATACCTGGAGTTAATATCAGGCTGTCGAAGACCACTCTTTCATCCAAAGAGTACTGAAAATCAATGCATAGATATTAAGACAGAATGGGCCTCGAGCCCTCTTCTTCTACTTCTGTTTAATGTTTCATTTAGTGTTTCATCTACCTCCTCTACCTCTCTTTCAGCTATAAGAACTCAAGAAAAACACATTGTAAAGGTTGTTGGTTGTTGATTGGATATCTGTGAATTCTAAGCTGTTTCTCTTGAGATATAGTTCTATGTGTAAAGTTGTAAGATAGGCTGAGGAAGATGCTTTCAGACTAGATATCAAGTGGTTGGATAATGTTGTACATGACTGGTGTTGCTCTTTAATATGACAAGCACATTTCTTTGGATCCTGATTTAAAGCAGTGGTGATGTTTTCTGCCTTTGTCTCTGTTTTCCTTCTGTAATTCATTACATTTCATTTCTCTGGTAAGAATCAGAAATCTGGCTTAGGATATACCCTTGCATGGTACCCTAATGCTCCTGCTCTTCTTACCTTTGATGTTTTCTACTGATTGTGCTATCTGAGAACTAATTCAAGATAATTTAACCAGTGTAGTAGCTGTTATCCACTGCTAACTGATGTATGAATTTATGAATCTGTTCTTAGAAGTTGTTGTTGGGTTTTAATTGAAAGAATTGGGATACTGGGAGTTTAGAATGATGATTCTATCTAACTAGGGTCTTTTTCAATCAATTGAACCTTTCTAAGTTCCCTTAAGTTGAATGTCGAAGAATTTAAAGTTCAAAGCCTTTCTCTGATCTCAGGCTTCACCTTTGTGTTTAAATCTTAAGTGTTTCTTGTTGTCTGAAGAGTTAGCCTTTAGGGGTTGGATCATAGGTGTTTAATGGCATTCCCTGTCCCTAGATCTGATTCCTAGGTGGTCACCTCAGAGGTTTCCTTGTCATTCACCTCCATTCCTTATCATTTCATACCATACTATCATCTTTAAGATCCTCTGTTTTAGATGACTAGCCCAATTGAAAGCCTTGGATACTGAATAGCAAGTAAACCCTTTTATGACTCCATTTCCCAATGGTCTAAAGTGTTCTCTGAACTATCTCCCTTTTGTCTAGAACCCTTCTTTGCTCACCTTTGTCTTATATTGAACCCTTCTTTCCTGTTTCCCAACAACCAAACAAACAAACAAAACAAAACAAACCTTGTCCCTTATAACTAGCCTAATACCTTCAAATCAAGCTTCAAATACATATACCTTTGCCTTTATAGAGAGGTCCCTCTCTGGACCCAGGAGGGCTAGATCCTGAGGTCCCAAAGTGGTTTTGATGTTGTCTTATCTTTTGGTATTGCCAAACTTTCCAAAACATAGGAACTCCAACACTCCTATCAGTTCAAGTGATCAAGTGAATATGGTATTAATTAGATTGGATATGTTAGTTGAGATGGAGTAGGAGATGCAGGTTACTAAAAGGAATTTAAAGGTAACATAGGACATACATAATAGTTATGTATATCAACATACAAAATTGAAGGAGCATGTGTATTTGTGCATTAATCCCAAGAGGATCTCCTTGAGGATTATATCGTGTGCCAAACTAGCACCTCGATATTATGGGCCTTTTGAGATCCTCAAGAGGATTGCACTAGTGGACTACCTACTTGCTTTTCCTCCATCCATGAAAATCCATGATGTTTTGCATTTTTCATTTCTTAAGAGATACCTGCAGGATCCTGATCATGTGATTGATTGGTCTATATTGCATGTGGAAGAAAACAGAGAGTTCTGGCCAAAGGTACAATTCTTATTGAGACGATAACAACTCATGCTCCATAACCAAGAAATAGAGCAAGTTAAAGTGTAATGGAAGCACTTGGGGCCTTGTTATCACTCCGCTAGATTCCCAAGGTTGAAGAATGAATCCCAATAGAGATAACCATAGACCAAGATTTTGACTTGGTAGCTAGGCCTATCAAGTCAGAGAGGGCTCTCTCCAAAAATATCAGAACTAGGAGGGGTGGAACAATTAGGGTTTTTAGGCAAGATATTGAGTGCAGGGGGTTGTTTTGATTTGATTTGGCTGGGCAGATGGATGAAAGTATGGTCAAGGGGGTTAGGTTAGGGAAAATGAGGTAGGGTTGCAGAGATTCAATGGGGCAAGGTAGGCATAAGGATTAGCACTTTTATATGATTGTGATGAGATGGTTTTTAGGACTGATGAGAAGCTAGGAAGATAATGGGAGATGTATTCTTCCTAAAAAGAGGAGAATGAACAAATTATGATAACTAAACCTAAACAAGGCATGAGCAAGCATGTGTTCAGCCTATCAACTTGAGAGATATCATACCATAGAGATGTGATGAAACATGGAAACAATACATTTAACATATGATACTGAAGAAGAAAACAATGATAAAAATCATACCACAAGTATCCCGAATAATAGTTGCAACTCCTCTTTATTAGATGGCCAAACTAAGTATAATAGTTCCTTGATTACAAAAATAACATCCAAACTGATTCCAACCCTTACTAAGAGTGAAGAAAAGGAATATATAGACATCAAAACAACCTTCAATTATCCTTAGGGGTCGAATCCATGAGGTGAGGAAGGAATCCACAAAAATATAA